>OZ005734.1:190347580-190770080 GCA_963930755.1 Eudasyphora cyanicolor
AAATAGTGGTCTTTGTGGCGGCATGTCAAGAAGTTATGTCAAGAAGTTGAAATTGACCACGAACATGAGAGTCGCGTTGCAGAACGACTCATCGGCTCTTGAATTCTCGAAACAACTGTTGGCGCTTGGCAATGGCCAAATTACTATTGATGTTTCCACTGCATTGATATTGTTCCCGGCAAATTTTTGCGAGTTCACATCGTCGAACGAGGAACTCATCACCAAAGTGTTTCCAAATCTCGATTAGATTAGTGAATGGGCAATATTAGCAGCGAAGAATAAGGACGTCGATAGCATGAATTTTATTATTCAAAGTAAAATCGAACTCGCTTGATGTGCCAGGAGCTCCGCCGCATAATTTACAGCTGAAGGTGGAATCGATCATAATCATGTTGCGGAATCTGAATCATCCGGGAAAATTCAAAGGAGAGGAAGTCCTTATCCCACGAATTCCGATTATTCCAACTGATCTTGCATTCCAATTCAAGCGAATTCAGTTCCCTGTACGATTGGCTTTTGCGATGACAATCAATAAATCTCAAGACCAATCGTAGGAAGTCTGTGGAATTAATCTCGAATTTCCCTGTTTTTCGCACGGTCATCTGTACGTTGCCTGTCTTCTGTCTTCGTTGTTTATCACATCGCTCTCTACAGATTTCGATTCCTTTTATACAAATCGCATTAAAATTTTAACTATCTGTGTTTTATTATCACTCTGGAGTTTATCTGAAGGCGTTAAATTGGGGCGAGTCGAAGTTCGCCGGGTCCGCTAGTAAATATATAAATATATAAATGAATAAATAAATTAAATAATTATTTAATTACTACATAAAAATAAATATAAATATTATACAAATAAATATATTAATTAAATAATAAATATAGCTTTGTGAAGGGATTTCTGTGCCAAAGCAATGAGAGTTTTAAATCCAATAGATATAAAACATCGAAGAAGGGTAAATAAATAAATTAAATAATTAATTAATTACTACATAAAAATAAATATAACCAGTAAGGAAAGGCTAAAGTCGGGCGGGGCCCGTAATATTGAATAACTCTGAAATATAAATCAGAACGATCGGAGTGAAATTGCGACCTGTAGTCGACGAACAACTTCCGACGGACGGACGGACGGACATACATGGTTAAATCGACTCAGCTGGTGATTCTGAGTCGATCGGTATACTTTAAGGTGGGTCTAGCTATAGTTATGTTAGTCCATGGATCAAGAAACTCTACCATTCTAAATATCAAAACGATTGGATGTAAACTACAGCATCTATAGGACTGAAGGGTCAAATCGGACGAAAGATATGTATGGGAGCTATATCTAAATATTATCCGATTTTCTTCAAATTCGGCAATGTTGGTACAAGAATCAAGAAACTCTACCATTCTAAATTTCAAAACGATTGGATGTAAAACACAGCTTCTATAGAACTAAAGGGCCAAATCGGACGAAGCATATATATAGGAGCTATAGCTAAATCTTAACCGATTTTCTTCAAATTCGGTAGTGTTGGTTCACGGATCAAGAAACTCTACCATTCTAAATTTCAAAACGTTTGGATGTAAAATACAGCTTCTATAGGACTAAAGGGCCAAATCGGACGAAAGATATATATGGGAGCTATATCTAAATCTGAACCGATTTCAACCAAATTAAATAGGGATCTTTACAGCTGCGAAATACTCTAAACTGCAAAATTTCAGAACGATCGGAGTGAAATTGCGACCTGTAGTCGACGAACAACTTCACATGAACAGACGGACGGACGGACGGACAGACATGGTTAAATCGACTCAGCTAGTGATTCTGAGTCGATCGGTATACTTTCAGGTGGGTCTAGCTGTGTTATTTTCAGGTGTTACAAACATCTGCCGTGAAACAAACTTATAATACCCTGTACCACAGTGTGGTGTAGGGTATAAATATTATACAAGTAAATAAATTAATTAATTAATTAATAAATAAGCTTGTGCCAAAGCGATGAGATTTTTCAATTCAATAGATATAAAATATCGAAGAAGGGTTCAAAAAACCTTCTTTGTTTCTTAAATCCTTCGAGAATGAATGAAAACTTTCTCAAAATCCACCTTGAAAACTTTTCTCTGTAAAACCCTTACAGGACCATAGCCAGATATTATTTTAAGATCCAAGAGATTTGAGATATTATGGATGGCATCAAAAATTCTTTCCTTTAAAGTCCCCCAAGAAACAAAGAAATGTTCAACTGGATCGAAGGTTTAGTGAAGGCACTTACGTTACGAGAGCCATGAGACCTGGGCCCTCTAGATCTGATAGCCATTAAATACCAAAGAAGGACCATCCCGAATAATGAAGACCTTTATAGGACTACAGCGGTCAGATGTAAAGATCCAAGATTATTGTATTGGATCTATACAAGATCCAAGAAACAAAATGCCACAGAAGAGCATTCTGGTGCAAAACGATGCGAATTCAAGATCCAATAGACATACAATGTTGAAGAAGGTCCCAAAATGTCGCAAGAAGTTTTCGTTTTTAAAATTTCTTCCAGAAGAGAAGAAAAGTGTGAATTCTATATGTTGAAGGCCTTAGTGAAGTTACTCGCAGGACGAAAGATACAAAAATCCGAAAAAGTCTCCCAAATAACTTTCTCTGGCGATTTCAGAATACGAAAATAAGAAGGAATTTCGATAGAATACACTGAAAAAAAATTGTTATAAAATTAAAGAATTGCTCCAATGACGTCTTTAGTCTTCAAAATAAGTACATTTTGTAATTAAAATATAGATAATGTCATAAATATTAAGTAATTTACTTAATTTTAAGTAAATTTTCTAAAATTTAAGTACAAAATGTACTTATTTTGAAGACTAAGGACGTCTTTGGAGCAATTCTTTAATTTTTTGACAAATTTTTTTCAGTGTACTCAAGGCTTAATGAAAACCTTTACTGGGCCAGATCGATACTATTTTTAGATCCAGATTCTTAGGTATAAAATTTCAAAGGATGTTGCTTGTTTGCTTTTATTCGGTCTGCAAATCTTTGTGATTCTAACTAGGATACTCTCCCGGCTTCAAAACCATTTTGTTTCTATATTATTATAGAAACAAGTATTTTATACATAGCGGTGTATAAATATGTATTAAAAATTGGCAGCACACATACTGGATCATGATTTCTGAACCGTGACACTCGCTATCAACAGTTCTGATGCAGCTGTATGGGAGATACGGAGCTCTATATGGTTGATTTCTACACACAAGCGAATGAGAAATCTTTGTGAAACCACACTTTTCCAAAATCTTCCAAAAACAACAGCGAAGTGATTTCCAGATCGAAGAAATATAAAAAAGGTTATGAAGTCCCTAAGAAAGAAAGAACTTTAGAACTAAATGGAAGGTTTACTGAAGACCCTTACGGTACCACAACGATGTGTCCTCTAGATCCGATAGTCATTGAATGCCAAAGAAGGGCCTTCAAGAAACCGTTTTTTATTAAAAGGTTTGGGAAGGAAGGAATGTTGCTTCTATAAGGAATGTTTAATGAAGACATTTAAAAATTCTTTTAACGCAATTTTTCATTGTTTCAACAAATCCTCTAAAAGATTTGCTTAAAGTCCAAATCTATTCAAAATAAACCACAGATTTCAATGTAGCCTCAATTTCTCTTGTCACTGTACAGCATATATACATATAGCCAATTGTCTATGGAGAGGGAGTCTATAGTCGGTTGGTTAGTCTCTTCCAAAATAAAATGTTAAATATTAATATGCGCACATTTAGCCAAGCATTAAGATTTTCATTCATGCATTTCCATGCTCGGATGGGATGTGTACGTTTTTTTAGCTTCTCCACCGAGAGAGTCCATGATTATGATTAAGCGTCTAACAATTTAGATGATTGCTGGGGATTTGACAACAAAAAATTGGTAGTGATAATGAAGCCGCAATTGCAGAGGGGAAGGAGAGACTGCAGTATTATGTTATTATACTGTTGAAAGAGTGACTGTGGGGGAGGAAGGGAGACTATTAATGTTTAGAAGACCAACAATTTGTTGTCCACAAGCCTCAAGGTGTGATTTTTTTTCTTAAGTAAACTCTAGACATTATTTGCCAGAGGACGGGCTATGTAGAACGAAGTGTGATATTTATGGGCAAAGTTATTTGAAAGTGATTCGGGCGAAGACAAGTGTTCGTGGAGACAAAGATTTGAGTTTGCAACAAAATTTAACACATCAGTGTTAGATTATGTATTTGGTTCAACGAAATCGAAGGCTAAGTTTTTGCAGTCAATAGTCAAGGTTAAAATAAAACATATATGTTAGCATTTCAAGGAATATTTCGCAAAAGAAATGAAAAATTCCAAGAAATTAAATAAATTTCCATACAAAAACTGATAAATTTCAAGGCAGTAAAGTCTATTTTTTCAATGGAAAGTAGATATTATAAAAGCATTTAAATGAAAATTTTTACTGATATCTATTTTTTTCGGTGTACCTTAGTTCATTGGAAATCACTTTATAAATTCTGGGATTCACAAAGACGAAGAACTGTAAATACGCAACTAAAAAGTCTACCTTTGCCAGGCAACGAACGATCTGTCTTGACAGTGTAAATAAGTCGCCTTATCAATAAAACCACGGCTATTCCTCTGAACTACAATGTTAAGTGTTCCATTTGTTTTCAACATCAACAACAACAAAACAGAATAATACAATATTCCAGTTCTGTACAATATATGCCTTCGCTTCTTCGGGAATCTACAAAGCCATTATTCAACGTCATAGTTATCTGCCACAATCGAGTTGAGATTGCCGCGCCACTACCGCTGCAGGGCAGCTGAATTCAAAAAATGTGTGAATCTAGGTCTTAATAGTATATGTCCTAGATAGAAGGTTAAATATGCAGCAAAGGAAAAGAAAACTATACTCGTACAATAATATCAACAAGAAATTCTACAAAATAATAGCAACATTTATTTAAAGAGATTAAGCTACGATACATACGCTCAAAGAAAATGTGTTAAAATCCTTTTGCATTGAAGGGAAGGAAGGAATTTTGTTTGCATAGAGAAGGCTTCGTGAAGACCTTTGCAGGACCGGCACGATATGATTTCAAGATCCAATAAATACCAAAGAAGAGCCCAAAAAGTCTTCCAGAAACTATTTCTCTAGAGTCCTACAAGAATGAGAATTATCTTTACTACTGTACGGAAGGTTAAAGGGGAATCTTAATATCTAATATACACTACATACCAAAGAAGGACGCAAAGAGCTTTACTGAAGACATTGTTTTCTAAAATTCTTCGAGAAACCACCCCAAAGCATTTTTCTTAAAGCTCTCCATTAAAGAGATTACAGAAGGCATCAAAAATCCTTTCTGAAGACATTTTCCTAAAGTTCTCCAAGAATAAAATAACTTGAAAGATTTCAAGATCCGTGAACTATAAAACACCAAAGAAGGATCCAAAAGCCACCCTTGAGGTTACGATCAAACTCGTCAAGAAAGGAGGGAAGAAATTTTGCCGATATTTAGGAGATTTATTAAACAGCTTTAACTATCCCATAGAAAAATTAAAATGCGTCAAAAATCCTTCCTGAAACAATTTTCCTAAAGTCGTTCAAGAAAGAAGGATTTTTACTACTATGGGGAAGGTTTAATGGTCCAGATAAGATAGATTTTAAGATCTAATGAACACTACATGCCAAAGAAGGACACAAAGAGCTTTCCTGAAGACTTTGTTTTCTCAAATCCTACGAGAAATCTTCCCGAAGCATTTTACTTAAAGCTCTCAGTAAAAACTGATGGCATTTACTTTACTAGAACGATGGGATTTCCAGATCCAATATACATAAGTGCCAAAGAAGAGACCAACAAACAAAGTCTTTGTTTTCTCAAAACCTTAGAGAAGGGTAGCATTTACTGAAGGCATTTACAAGACCAGAGCGAAGATACTCACAGTACCAGAGCGATGGGATTTCAAGGTCAAGTAGACATAAAATGTCGAAGAAGGTTCTAAAATCCCTCCGGAAGACTTTGTTTTTAAAAACACATCGCAAAGAGAAGGAAGAATAAATAAATAACGTCATTATACATGGTGTAGGGAATTCCTAATGGATACCTGTGATTTCAAGATTCAAGACACATAAAATGTCAAAAAAGGTCTCTACAAAATCTTCCCCAAAGACTTTTTCCTAAAGTCCATCAGTAAAGAAGGAATAAACTCTTTTAATATACGGAAGGCTTACTGAATTAATTTGCAGAACCAGAGCGAGGGATTAATCTGTCTTCAAATGCTAATGCAGTTTCCTAAAATCAAAGTTGGACAATTCTCAGCAGATCTCCAAGACGGTAGGGAAGTAAGGAACTTATTTTGAATACGATATAAGACCTTTACAGGTTCGGAGCGATATGGTTTTAAGACCCATGAGTTATAAAAGGCCTAGAAGGCATCGAAAACCCTTCCTGAAACCTTTTTCCTAAAGTCCTCTAAGAAAGAAAGAACATTACAATACTACGGAAGTCTTAGATTTAGGATTTTATGGTACCAGTGCGATAGGCCATCTAGATACAATAGGAACTGAATCAAACAAGGGACATACCAGAAATCTTTGTTTCTCAAGTTCTTCTAGAATGGAGGAAAGGAAGGCATTATGAGATTTAAAAATCCAAGATACATAAAATGCCACTGGAAGTCTCCAAAATCCTTCTTGTAGTTTTTTTTTCAAGACGGGAGGAAGAAAGCAATTTTGCTTCATTGCGGAACGCTTAGTAAATGCCCTTACTGTACCAGAGCGCTGGAATTTCAAGATGAAAAAGTCTGTAAATGACACTCAAGGGCCAAAAAAAAGCCTTCCTGAAGCCTTTGTTGTCTAATATTCTTCGGGAAGGGAAAGAAAAAAGAAATTTCTGTTTGAATAGGGAAGGCTTTGGGAAGACCGTGACAGAGACAGCCAGATCGATATGATTTAAAGATCCAAAAATTAAAAAAATGTCATAGAAAACCTCAACAATTCTTCCTGAAACCATTTTTCTAAAGTTCTCCAAGAAAGAAAGAACTTTATAAATATAAGGAACGCTTAGGTTTAGGCTTAGTGAAGGCCCTTACGCTTTTAAATCCTAAAGAAGGGATTTTCAGAAATCATGGTTTTCTCAAAGGTTTAATGAACACGATTATAGGATATCATTCTTGAGGGAAGAATTTTTACTTGAATGTGGAATGCTTGGTGAAGACATTTACAGGGCCCGATCAATGTAGATGAGACCGTTTCTCTACAGTTCTCCAAGATGTAAGAAACTTTCCTAGTAAACGGAAGGCTTAGTGAAGGTACTCAAATGAAGGACCAGGAAGGAATTAGTCCTTTATAGAGACAGATCAATATAGATTAGACCGTTTCTCTACAGTTCTCCAAGATGGAAGGAACTTTCCTAGTAACGGAAAGCTTAGTGAAGGTACTCAAATGACCAGGGCGAATTTTTCCTTGAATATTGAATGCTTAGTGTAAAGGTTACAGCTTCAGATCAATATAGATGAGATCTTTTCTCTAAAGTTCTCCAATTTAGAAGGTACTTTTCTAGTATACGGAAGGCTTATTGAAGGAACTCAAATGACCCAGACGAAGGAATTCCCCGAACCAATAGACATTTAAAGCGAAGAGTCCAAAATGCCTTCTTAATGTCTTTGTTTTCTCAAAGAAAAGAGGAGAGCAAGCAAGTTTGCATGCATGTATAATGAATATTATACAGAACCTATAAAATGCGATTAAAGACCCCGAATGTTGAAGGAATTTTATGGAATTCAAGCGTGATAGTGTGATTGCTTTATATTCGGGTGGAAAAACACAAGTGGCTATCGTTAGAGCCCTCCAGCATTTAAATGTGAATAAATCTTTTGTTTCTCGTACCATTGCTCGTTACCGTGATACTGGCAGTGTTGCATCGCGTCCAAAAAGTGGACGAAAAAAAACGGTAACAACACCAGAAATGATCCGAAAAGTGAAGGCCAGATTTGATCGAAATCCACGCCGCAGTGGTAGAAAAATTGCTCGTGAGCTGAACATATCGCGAGAACGGATACAACACATATTAAAACATGAGCTTGGACTAAAGCCATTGAAGTTCCAAAAAGTGCAAGAGTTCACCGATGCACAAAAAAAGTTAGACTGGAAAGAGCCAAGGAGTTGCTTCGCTTGCACGAAAGTGGCCAATAACCGAATTTGGTTTTCTCCGATGAGAAGCCATTCCAAATTGAGCAGTTTGTGAAAAAACAAAATGATCGGGTTTACTTGCCAAAGAGGTCAGCTGAAAATGTACACCTTCGATTGGCCACCAGAACTCAAGCGCCGCCGATGGTAACGGTGTGGGCCGCCGCAGGGATGATAATTGAGAGTAACCAAATGGTACAAAAATCGTTCTAAAAAGGTACTTTTTCGAGCCAAAAAGTACCAACTTTAAAAGTTTTTTTAATTCTTCTTGAAATCGTGAAATATTGAGATGCAAATTAGTAAGATCCAGTAATACATGAACAATTTCGTGATAACAAGCTACTAAAATCATATAATTGTTAAATATCTGAAATGCTTCATGCTAAAATCGTACAGGTCGCAAATATGAACCGATATTTACGGAAATTAATACAAAATCATTGTTGATGCCTATGGAAAATGGGGCATATCGGTCCATCTTTTGATTTAGACTCTACATATATAGTGCCTTCCGATTAGAATTCTTAACTCTCTAGAGAACGAATTTTTAGCCGATTATGATGAAATGTGTTTCATATTGCATAAAATAATCTGTAGAAAAAAGTGATTCAGTCCAGTTTTAATATAAAATTAATTGACTTTACATTGTATTTAATCCAGTATTGCTCCTTGTTAGAATTGCTTCACGTTTTGATATACCCCCCGTGATGGTTCCAGATGTCATATTTTACAAACTACGAGATTTAGTCTATTCTTATAGGTTTTAAATTTCGTTAAAAATGCAAACTTTGTCAAATCGCAAATTTTTTCACTTTTGAAACTGGAAAGGCACGATTTCATACAAACATATTTCTTGATGTTGCGTATGTCGAACCATGTCAAAAGAGCATGTGTACAACTTATATAATTTTTTGAAAAAGTGTATGTATATTATTTTCGTGCAAAGACATGTTTTATAAAAAAAAGTATCAAATGTGTCGCGGGAGTATCACGGTACTTTGAGGGTTTGAAAAGTACCAAAAAAAGTACTAAAGTATCAAATTTATCATCCCTGGGCCGCCGTAACGGCCGATGGTCGCTCCCCGCTCGTATTCATCGACCATGGGGTCAAAATAAATGCCGAATATTATCGGGAAAATGTCCTAAAGACAGTATTGAAGCCCTGGGCAGACAAACATTTCGGCCGCAGACCATGGACATTCCAACAGGACTCAGCACCATCGCACTCAGCACGCGTCAACCAAGAATGGCTTAAAAAGGAGGTTCCTCGCTTCATTTCTACCGCACAATGGCCACCAAGATCTCCGGATCTCAATCCGTTGGACTTTTGCACCTGGGGCATTTTAGAGAGTAAGGTTCGCACTAAAAAATACCAAAGTATCGATCATCTCAAGACGGCGCTTCGCCGGGAATGGGCCAAAATACCGCAGAGGCACTTTCGTGCAGCGTGTGACGGCTTTGTCGGCCGTTTGAAGGCCATAATTCGTGCCAAAGATGGCCAAATCGAACAATAAAATATAAAAAATATAGCGCTTTACTTTGTTGCATTACATATCAGCCACCCTGTATATATTATAAGTAATATATGAATTGCAATACAAAGTTAATTTATATTCTAGTTTTACGGTTCAGGGAAAAGCCGGGTTGCAAATATCATGAGGCTAGATTTCTCCAGCGACAGACGTGAGCATCCGATGGGAATCGAACCCATGACCCCAAACTTATAGACGAGCACTGCTGGGGCGCTCAGGGAGGAACTTTTATATGTATACGTATAATCTAGTGAAGGGTTTTACAGAACTAAACAGCGATATGATTTCAAAATCCAATAAAAGACATATGATGTCAATAAACTCCTAAAAAGATCCTCCTGAACAATGTAATTATCATCCTCCAAAGAAGAAACAACATTTTACCATTATAAGGCATGTATAGTGATGGACCTGTATCAGAGGAAGGAAGGAAAAGGGACCTTCTATTTTGAGACCATTTCTTCTGATGTCCTCCAAGAAGGTTAAATCTTTACATGATCAGAGCTTGGAATTTAAAAAAACCTTCCTGAAACCCATATGCTAAGGTCTTTCAAGAAAGAAAAATACTGTACAAATAAACGTAGGACTGAGTGAAGACCCTTTCTAGAATGGAGCGATGAACCTTCAAGATGCAATAGACATGAAATGCCAAAGAATGGCCTGCCAGAAATCTTCGTTTTCTCGAAATTTACCCAAGGGAAGGAATAACGGAATTTTATTTAAATACGGAATGTTAAGTGTAGTACTAAAAAAGTGAGAATTAAAACCCAAGATATATCAAAATCTTTTATTTTCTCAAATCCTTCGAGAAGGTAGGGAATGTAATTTTGCTTGAATAGGAAATACTTATTAAAGACCTATAGATGTTCATAGCTACATGATTTCAAGATCCCTCAGACGAAACTTGCTTAAGAAGGCCTTCAAAATTATTTCTTCAGCTGTTGTTTCTAAAACCCTCCGTTGACAAAAGAACTTTACTACTATGGGGAAAGATGAGTAAAGGCCGTTACTTTTCCCGAGCAATTGGAAAGAAATATATCGTCGGCTTAATGCTATTTTGTTCCATACGCCATTTTTTATGAACGGAGAAAAACGCAATTTATTGTTTGAGTAAAAAGGGACTGAAGAGCTACACACTTTTTATTTCATAGGGTTCCCAACAGCGTTTGTATGATTCTCATGCATTTCTATGCCATTACATCCAAAAATAAGCAAGTTATAACAATTTTTCTACTTGGCATTTTGGTCCATATCCACTTTTATTTTACTATTTTTTCCTATTTGTATTACATGGACCACAAAAAGGGTCGGTATGGATGGACACTAATTTACATATTGTGATCGAAAGAACGTAAAATACTGAGTGAAAAATATAGGGCGATAGAAAAATTGAGACATAGAACAAAAATATCGAAATTATTTCTCGTTATTCAGAGTAAAACAAATTTACCCTACCAATATCTCGAAAACTAGGCGAGATAGGAAAAAAATGATTGCAGATTCTGAAAGAGCATGCTTGAAACCCATATTATCAACTCCTAACTCAAAAAACACAAAAATGGCGTATGGACCAAAATAGCATTAAGCCGACGATATAACAGACATTAAATGACAAAGAAGGCCCATAAAGACTTGTTGAAGTCGAAACTTTTGAGAAGTGAGAGAAATAAATAATTTTAATTGAATAGGCAAGGCTTGTGAAAAATCCAATAGACGAAATATGCCAAAGATGGTCTACAAAGTTCCTACTGAAGCCATTTTTCTCTAGACCCCTACATAGAAAAATCAACTTTACAACTATGCGAAGAGTTTAGTGAAGGTATAATAGACTTTAAGTAAGTTTATTTTCTCAAATTGTTTCAAAAGTGAAGGAGGGAAGGAATTCTGCTTTTTCAAAGCATTTAGCAAAGACCTTTATAGAACCTCATCGATGTCATTTTGAAATAAGAGACATAAAATAGCAAAGAAGTCTTCGCAAATAATACGTGAACCCTATTTTCTAAAGTTCTTCAAGAATAAAGGAACTTCAATAGTATACAGAAGGTTTAGTGAAGGACCATACTTTACCAGAGTAATTGGAATGCGATATCCAATAGTCTTAAAATGCCAAAGTAGGGCCAAAACAGATTTTGATTTCGCCAATGCTAACAGAAAGGAAGAAAGAACGATAGGAATTTTGCTTGTGAAGGCCTTTACAGAACCAGAGTGTTTTCAATATCCAATAAAATGTCAGTGAATGCCTCTAAAGTCCATCCATTTTCCTAGTCATTGAAGAAGAAAGGAATTATGATAGTATACTTTCAACGAGGTTACCAAATACAATGGTTTTTGGGCCCTTCTAAGACATAAAATGTTACAGAAGGGCCCAGAAAGCCCTTAGGAATTCTCTGTGTTCTATAATCCTTGGAGAAGAGAAGGAAAACCTTTTACTTGGTAAGAGTCTTTACAGGACAGCTTTTTTCCTTTTTAATTTTGTTTAAATGATTAAGATAATAAGATACAATGCTCAGTTAGACGATGTGATTTCAAGACCCAATAGGCAATTAATACCAAAGAAGGACCCAAAAAGCTTTGCTGAAGTCTTCGTTCCATTAAATTCTTCTAGAAGAGAGGGAAGGAGGAAATTGTACTTATATACGAAAGGTTTAGTTAAGGCCTTTACAGGACCTGAGCGATGTTATTTCAAGATCGAAAAAAATATAAAATGTAGTACGTGTCAAAACCTTTTTCTGAAGTATTTTTCCTTAATTCCTCCAAGAAATCTTAGTGAAGTCCCGTACTGTACCAGACCAACGGAAATGCAAAATCGAATAGACATAAAGGTCCAAAGAGCCTTCATGAATCGTTTCTCCTAAAGTCTTTCAGGAAATAAGAAATTCGAGTAGTAAACTGAAGGTTTAGTGAAGTTCCTTACTCGATCAAATCGATAGGATTTCAAGATCTAATAGTCTGAACATGACAAAAAAATGGTCCAAAGGCCCTCAGGAAATCTTTTGATGGATGGGATGAATTTGGCAGAGAAAATAGTTACAGCACTGTGTCAGAATATTGTAGGAGGGAATTAGTCGCTTACTTTCTACATTATATAATATATATATATTATTATATAATAATGTTAAACGTAATGAGTATTATGGTGTGGATACATACTGCCTTAATAAAGAATGGAATTGAAATTGATATTAATTCCAATAGCCCCCGAGTAATGGACCTGTTGTATTTACAATTTATTTACCTTCAAAAATGTCTGACTGTTTTAGCACCTAAAGAAATGTAATTTGATCTCTCAGCATTTCTCGAGTGTTTTCTTTCATTTCATTGCGAACTTGGCGGCAATGGATTTCATTTCTTTTTTTTAATATTTCTTCTGAAAATGCATATATGTATGCATAAACGGTGCTTGCAAGGAAATCAGCAATAATGCTGCTGCTGCCGCTGCTAAAGATGGCGATACTGATGTCGCTAGAAGCTAATGTCTTTTGCGTTAACATGACTCCTGAGTGAGCAGTGTAGAGGCCTGAAGTGGTTTTGCAATACAGTCTGTGGTGCTCTGCTGTTCAAGCTCATGCAAATTTTATTTTTCTTTAATTCTTAACATTTTATATAGACTAAGAACAAGAAGAAAGACATGCGAGCGCATTTGGTGAAATGCCTATGTTATATGCTTTGGGCACAGTTCTCCCTCAGCCTCGACCACAAAATCAAAGGAATTGGCGATGGTGTTTAGGTTGGAACGATCCATGACTATTGGAAGATACCGAGTGTCAGTCAGCTCTTTGGAACTGTTGAAGATGCAATTTTGCTTCTTTTTTATGTCACCATATACATATATGTATATGTATGTATGCACATATGAAGTATGTTAATATATGAAGGGGTGATGTGTACGAGGGAGGTGTACTATAGAAGGTGAAATTTAAATATAGAGCAACAGCTAACATATTTGATAGAATACCTTGGAGGAGGAAAATTGTTCAATTTATATCGATCTATAAATCATGACAATACGATTCACATGACTTAGTAAGGCCTTCTCCTTAACTCCTAGCAATACATTCAGAAAAAATATAAGAAACTTGAGCGCCCCAGTAGGTGAATAGGTAGCGTGCTCGCCTATCAGTCTGTGGGTTCGATTCCCATCAGAGGCTCTGGTCTGTCGCTGCAAAATCTAGCCTCATAGACTTTTAACCCGGCTTTTGTCTGGACCGTAAAAATTAGAATATAAATTTACTTTGTATTGTAATTAATATAAATAAATATAATAACGTTAAGAAAATATTATCCGATACCTTAAAATCTGAATACTTTGCCTCCATGATTGCAAACTCTGCTAACAATATGATTACCATTCGGTTGACCAAGTAATGTATTCTCATTATCCACAGCATTACCATTATCCGAGAAATGACAATTTGAATACATTGCTCAATTGATTGCAAACTGCACTATGTATATCATTACCATTTCCTTGACCTAGTAATGCCTTCTCATTATCTACATCATTACTTTAAGCGAATAAATAGTAACATAGCATTTTTGGTAGTCCAATTTGTCGGTGACATGGCAATCGGAATACTTTGCTCAATTGATTGCAAATTGCATTAAGCATGTCATTACAATTCGTCTGATCTAGTAATGTCTTCTCATTACACAGAACATTACTTTTAGCAAATAAATATCTACTTATCATTTTTGGAGCCCACTTTTTCGGCATAAATTAATCGTGGCAAGATGATCTGAACAATTTGCTCAATGAATATGCCGATTCTACTAAGGATATCATTACCATTCACAGGGTATAGTAATATCTCCGTACTACCCCCACCATTACCTTCAAGAAATAAATAATGACCTATCAAATATGTTAAAAAGAATCATTATTGTTAACTCACTCCTTTCAGCAGATGTTACGCGAGAGATGGCGAACTGAAGACCTTAATTAATAAATTAACTTAATTAATTGCAGAGTCTATTACGCATGTCATTACCAAAGGCTTGATTTAGTAATAACTTTTCTGTACTCTCATCAATATCTTTCACCGGGTATCATGGTGATTTCATCATGGCAATTGTTTACTATAGTCGACCACCCAGATTTTCATCTATACTATAGCTATTCATCGATCAGTGAGTTATGGATCTTTGCTATAGTCGACAGAAAGCTTCCTTTATACTAGAGTCGAGGCATGATGTCTTCCTTTTGAATGAGGTCTTCCTCTTTGATTTGCTTCAATGGGAATCCATCTGTACTAGAGTCGATCCATGAGTTATTCCTCTATACTACAGTGTATCACTGAGATTTTCTTCTTTGCTAGAGTCAATCACTAAGGTCTTCTTCTATACATCAGTCGATCACAGAGATCTTCCGTCATATCTGAATATAACACCAATATCTTCGTCTATTCTAAAGCCGGCCACGCAGGTCTTCTTTACTAGAGTCGATCAATCAGGTATTTGTCTATACTAGAGTCGAAGATTGAAGTCTACCTTTTTACTAGGCCGATTACCGAGATCTTTCGCCAATACATAGTCGACCACTGAGTTCATCCTCTATAGTAGAGCCGAGTACTGAGATCTTAATCTTTACTAACAACACTGAGGTCTTCCGCTACACTAGAGTCGATCACTGAAGTCTTCCTCAAAACAACAGTCCATCACTGAGATATTCTTTCATATCTGAGTCAACCACTGATTTCTTCGACTCAAGTCTTCCTCTTTACTAGTTTCAATCACTAAGGTATTTCCCTTTAAAAGAGGCGATTAAGAATGCCATCATCTATCCTACAGTCGATCACTGAGGTAATTCTCTTCGCCAGAATCGGTCACTGAGATCTTCCTATTTAACAGCGTCCATCACTGATGACTTCCTAGTTACTGTAGTTCACTGAGTCCTTTCTTTTAATTAGAGTCAATCACTCTTTACTAGAGTATATCACTGAAATATTTTCCTTTAATGTAGTCGACCACTTAAGACTTTCTAATTACTGGAGCAGAATACTGATGACTTCCGCTACACTACAGTCGATTTTGCTGCAGTCGGTTTTCTGCATTGGTAATTCTTCTGTACTAGAGTCGACCAATGAGTTATTCCTCTATACCAGAGTGGATCACTGAAATTTTCTTCTTTGTTCTACAGTCAATCACTGAGAACTTTCTCGATACATGATTCGTCAATTGATATCTTCATCTACACTGGAGACGACGACTCAGGTCTTCACCTTTACTTGGTTCGATCACTGAGGTCTTCCGCTTTACTAGAGTCGATCAATCAGGTCTTTGTCTATACTAGAGTCGAATATTGAAGTCTTCCTTTTTACTAGGCCGATTACCGAGATCTTTCACTAACCATAGCCGACTACTGAGTTCATCCTAAATGCTAGAGTCGAGTACTGAGATCTTAATCTTTACCAACAACACTGAGGTCTTCCGCTACGATAGAGTCGATCACTGAGGTCTTCCTCAATACAACAGTCGATCAGTGAAATTAATTTTTCGTATCTGACTCAACCACTTATGTCTTCGACTCAGGTCTTCCTCTTTATTAGTTTCAATCACTGAGGTATTTCCCTTTAATAAGGTCGATTACGGATATCATAATCTATCCTACAGTCGTTCAGTGAGGTATTTCTCTTTCCTAGAATGGATCACGGAGATCTTCCTATTTAACAGCGTCCATCACTGAGGACTTCCTAGTTACTGTAGTCTACTGGGTCTGCTCTTTTAATTTGAGTCAATCAATCTTTACTAGAGTATATCGCTGAAATATTTTCCTTTAATGTAGTCGACCACTTAGAACTTGCTATTTAATAGAGCAGAACAATGATGACTTCCGCTACACTACAGTCGATCACTAACATCTTTCTCTATACTATTATCATTAAATCACTCCTTTCAGCAGATATTACCCGAGAGATGGCGATCTTAATACACCTTACTTAATTAGTTGTAGAGTGTATTATGCAAGTCATTACCAAAGCCCTGATCTAGTAATGACTTTTCTGTACTCCCAGCAATAAATTTCATCAGATATGATGGCGATTTCATCATGGTGATCTGAATACTTTACTCAATTGACCTAATCTAATAATGACTTTTTATTACATTCTACATTACGTACTGATATAATGATAATATATATATATATATAAATAAGTCATTATATGCACTGCGCTTTATAAGAGATATTATCGGAGATATGACTTGATTTGGAAAATAATATAAATACTTTAAACACTATTGATAGACCTATTTTTTAGGTGATATTATCATAGAAGTGGCGATCTGAATTATTTACTATTTTTTCAATAATAATAAAAATATCATTATCATTCTCAAGATTTAGTAGTACTTTATCATTATCTTCTGAAAATAAATAATGATTTAACACATTTTTCGTCTAACATTCCGAGAGCTGACGATCTAAATACTTTGTAGAATCGATTAAAAATTCTATATGCTAAGTATGTCATTACCACTAACATGACCGAGTCATATTTGCGTATTACCCTCAGCATTACCCATCAACACATTTTCTGGATGTAATATTATGCGAGACCTGGCGATCTGAATACTTTGCAGAATCGATTGAAAATTCTAAATACTAAGTATGTCATTACAACTAACATGACCGAACCATGTCTCCTCATTACCCTCTGCATTACCCATTAGCAATTAAGTAATGGGTTACCAAAAATTTTAAAAATAAGTCATAATTTGTAACCCACTTTTTTAGTGGATACGAGTATTATTCGAGACTATAATCATTTCATAAATCTGTTAGCTTACCTTAATTAACTCGAAAAAATTGTATCTCCTGCCATTTTGCAAAATTGTTTCCCGTCTTGTTTACTCCCGTCCTGATTAAACCACACTCATAACTTGCTTCAGTATAATATTATGTGTTTATTATGCTTGCAGCTACGAAAGAAGATAAATAAAAATGGCAAATAATTTCTGTTATACGACATCTTTAGTATTTTCGTTATGGATTAAATGGAAAAACGGAGAGACACACACACAGCACCGGATCAGCAAGATCAGCACGCAAACATCATCAATCACAGGAATGTAGGAAGTAGACAATAAATTGTTAAGATTTTTCTTTGATCGCTTCGTGAGTATTGCGACTCGAAAAAGAAGTGTCTGTAAATTCAAGGATGACTTCTCCACACTATCGTTTACACAATATAAACGGGCCGAAAACCAATTCAAAGAGATAATCCATTACAGAGATCAGTTCAATACACCGTTTCCAGTTATGAGACACACGGACGCTTAGCTATAGATTTGACATAGACTATAACGGCATGAATTCCATTGGCATTACAAGGTAATATATTATTTTTAGAGAGTTTTTTGAAAAAATTCAGAGCTATCTACCTATAGAGAGATCTTAATTTACAATAGCAAATTTAATCAATGTTTTGTATACTCGTATATTGGTAATAACCTGCCTTTTAGTCGGAATCTCTTACCCACTACTACAATTTAAGGTGGGGAGTAAGCAATTACCTTCTTGCTACAACCTTAAGTGTAATGTGTGTTTCTTATATAGATTGATACCGACTCTAGTCAGAACATTAATTTCAACCATACTTCTACCTCCCTTATACCTTTTTAAAGCAATTTGAAATGCATGTCTTTACATAGGAATTTATGAATTCATCTGCAATTCTGGTTCAAGACCAACCTACTTCCGGACCGAATAAAACGGACATCCGACAGGATCTTATGAAGATAATTCGCAATGCAACTATTTTCACTCGTTACTAAGAATGTTCAAATCACTTCTCTTGAAAATACTGTTGAGATCACGGATTACCTATTACTTTTAGGTAATGTAGAGAAGAAGCGATCGCTTAAGTATTGTGGATTACAATGTAAAACATCGGATAAGAACACCACATTCCCAGTATATGTGAGCTTTTTTGAATATCATAAGTTTCGATTAAGATCTGTATTAAGCAGAATGAAGCCAATTAAACATATGCCACCTACTTAATAATGAAGAAAATATTATTATTATTCGGGTTATTCTGTAGAATATCCCGCAAGAAAAATATATTCATGTATTTTTGTCGTCGAGAGGGGGTGCTTCTATACCATGTAGAATCAGTAACTGATGTGCACCTCCTTCGCTGTAATCTACTTTGGGTCTTATTCATCACTAGAGTTGACCACTGAGATATTCATCTATAGTACAGTCGACGATTGAGGTATTCATTCCTCTTTATTGTAGTGCGCAGGGGACTTTGTCTATACTTTCCTCCATTGGGATCATTGAGTATGACCTATTTCCGGATTCTGCAGTCTGGTATTTCTCTTTAGTCGACAATGAGCTTCCTCTATACTTAAGTCAAGGCCTGATGTCTTTCTTCTGAATGAGGTCTTACTCTTTGGTTTGCTCCATTGGGATCTACCTCTGTTCTTAAGTCGATCACTGATATTTTCTTCTTTGCTGGAGTCGATCACTTAGGTCTGCCTCTATATTCTTTTGTCGATCACATAGATCTTCCTTCGCATCTGAGTCAACCACTGAAGTCTACGTCTAAATATACTAGTGTCGACCTGAGACCTTAGTCTTCATCTATACTAGTTTCGATCACTGAGGTCTTCCCCATTACCAGAATCGTTTACTGAAGTAATCACCTATCCTACAGTCGATCTTCTTGTCTATACCAGAGTCGAACATAGAGATATTCCTCTTTGCTAAATTTGACTTTAGTAAAGAGGAGAAGAAAGCCGAACACTACAGTCGATCACTGAGATCTACATTCATACCTGAGATTACCACTGATCGGTCTCTAAGGTATTCCTCTGTTCTACTTTCGATCACTGAGGTCTTCGCCTTGACTAGAGTTGATTACTGAAATTATCCTCTATCCTACAGTCTATCAGTTTTTTCTCTTTACTAGAGTCGATCACTGAGTTCTTAGTTTTTACTAAAGTCGATCATTGAAATCATTTGTGTACTAGAGTCGAACACTGAAGGTTTCTCTTTACTAGGGTCGATTACTGAAGTCTTCCTCTTTAGTAGTTTCGACCATAAGAGGAAAACTCTATAATAGAGTCCATCACTGAAGTCTTCATCTACACTAGAGTAGATAACTGCGGTATTCCTTCCTCTTTACCAGATTCGATCACTAAGATCTTCCTCTTTACTAGCGTCGATTACTGATGACTGGGGCGTTCCTTTTTGATGTGATATACACTGGGGTATTCATATTTACTAGAGTCTATCGCTGAAATATTTTGCTTTTATGTGGACGACCACTGAGATCCTGCCCTTTACTAGAGCAGGATACTGAGGTCTTCTCTACACTATATTCCACGTTACTTTAGACCACTGGAGTCTTCCTTTTCACCAGAGTCGATCACTGTAATCATTCTCCGTAATAGAGTCGATGACTGAGGCGTTCTACTTTAATATAGTCCACTTGGGTCTTCCTCTTTACTAGAATCGACCACTGAATTCTTTCTCCACACTAGAGTGATGACTGAAGTCGACTTCCGTTTTACCAGAGTCGATTACTGATATTTTAGGTTTTACTCGAGTCGATCACTGATATCATTCTCTGTATTATAGTCGGTGACTAAGGCGTTCCTGTTTACTGGGGTTTTCCTCTTTACTAGAGTCGATCACTAAAGTCTTCCTCTACACAAGAATCGATCAGTGAGGTATTCATCCTTACTATAGTCCTTGACTGAGATCTTCCTCTGTCGGAGCTCATCTTTGAGGTCTTCCTCCTAAATAGAGTCGATCACTGACGTCTTGCTCCTTACTATAGTCAATTATTGATTTCTTAGGTTTTACTAGAGTCGATCACTGAAATCATTCTCTGTATTAGAGTCGATGACTGAGGCGTTTCTTCCTAATATAGATTCGATCACTAAAGTTTTCCTCTATACTAGAGTCAAATTTTAAAGGAATTCGTATTTAGTAGTTTCGACCATTAAAGTCTTCCTAAATTCGATGACTGAGGTCTTCCTCTTCACCAGAGTCGATCACTGAGATCTTCCTCTTTACTAGAGTCGATTACTAAGGTATTCCTCCTTACTAGAGTCGATCTCTGAGGTCTTAGGTTTTACTAGAGTTGATCACTGAAATTATTCTGTGTACTAGAGTCGACCACTGACGTCGATTACCGAGGTCTTTACTTTAGAAGTTTCGCCCACAAGAGGAAAACTGTTTAGTAGAGTCTATCACTGAAGTCTTCCTCTACACTAGAGTAGATGACTGGGGTCTTATACTTTACTAGAAACGATCACTGAGGTCTTTCGTTTTGCAAGCGTCGATCACTGAAGTCTTCCTCTTTTTTAGGGTCGATTAATGAGGAGTTCCTCTTTAGTAGTTTCGACCACAAAGTCTTCCTCTTTAATAGAGTCGATCACTGAAGTCTTCCTCTACACTAGAGTAGATGACTGAGGTCTTCCTCTTTGCTACAGTCGATCACTCAGGTTTTCTGTTTTACAAGACTCGATCACTGAGTTCTTCCGGTTAACTAGAGTCGATCACTGAGATCTTCTCTTTTAGTAGTTTCGACCACTAAGGTTTTCCTCTTTATCTGAGCCCATCTCTTAGGTCTTCCGTTTTACAAGAGTCGATCACTTAGACCTTAGATTTTACAAGAGTCGGTCACTGAAATCATTCTCTGTACTGCAGTCTGTCACTGAAGTCTTCCTCTATACCAGAGCCGTTGTCGGAGGTCTTCCTTTTTAGTAGTTTCGATCGCTAAGGTCTTCCTCTTTACTAGAGTCGATCACTGATCCTATACACAAGAGTCCATGACTGAGGTGTTCCTCTTTGCCAGAGTCGATACCGAGGTCTTCCTATTTAATAGAGTCCATCACTGAAGTCTTCCTCTACAATAGGATCGATCACCGAGGTCTTTCTATTTACTAGAATAGATCACTGAGATTTTATGTTTAACTAGAGCCGACCACTGAATTCATTCTCTGTATTAGAGTCTATGACTCAGGCGTTGCTTTTTAATATGGGTATTCCTATTTATCTAGGTCGATCACTAAAGTCTTCCTATATACGAGTACTAGATTCGATTACTAGGTCTTCATCTTTAGAAGCTTCGACTGCTAAGGTCTTTACTAGACGCGAATACTGAAAACTCCTTCTACACTAGAATAGATGACTGAGTTCTTCCTCTTTGCCAGAATCGATCAGTGAGTTCTTCCTCTTTGCCAGAGTCAATCCCTGAGGTCTTTCTGCTTAATAGAGTGGATCGCTGGGATCTTAGGTTTTACTAGAGCCGATCACTGAAATCATTCTCTGAAATAGAGTCTGTCACTGAAGTCTTCCTCTATACCAGAGTCGATTTCGGAGGTCTTCCTTTTTAGTAGTTTCGGTCGCGGTCGCTAAGGTCTTCCTTCCTCTTTACTAGAGTCGATCACTGATCCTCTACACTAGTGTCGATGACAAAGGTGTTCCTCTTTGCCAGAGTCGATATTGAGGTCTTGCTATTTAATAGAGTCCATCACTGAGGTCTTCCTCTACAATGAACGATCACCGAGGTTTTCCTCTTTACTAGAATAGATCACTGAGATTTTAGGTTTAACTAGAGCCGATCACTGAATTCATTCTCTGTATTAGAGTCTATGACTCAGGCGTTGGTTTTTAATATGGGTATTCCTATTTATCTAGGTCGATCACTAAAGTCTTCCTATATACGAGTACTAGATTCGATTACTAAGTCTTCATCTTTAGAAGCTTCGACTACTAAGGTCTTTACTAGACGCGAATACTGAAAACTCCTTCTACACTAGAATAGATGACTGAGTTCTTCCTCTTTGTCAGAATCGATCAGTGAGTTCTTCCTCTTTGCCAGAGT
The DNA here is from genome assembly GCA_963930755.1 of Eudasyphora cyanicolor. NCBI lineage: Eukaryota > Metazoa > Arthropoda > Insecta > Diptera > Muscidae > Eudasyphora > Eudasyphora cyanicolor. The sequence goes on from OZ005734.1 coordinate 190,370,146, forward strand.
CAATCCCTGAGGTCTTTATGCTTAATAGAGTGGATCGCTGAGATCTTAGGTTTTACTAGAATCGATCACTGAAATCATTCTCTTAATAGAGTCTGTCACCGAAGTCTTCCTCTATTCCAGAGGCGATTTCGGAGGTCTTCCTTTTTACTAGTTTCGGTCGCTAAGGTCTTCCTTCCTCTTTACTAGAGTCGATCACTGATCCTCTACACTAGAGTCGATGACTGAGGTATGCCTCTTTGCCAGAGTCGATACCGAGGTCTTTCTATTTAATAGAGTCCATCACTGAAGTATTCCTCTTCAATAGGATCGATCACCGAAGTCTTCCTCTTAACTACAATAGATCACTGAGATCTTAGGTTTTAGTAGAATCGATCACAGAATTCATTCTCTGCATTAGAGTCCATAACTCAGGCATTCCTTTTTAATATGGGATATTCCCATTTACCTGAGTCGATCACTGAAGTCTTCCTCTATACTAGATTCGATTGCTAGGTCTGCCTCTTTAGAAGTTTCGACTACTAACGTCTTTTCTAGAGTCGAATACTGAAGCCTTCTTCTACACTACTTATAGAATCGATGACTGAGTTCCTCTTCCTCTTTGCCGTAATCGATCACCAAGTTCTTCCTCTTTGCCAGAGTCAATCCCTGAGCTCTATCTGCTTAATAGAGTCGATCGCTGAGATCTTAGGTTTTACCAGAGTCGATCACTAAACTCATTATCTGTGCCTGATCCGATCACTGAAGTCTTCTTTGTGACTTGAATCGATTAATGAAGTCTGCCTCTTTAGTAGTTTCGATCACATTTTTCTCCTTACTATAGTCGAACACAGAGGTATTGGTTTTCGACGACTAAGGGTTTCCTATCTCAAACAAGTTTTTGCTTTAGAAATTTTCTACAGAGATACAATCAGTTTTTTTTGTTTACATTCCCTCACGTTGGGCGCCATTTTCTCATATGACTGTCAGGCAATTTTTAAGTAAATTATTGAAAAACTCTAATCGCACAAATCCTCCACGAATATTTTTTAGTCAATATCTCCCCTATATCTTCCAGATATACATATAAATTCTTGTGCAATACTTGTCCATAAACCCCAACCCAATTGAACTATGTATGTATAATTTTGCAATGAATTATAATCCAAGAAGACGAGTTACATCGTCTGGACAACAATGAAACAACGAGGAGGTGGCATCTGTCTCAGACATCTAGTAAAATATATGTGTCTGGCATTTGTATCTTCAATTCAATTGAAATGCCTTGAAATAGAAATATTTTATGTTGCAGAATGGCATACAAATCATCATAAGTAATTTTCAATAGCCTGATATACTTGTACGCGACGATCGGTGTGCAAAGAAGATCTCTAGCCAAGAATTGTTTGAGTAATGATGTGATATTGTAATCTTAGGTCTGAGCTGAATACAAATATGGTATTTACATACATATATAATCAGGGTTGTCGCCGTTGCCGCCATCATCATCATCATCAATAATCACTTTATTAGAGGCGATCATTTAACGAGATGGGGGACGAGATATCCCAGGTACCCCATCGTCTTAAATAGAGGAGAACTGCAGAACGGCAGAACCAGCAGTGGCTGCAGTGACAATAAGGAACTGCAATCAGCAACTCCTATTGATAGTCTCTTTTCTTTTCAACCCAAAAGAATGGAGTGGCATAATCTATTTGCAAACATCTTTTCATGTGAGACAATTGGCCTGGAATTGAAAAAGCCATCATTTGCCGAAGTTTGGTTCTGCCGGTCTACACATGGCCTGCATGATAGGAGCACTACTACCTATGTGTTTAGTGTTTGCAAATTTGCATTTGGTACTCCATCCAGGTCCCTCTTTCACAGTGCTTCAGTGGTGGTTGGTAGTCAATCGCTTCACTTCCAAAGTGCTGGTTGGTAATATTATGTGTCGCATTTAATATATGACATGTGTCATGAATTTACGATTGTCAGTTGTTTTTTCGTTTTTCTTTCTTTCTTTTCAACGTTATGGTAACATATCCATAGAGTAGTAAATGCAGTTGCAGTTGATGATGGAGGCACTCCTTTGTGAGCAGCGCTAAAGCAAACAAAAAAGATCGCCGCCGATGCTATTAATATGGAAATAGGTCGTTGCAAAAGTTAAGGTAGTTGAATAACTGAATATTTCACTTTTTGGGGAAAGGAAAATCATAAGGTTTGATTTCGAATCGGATTTTCTTTTTAAACCGTTTTTTTTATTTTCATTGGTCTTTCGAGCTGACAAAAATCACTCATATGGTTCAACTTCAAAGTTGAAAATTTTGAAATTTCGACTCCGAACATTTTTAATGGTCCTTCGAAATGACTATTATCACTCACAATGCTAATCTTTGGGATTGCATAAAATAGCCATTTAGGAATATTTAAATCATGTAATTTTGAATCCAATCACCACTTTATTTTTAAAACTCTTTTGCTTTCAATGGTCCTTCGAGCCGATTACAACTATACAAAGTACTAATCGTTAGGTTTAAATATATGTAAATGTAATTTTACTTTTTAAGTTATATATTATTGCTTCAACCACATTTATCTCGCTTTTATTATATTGGCCCTTTGAGCTAGCTACAAAAAAACATGTTCAGATTTCATTTTAAATCGAAGTTTCATTTTAATGGTCCTTCGAGCTGACTTTTAATGGTCCTTCGAGCTGCTCTTTCGTTATAGAAAATGCGCTACGGTTCGTATTTAATTTTCAAAGAGCAAAATACGAGTTCAGTGTTTCCATTTTTAATCCAAAAACTTTTCAAACCAAACCCCGTATTAATCAGCTGCTACGAATGCATTAACCGTATTGATTTAACTCCGTTCAATAAAATTCTCCTTTGGACGCTCTGTATCTAAACCGGTTGATCTCAATTAGTAATTATTATAGGATTAGATTTACACATTAAAGTTAATGTTTTGGACAGTTTTTGCAAAAACTAACACAATTTTCATTTTTAGTTAAAAGACACATGCCTGTTTACAGTATTTTTTTCCTTATTAACAGCACTGAGTTCATTAAATAGTAAAGTTATGCTGGTAAAAAAAATGCCGAAATATAAAAAAAATATGAAAACAGCCGATAACCGGTATAGTAGCACATTTATAAAGAGACAGAGACCAACAAAGAGAACCGGGTATTCGGATACATATATATAGAATATTTACTCGTGTATGCAATCGTAACAGAAGAACTCGTGCGCGAAAAGTAAATATTTGTATTCTTACCTTATTGTGTTTTTTCTTTCTTCATAAAATTATTAAGCTGGTAGGTAAATTTATTTCCTGAAAAGAAACAAAAAAATCATTAAAAATATATATTTAAGTTCCGACATTTCATTTACATTTGCCATAAACAATATAAATATAAACAATTAGATCTAACGTACTCTTATATCAAATACTAAGAGCATTTTCCCATTTTTCGGCAAAAAAATATCCGCGCCATAAATTGTTGTTTCAATTTGTGCTCAGATGTTCTGAATATTTATTGTTCGAAAGGAAGTAAAAGTCGGAGAGTTGAGAGTTGCCAACTACTCCATAAAATGGTCCTTCGAGTCGAATTAGATGCAGCAAGACGGACGGAAAACATATTGCAAATGCCAAAAAGGAAATCACGTTAATATGATTTAAATTCAAAGTGATATTCTGTATCGTAATACTTTCGATCCTACATATAATGAAAGCGTACTAGATTTAGACCTTCGAAACACAAACCAACAATTTTGGATGGCAATAGGGAAAGGTTGTTACTTCTTAGTTTTATAATGAATGGAATTAATTCTGAATGGATATGTGCTCTGGTAAATAGGTTTAGATTTACAGTGACAGCCTGTAAGGCTCACCTTATCTATGTAGTCTATTGCGATACCATAGGAACGTAATGAAAAAATATAATTTTTTTCCTTGCCGCTACCGTCGAACATATTTGATTGCCTTTAAAAGCTCAAGAGTTTGGGAATTTTAGTATAAACTAAAGGATATAATGGTAGATCGCTTCCACATAGTGCACCCTGGGCATCGCCAAATGGTGTACCAAGTAGTGGATTTACTTAAAAAACTCCCCTGACACCGGTGTGTAATGCGACCTCGTGCGCATCTGTATATGGTTTGAAGTCAGGGGTAATCTAATGTATTTGTACGAAGCCTTGCTGATACCTGGGCGCCTCAACAAGTAGTAGTTGTTGTGCTAAACAGTATTTGTAACAGTATTGTGCCAAACAATTGTAAGCATAGACCCTGTTTTGTATGCTACCTTTGCTGATACCTGGACGACTCAGTCCTTGTCATGTTTTTGGGGGCTGTGACGTGACAGGCCTACCCACATTTGTGGGCCCTATATAAAACCCTTTAAACTAACAAAACAGACATACTACAACAACGCCAACTAACCGATATGACTACGAATACTAGAACTGATAACAATACAACTACAACAAATACACGAGGATCTAAACCTGGGCTTGGAAGCAAGCCAAGTGACTTCTTCTAAAGTGGCTTTCGGTATCTTAGTGGTTAGTACATTCGACTTGGATCCCGAAGGTGCCGGGTTCAATTCCCAGCCAGGGCACTGGAAAAATTTAACATCAACATTTTATGTTTTCAACGTAATTCGAGTTTCTGCAGCTAAAAAATACTCACCGGGCGCACAACCACTACTAAAAACACCTGATCACCCAAGTCAACAGGGAAGCTACAAATAGACATAACACCATGACGACTATTAACAGAAAATGCAGCGCTTCTAGTGGAAAATAGAAACGTTAACACTCAAATAACATCAGCTCGCTGAAATTAACAGACGAATGTTTATTTACAACCGGACAACATTGAGTAGATGAAAACAACATAAGGTTCCCGCGATAATTGGATATATGCCGGAACGAATTCTGTAATATAAATAGACTTAAGGATTATCAACTCAGTGTCTTCAAGCTGCTATTACAACAACAACTTCTTCTAAGGCGGCAGCATTATCTGGCACTTCGGTTTCCTATGGCAAGCATACCCGTCCTTCAAAGAGGAATTTTTGAGAGACTTGAAAAAGCCGATCCTGCATATCTGTCCAACAAGCAGAGAGAATCGCTAAAGTGGGCATGGATTCCAATTGAAATACTGCACTCTCCAGATGAACCGCCGGTATCCTAAAGGACCAAAGGGTTTAGTGGTAACGATGCTCCTCGGGATCTTTAAAAGACCTGAGAAAGCCGATCCTGCATATCTGACCAACAGGCTGAGAGAATCCCTTAAGTGGGCATGGAGTATTTCTGAAGAACAGGATACCGCGTCATCTTCCATACTGCAGCAACCAATTAAAGGGCTGCGCTCTCCAGATGAACCGCCGGTATCCTAAAGGACCAAAGAATTTAGTGGTAACGTTGCTCGTCTGTCCTTCGCTGGCGTTACTAAGGACAGTCTGATACTGGTGGTCATCACCAGGTGAGAGGAAGACGGCAACATCCCCCAGAGCAAGTGGAGTGAGATAAAGTACGCACTGTGATTTGTTTTCTTCGATGTTCTTGAGGAGTTGCCGGCTCTCGATTGTGTTGACGAAGGCTGGTATCTGGGCCGCATAAAACTAATACGATTTAGTAATATCTGGCCGGATGCCGCGCTTGATGTTGTCAACAGGGAAGACATCCCGTCTCGGCTTAAGGCAAATGCATGGATTCCGTCTATACCAGACGACGAGGATTCCGTGACTAAAATGCTGAAGGTATGCAATCCCGGGCTTCAAAATGCTTCGTAGGCACGCAGTAATTATGCTGAATGCTGAGTCTATACCGCACCTCGCCAAGTTTGATGGCTTGGTCTCATATGGATTCAGCAAAATTGCACTTGCACGGAGCAGCATCTGGCGGGATCTTGCGTTTTACCCTTTACCGATGTGCTTGGATGCATCGAGAAGTTCTTCATCACGGAATCGGAAGAATCCTGTGGGGATAAATCCGGTGAGGATGAGCTTCTAGCAGACACAGATGACGAGGCAGATATAACGGTGGTTGCGAAGCCTGACAATGTTCCGGTTCCTACAAGTAAACCTCCAACAATCTAAGGCAACATCGTCTGCCTTAAAATACCTCCTGATGTAAGGAGTGGCTGACATGGTCCTAATCCAGGAACCATGGTTGAATAAAGATATGGTTTGCGGGCTTGGTAAGCCGGGGTTTAAGCTGCTTCAAGGCACAGGTAATGAAAGACGTAAAGGCTGTATACTTGCCAAGAACGACCTTCCCTCTTTTTAGTAGTGAAGATATAGTAACAGCCAGCCTTGAGTTAGAAAACTCGAGTCTAGAGAGAGTTGGGCACATACACAGAAGGTGATCTATTGATTCCTTCTTCTTTTCGTCAGCTTCTGCAGAAGTCATTTCGAAAGACCAACCTTTTTGCGTTCGTTCAAAAGGATGTCATGGCAGATATGATAGCGACAATAAGGCTTTGCCACATCAGCCTGGAATGCATGAAGTTTTTGAGCAGTGACCGCCTGTCATGTGTTGCCATAAGGGCCTTATTCTTTCAACAAGAGCCTACAGGTTGCTAGTTCCCTGGTTCGATCCAGTAGCTCTGCACCCAGGTGAAAATCGAACTATTCAGACTTCTCGTTAAGAGATCTGCAATAGTCGCTGGCAGTTCTTGAATAAAGGAATCAATGACTTTATATCGGCTAAGCGATCAGAGAAAATTTAGTCATAACATTAATTTTCATCCATCCAGACTTCTTAACTATTAGATAGGTAGCTAATAGCTAAGATGTCTGCATAGTCTTCCAGTTCCTCATCGAGTTCGAACGACAGAACCCGAACGTTCTCAAGAAGTCCCTCTTAATGGACTGCCTTTTGATTCTAAAGCCTACGGAGGCAGGAGCTTCAAATTCCTCCCTGGAAAAAATACGAAGCCTACGGAGGCAGGAGCCTACATTGAGCAGCGATGCAAAGGTAGATCCAACTCCCAAAGTTGGTGAAGTCTCGGCACCAGCTTGCAAGGATGTGAGCCAACTTCCCCGCCTGTTTGTGGGACCGTCAACCTCGCGACAGGCCGAGGCTGTGTCAATGGCTTGAATCTCAAATCAGAAGCCTCTGAAAAGAGTTCGATCCAGAGAAGAACCGCAACCGGCACGCAAAGAAAAAATTCGTTTCTGCGAAACGATATATTAGACAACTACAATTCTCGTTTGCCGAAACTGAAATTTCGTTTGTTGTGACAGAAACTTATTTCGTGTAAGCAATTGTTTCTTCTGACCAAAATAATTTCAGTAGTCGTAAACGAGAATTTTAGTTGTCTAATATTTCCTAGAAACGAATTTTTTCTTTGCGTGTGGACCGAAGAAACACTCGTCGGTTCGACGAACGGCTGGAAAAGATGGAGTGAAAGCTTCGTAGTTGGCGGACGTTAAGAAAGAAGTCTGTTCTCAAGAAAATGGCTACAAAATGCTACTCAGCCCAAAGGAAAAGACCGAGCCTGTATCCGAAAACAAATGTGCAAAAAAAGTAGATACAGTAGCAGCTTTGGGTCCAATGGAGACCAACAAGTGTCTATCATTAATAGGGCAGATGCCGAAGGTGGCATTAATCCTGATGGTTGGCGACTGCTTGAAGATAAGCTAAACTCTCAGATAAGTGGAATAGCGGAAACGTAAAATTTTCCGGGGTAGGCTAGCAAAGTAAGATCAAAGTAATCGGCTGCGCAAAGCCATTAGACATTAAGAAAGATTCTGTTCTCAAGGAAAGGGCCATAAATGCTACTCAACTTAAATAAAAAAACCAAACCCCTATCCGAAACCAAATGTGAAGAAAAATAGTAGATACAGTAGCAGCTTTGGGTCCAATGGAGACCAAAAAGTTGTTGTCATCGACTAGGCAGATGTGGAGGGTCGCATTAATCCTAATAGATGGCGACTACTTGAAGAGAAGCTAAGCATTCAGATAAGTGGAATAGCGGAAACGTAAAATTTTCCGGGGTAGGCTGGCAAAGAAAGCTCAAAGTAATCGGCTACGCAAAGTCATTAGACATTAAGAAAGAAGTATGTTCTCAAGGAAAGGGCCATAAATGCTACCCAACCGAAAGAAAAAAACCGAACCTATATACGAAACCAAATGTGAAGAAAAATATTAGACACAGCAGCAGCTTTGGGTCCAATGGAGACCAACAAGTGACTATCATCAACAGGGCAGATGCGGAAGGTCAAATTAATTCGAATAGATGGCGACTACTTGAAGAGAAGCTAAGCATTCAGATAAGTGGTATAGCGGAAACGTAACATTTCCCGGGGTAGGCTGGCAAAGAGGGATCAAAGTAATCGCCTGCGCAAAGTCATTAGACCTTCTCCAAAGCGCAATTGATTACATTGGTAAACTCTGGCCGGGCGCTCGGGTTCAAGTTCAACATATTTCCACTTAGAAATCGGTATAACTTACAACGACGGCTCATGTTTGGATCCCTCTCTCCCGTAATGAAGAAGACTAAAATTTCGAGACTGATCGAGAAGAAAAAAATATAAAAATGAGCGGGAACCGATCATTCAGCAACGTTATTGTGGTCTTCTTCGGCTCACTCACTGGCATGATACATTATCTACCCATCTTTGTCTCCATCTCAGCACGAGACTGGTCTTCTATGAAAATAAGATGGAATCCGACATTGAGCAACATCATCGTGGACTTCTTTGTTTCACTTTTTTCTCTCTACCTCAGAAAGAGACTGATCGAGAAGCAGAATACCGGACTCTGCACAGACCAATGGAAAATTCTATCCCAAAAGGCCGCGGCATGAATGATGGTATACTTTTGAGAGTGGCTATTGATGTACGAACAGAGGAGTTCCTGAGAGACAGTGAGCGAAAGTTTTGAAAAGGTTCCGAACCATCGGGTTCGGACTCCAAAAACCCCAAGATGGGAAGGACTCAGAGAAAGCTAAGCTTAAGGCAGATTAATATGCATTACCGCAAAGCTGCCTCCGATGAGCTTTTCCTCTCTCTCATAAAATCTCAGGTTGATATTGCTCTAATCCAGGAACCTTATATCTATTAGAATAATATCTGATTTCCAGATCCATAAATCTTTTAGTTGGATTGAGTAAAGAATATTCTTGTCTCTGAGACAACATATTAAGGGGAAAACAAAGTTTTCATATATTTCATTTGGAGCTAAGATAACCAATTACCGACCTTTGTCCCTAAATGGCCTAATGCCATTTAAAAAAGTGTCCCCATTTGGTGACGGTAGGCGGTAATGCCATTTAAGAAAGTGTCCCCATTTGGGGACAGTAGGAGATATTGGGTTACATTAAATGATTTTTTTGTTAAATAGGTTGTATGTGATCGTATATAATCGATTTATAGCAATCACTTGTTTTAATGGTCCTTCGAGCTGATCCTTGGTTATATAAATAACGAAATGGTGAAATTTTGAAAAGTAAAATAGGTCCACTAGGGACCTAAACTGGTCTATGTGAGCTTGTATAAAAAAAATACGGCTGCCACCCTAACCTAAAATATGTTCAAAGCTGATGGTATAGGAAGAAACATTTTATGATCATTCGAGATCACAAAACTAACATAGAAAAATTAAAATGTGTAGCGATCAATGGCCCCAATATTTGGTCCCACGACTATTTTTTTAGAGACATCTTTCACTTCTAATCGAATACTTAATTTACCTTTTATTCGATTACTAAATTAAAAATCCCCATCACCAATCCAACCGCAACAACTAGCACACCAGCTGCCGGCCTGTCCGTCTGTCGGTCGAGCAATTCTCCTCCAAGTATTTAGCTCTACCGCTGGCTGATGTTGGCATATTTTGCGTCTTAGCCATTTAGGATTGTTATGGCTTTTAGGCGATTTTCAATTTCGGCCAATGTTATGTTTATTTGTATTTGAGAAACGTACATGTGTAAGAAAAGTGAGTGTATGTCAGTTTCTATGTTTACAATAAGTGCGCGAAATACGACGTGACTATTAGTGGTGACGGTGTATGTCTTGGCTACGGATTGTATTTACTTAACTCGGCGGTACTCTAGCGTACGGAGCGTGTATTTACCCAGATCTATTATCCACGCATGCGTACACCATCACCCAACCACCCATAGCTACTCTCACGCGTATGTCTAATGAATGCACTTGACAGCATTCCTTGTTGTCATCGTGGTCGACGTTGTCAGATTCACGCACACATCGCCTGAATTTGTTTATCACATTCGGGTTTATTTTATGATTTAATCGCAAAGTAGTGGCAGCATTTTTAAACTATTTTATTTATAGTGGATGTTAATTATTTACACATTATCATTGTTGCATACTAAAGTGTTTGAAATAAAAATAAAGTGTTGGCTTGGCTTCGTTTCGTTTCGATTCGATTCGTTTGCTGTTGTGCGAGTGCAGAGTGACATCGTAGGTACGTATATCGTATGACGTAGAATATGTTGATGGGATGATATTAATTTCGAAATGGGGAAATTTTTTTGTCATTTTATCAATAGGGGAAATTTTTATTGTTATATCTGTAGAGTAAAGAGTAATGGCATTGCATTTAATGAGGATACCTATTGCAAAAACTACAATATTCCTATGGAGTAAGGAACCTAATGAAGCTGTTTTGTTGGACTATAAAGATTATACGAATTTGAATGGAAATTTTAAACAAAACGGGGGTAATCAACTTTTATACTCTATGTTATGAGTGCCAATTAAGAAACGTATGCCGAGAATCAGGATATTTTCATTAACAAAGAATAAGGTAGCTTGGTCATCATATGTTGTAATGTGCCCAGACCTGTCTTGGATCTGTTCTACAAGGTTCCTGTCGAACTCTTGTATTGTCGCCAATCCCGAGATCTGACAACCAAATGACAGCCAAATCGAATGGCTTAGCAATCTTCTGCAAATATGTATGTGCTTCAGTCCAAAGTCGTCCCTGAATTCAGAATCTAAATTTACATACGTTGATATCCATGTATTCAAATGCTTCCCTAGACTATATGTCGCCTTGGCCCCACTGCTTCGTTGCAGGTAATAGCTAGCCCCTGGCTTTGATCTTTCATAAATGTTTTTCTTGGTCAGGTCAACATCACAATGATCATTCATTCTATTCCCGCCATCTCCTCGGCCAGAATATAAAGCATTGTAGGCAAAGCAATGACCGAAGCTTCTTCGCTTCACTCATTGACATGAAACATGACCTCTTCATTTTTCTTTCCACCTCAGCACGAGACTTGTATCCAATAAAAATGAGTGGGAATCCATCATTGAACAACATTATTGTGGTCTTCTTCGCCGAACTCACTGGCATGATACATTACCTATCCATCTTTGTCTGCATCTCAGCATGAGACTGGTCTTCTATAAAAATGACATCATCGTTGACTTCTTTACTTCACTCACTTAAGCGATGGTCTCCTAACTTTTCTCTCCACCTCAGCAAGAGACTAGTCTTCGACCATAATGAACAGGAATCAATGCCAACTCTGGTCGCAAATATCTACCACATAAACTCGCATATTTGCCAGGATCGAAGCTAACTGCAACCTGCCTGATATAGAGATTATAAAATGCAGCTTTAAAATCTACAAAATGCGAAATACATAGTTGATGGTGGATTAACGTACAGTAAAGCATCATCGGTACATCTTCATTTCATAAAGACAAACTGATGGCTCCCAGAACTCCATGTCCCATGAATCTCAAGGACTGCTGTCCCGATAGGAGTGATCGCTTAATACTACGCATATCGGTTCTGTCCAAGTCACACAAGATCTGCTGATGACGGCAGATCTATAAACCGTTTAGTTGTGACCGGTGAGAAACCGAGTAGATGTTCTACACTTTCAACTTATTCTTCGATATCGAAAATTCTGCAGAATCGGTAGTCTCAATATGTCATGGCAGGTTTGACAGTTGGTTTCCATACAAAGCATCGGTTTCCATATAGCTCCCAGAAGTGTTTCAATGGTACACTCCATCTACCGTGAGTATCAAGGACTGATAGGAGTGAGAGCTCCATGGCCAATACAAGCTCTGCTGAAGTCGGCATATCTATAAATCGTTTAGTCGTCTACTTCTTCTTCGTTTCCTAAACTTCTGCAGAATCGTTAGTCGGAATATGCAATCTCATGGCATGAGTATCAGTTACACCCCCGGGTTTGGCGAGTTAAGCTTCCTTCCTACAAGCCTTCTGTGGAATTTTTGTGTCGTCACTATCCCTGCAATCTGACATCCAGAACCACAAACCGGTTGGTTGTGAGGAGTGAGAGCTCCATTACCAATACAAGTCGGCATATCTATAAATCGTTTAGTCGTGACTGGAGACAAATACAGTAGATGTTCTACACCTTCTACTTCTTCTTCGTTTCCTAAACTTCTGCAGAATCGTTGTCGGAATATGCAATCTCATGGCATGAGTAGCAGTTACACCCCCGGGTTTGGCGAGTTAAGCTTCCTTCCTACAAGCCTCCTGTGATATTTTTGTGCCCTCCTTATCCCTCCAATCTGACATTCAGAACCACAAACCGGTTGGTTGTAATCTGGGAGAAACAGGAAAAATGTTAATTTTCCTAAACTGATAGGAGTGAGTGCTCCATGACCAGCACAATCAAGCTCTGCTGATGTCGGCATATCTACAAATCGTTTAGTCATGACCGGTGAGACATATAGTAGATGTTCTACACCTTCTACTTTTTCTTAATTCCCGAAACTTCTGCAGAATCGTTAGTCGCAATATGCAATATCATGGCATGAGTAGCAGTAACAACTCCGGGATCGGCAGATTTTTTTCCTATACAAAGCAACGAAATGAGCATCCTTGCTACAAGCCTCCAGCGAAAATGTTGTGTCCTCCATATCCCTGCAATCTAACATACAGAACCACAAACCGGTTGGTTGTGTTCTGGGGAAACAGGGAAAATGTTAATTTTCCTAGTTTCTGAAAGTTCTGCAAAATGATTATCATCGATGTACAATTTCATGGCATGAGTTTCAATAAAGATATATCCAGCCACGATTAATACCTAACGAAGATAGGTTTTATCTACACAAAAAAGGAGGTATCTCGATCATGTGTTGTAATGACCAAATGGTCTTCATCCCTATGATTTGAAATCCAAATGAGATGGAAATCAAACTACAGACATACACTAAAAATATGTACAACAAAGGGTCTTCTGTCAATACACAATCCAAGATTAGATTAGGACTAACAGCAAACATGCACAGTTTATCCATTAATACATACATTATACTTCCCCTTCCTAAGGCAATCTAACAGAAAGGTCTTCAATGCATCTTCTACAGGGTGGCTGATATGTAATGCAACAAAGTAAAGCGCTATATTTTTTTAATTTTTTTTTTAAATTTTATTGTTCAAAAGCAAAAAATGTCGGAAATAACATAAAAGATGTAATATATTTTTTTTATATGTAATGCAACAAAGTAAAGCGCTATATTTTTTTAATTTTTTTTTAAATTTTATTGTTCAAAAGCAAAAAATGTCGGAAATAACATAAAATTTTAGAAACAGTTTAGATTTGTTCGAATTGGCCACCTTTGGCACGAATTATGGCCTTCAAACGGCCGACAAAGCCATCACACGCTGCACGAAAGTGACTCTGCGGTATATTGGCCCATTCCCGTCGAAGCGCCGTCTTGAGATGATCGATACTTTGGTATTTTTTAGTGCGAACCTTACTCTCTAAAATGCCCCAGGCCCAAAAGTCAAACGGATTGAGATCCGGAGAACTTGGTGGCCATTGTGCGGTAGAAATGAAGCGAAGAACCTCCTTTTTAAGCAATTCTTGGTTGACGCGTGCTGAGTGCGATGGTGCTGAGTCCTGTTGGAATGTCCATGGTCTGCGGCCGAAATGTTTGTCTGCCCAGGGCTTCAATACAGTCTTTAGGACATGTTCCCGATAATATTCGGCATTTATTTTGACCCCATGGTCGATGAATACGAGCGGGGAGCGACCATCGGCCGTTACGGCGGCCCACACCATTACCATCGGTTGCGCTTGAGTTCTGGTGGCCAATCGAAGGTGTAAATTTTCAGCTGACCTCTTTGGCAAGTAAACCCGATCATTTTGTTTGTTCACATACTGCTCAATTGGGAATGGCTTCTCATAGGAGAAAACCAAATTCGGTAACTGGCCACTTTCGTGCAACGAAGCAACACCTTGGCCCTTTCCAGTCTAACTTTTTTTTGTGCATCGGTGAGCTCTTGCACTTTTTGGAACTTCAGTGGCTTTAGTCCAAGCTCATTTTTTAATATGTGTTGTATCCGTTCTCGCGATATGTTCAGCTCACGAGCAATTTTTTTACCACTGCGGCGTGGATTTCGATCAAATCTGACCTTCACTTTTCGGATCATTTCTGGTGTTGATACCGTTTTTTTTCGTCCACTTTTTGGACGCGATGCAACACTGCCAGTATCACGGTAACGAGCAATGGTACGAGAAACAAAAGATTTATTCACATTTAAATGCTGGAGGGCTCTAACGATAGCCACTTGTGTTTTTCCACCCAAATATAAAGCAATCACACTATCACGCTTGAATTCCATCACGAATAACTTTTTTTCTGAATGCAATAGATCAAAATGCTTTTGTAAGCTTGTAAACAATAAAATGAACTGTCACTGAAATAAATCTGTCAGCTATCAGACTAGCGGTTCAGAAATGATAGCAACCTGGAGTTGGTTGCAATACATATCAGCCACCCTGTATAAACATGAATGTTATTTATGGGCGCCCCAGTAGGTGAGTTGGTAGCGAGCTCGCCTTTGAGTTTGGGGTCGTGGGTTCGATTCCCACCAGAGGCTCTGGTCTATCGCAAGAAAAATTAACAAGAAACATGGTCTTTGTCACCCGGCTTCTCCCTGGGTCTTAAAATAAGAATATAAATTTACTTACTCGTAAGCTCATCTGCACTGTTATTCTCTGGAATTTACCTGCTCAGCCATCTCATTAACAGATCAACGGAAATTGACGGCTATTCTTAAATTCGCGAATATTAGATTTAATACTAGTCTGGCTATGAAATCCATTCTACTACCTCCCTAATAGCCTGGTAGACACTGCAGAGATCAGACAGCCTACGAGGTACAGATGTCACTAGAAATTTCCAGTAGACCGAGGCCAGACCTATCATTAGGTTCGGGGTTATCAGTATGGAAGCGCATATCACCCGGATGTAGATAGATAGAAATATTGCATGTGATATCAGGAAGGTTTACTGAATACTAATGCAGGAATATAGTAGGCAAATCAATATCATATGTGGCCGGGTACCCAGCAGGTGGATTTTAAGCTGCTTAGCCATCTTGTTTATAGATTGGCGGTAATTGTGTCCTTCTCTTAAATTCAGTAATACTGAATCCAGGGATTTAATGTTAGCCATGCTATGAGATCCATTCGTACGTACGTACCTAATAGTTTGGTAAATATGGCAGTGATCCAGCAACCTAAGTGATACAGATAGCCATAGATATTTCAAGTAGAGGCCAACGTTCAGCATGGAAGCCCAAATCTCATATGTATAGGATAGGAATATTTCATGTCATATAAGGAAGTATTACTTAATACTATTGCACTGACTATGCAACTGGGACTAAAGAACTATTGCTGTTCCTGGAATGTACATTCGGTCCGGTGCTCTTTCAGGTGGACTTCAAACTGCTCGGCAGAGATCCGGCAGCCTACGATTTACAGATATCCCTACATCTTTCGAGTAGACCCCAAGCCAACCTTGTCATTAAGTTTTGAGTCATCAGCATCTCATACCACCCGGATGTAAATAGGAAAGAAAGATTTCATATCGCTCATTTAAAAAAAAAGAACGTCACCACTCAATATAAATTTTTTTGAGGTGGTCATACTAAATTGTCCCACATTTCAATATCTACAAGCTGATCCATGATTGGGCTGATTCGTGAGAAAGACAATAATATTAGGCCCACTTCAGAAGTTATGTATCCCATTCTGCTAAACAGTTATTTTTGTATAGATCATTTAAATCAAACTTAAGTGAATTGTCATAACTCAAAATGTGAAGATCTTTTTCTAAATGAGCGATATAATATTAGGAAGGTTTTCTAAAGACTATTGCAGTAATCTACTAAAAGGACAGCAGAGACTAAAAGGCTATGTCCATTTTCGAAAAAGGAGGCTGGAGGCTTCATGTAAATAGGAAAGGAAGAATTCTTGGTTTTTCCGAGCCCCACACTGCTAGTTTTCATAGCCTCCGAGGTGAAAATAAGCCTTCGTCGATGAAATTCCGTATCCTGCCTGCAAGGGTAGCCGTGGTGGCCATTTGAGAGAACCGATGATTTCCCATAAAAAATACTCGTCCTTTAAATATCAAAATGAAATTGATTGATCTTTCTTCGCTTGAAAAATAAAAGGTTTATGTTAGGTATTGTGTTTATATATGGTTATACATTTCGAGGTGCCCTACTTTTTTAAAGAAAAAAACACAGAAAATTCAAATTGAATGGGGAATGTTTATTATCATTTGAAAGAACATTCTTTGACATTTTCGTTGACTCGTTCGAGCATTTCGACTGGTAACTGGCGAATGACACGGTAACTGGCGAATGACACGCGTAAACGTTGTTCAGGTGTAAGTCTTTCCATGATGAAATGCCAAACAATACTTAACAAAAATAACATGACAGCATTACACGACTCACACGTAATCTGTCAAAAAAAGGCTATTGAAAAAAAGTATCTCTACTTGGATCACCCTATAGATAAATTGGTTAATGGAGAAATAAACTCACATTATTTAGTTAGCGAATTACACTTTAAAATTTCCTGCTCGTTCGACTCGTAATTGCATTCCGTTAAAAATAGATTTTTGTAGATATAATTATGAACTATTCAATCTACTAAACTCACTTCGTAGAAACTTTGACTCGGTTTCTCTCTCTTTTTTCTACTTCCGACTCGATATCAACAATAAAACGTGTAGTCCTTCAGTCTAATCATTAATGTAATTATAATTCCGTAAACTATTGTTTATTTTCGTAATTGTCGTTCGTTATCTAGCGTTGTTTTAATATATGGTTGTCAGTTCAGTCCTGTTTCCTGCTACGATTTGTTCCTGCTACGCTCTGTTCCTGCTATGTTCTGTTCCCGTCAACGTTCCTGTTCAATATTCGTTCCTGCAACTCTCTGGGCCTGCTGTGCTCCTGCTATACTCTGTTTCGGCTACGGCTTGTTGCTGTAATGCTTTGTTCCTGAAAAGCTTTGTTCCTGCAATGCTCTGTTCCTGTAACTCCCTGTTTTCTGCTGTGCTCTGGTACTGCTTTGCTCCGATCCTCTTGTTCTTGCTATGTTCTGGTTCTGCTTCGCTCTAATCATGATGTGCTCTAGTCCTGCAACGGTCCTATACTTGGTTTCTGCTGAGCTCTAGTCCTGCTACGCTCTGTTCCTGCTAGGCTCTGTTCCTGTTTCCCTCTGTTCCTGTTACCCTCTGTTCCTGTTTTCGTTTCGTTCCCTCTGTTCTACTATACCATCCATTTTCTTTAATTTCGTTTCTGACATTCCCTGTTCCCCGTTTCGTTTCTGCTTTAGTTAATACTTATTCTTGTTTATTATGTTCCGGTAGGAGTTTCAATAACATCTTCCCATCAAGAGTGCGACCAACTAAGAACCATGGCTTTGTAACTTTTTGCCGTTTCACAGATCCATTCGGAACACAAAAGAACTATCACTTGTTTCCGTAGTATTTTGCATGGGAAGAAGTGTAGCTGCAGTTTTACTCTCAAGTTATTCAACATTACCTCTCCGCGACTGGAAGGTATCGAAGGAGAGGTGTATAGCAATAGCTTCTTCTCTACGACTTAATATATCCGAAGGGTATATGTATGTGTCTGACCTCAACGATTCCTTGCACATATTTTCCTGATACCGTATTTAGAAGATTATTGCATTGCTCACATCTCTTAAGACACTACGTATATGGATATGGATATTTCATGTTGTCCAAACAAACACTTTTTATATTCATGCTGTTCGGTAGAACTAAATCCTAACCATCAATGCGCAAGCAGTTCTGACATTCGTTTGTATCTTCAAAGGAATATCACCGGATCCTGTTGCTGGAAAACTTATTTGGCGGTGAAAGCCGAAACAAAGATTTACAACCACACAAATTGTTCTAGCGCCAAAAGCAATTAGTGCTAGCTTTCACATTGCATTTAATAGGTATATTACTAAAAGAGGTTAATCTTTCCATCTCAACTCTTTAGAAAAATTATTAATATTTCATATATTTATGCTGATAAACATCTTACATGTAGCTCCCGGCTTTTATCTGATAAAAGCTTCAAGCTTGGAAAAACTCAATAAATTTAACATGACACAGTTGCAATTTTACCTCACATTGGACAGCCTTGATTTACATCCCTAATTTTGTTTAAACTGCACTCGCTCCATCATGATCTGTCATGATTATTTAGTGGGCATTTCGATGTCGAGATAGAGAGATATCGATCCTCACTCATTCACTCACTCACATGATGATATGTTGATGGGTAACTGTAACAACTTTTAAGATTATATTTCAGGTTTCTCTCTCTCCTCTCTTTTCCCCATACAAACTTTGTTGTCTAAAGAGATACGTGGTTTGTGGAAAGGAAATGCTCATGCGTTAAATCCCAGCTGCATTTTGCCGGTGATCATGATTATGATGATGATGTATGCGACAAGTAGAGTATTACGAAAGATTATGTTGACGGAACGACTGGGCCTCGCCCCGACTGTTCGACCGAACGACCACACTCCTCAAATTTGTTTGACTTGTCTTCTTGTATGCCTTATTATCGTACAGCAACCGCGTCATCTGCAACTCCTAAAATTTGATATTGTGCAGGTAAAATTATACGAGATTTTCGGTAGTTATTAGCTGAGTTCCCGTTGCATAGAGTTAATTTTTCAGGGAACCTTTTTGCTACCAGATGCGAACCGTTCAGTGTTGAAAAATTTAAATTTTTATAATACAGGGGAATTACATTTAGGGCATCTTTACGTGGGAATGTTTGCTAAACCTGTTCGCAGGGCTACAAGTAGGACGCAGAGCCAAAACGTCTGAGTGATGTTCTGCATTAAACTACACTGCGAAGGAGATGGTATATTATACTTTAAACTAAGGGCTGTGAACCATTATAAATGATGTATTTTAAGTAGTATACCTCTTAAAAGCAACGTAGTCGCTAATGATCGCTAAGATAATGAGCGTTCTAACAGAACACCCAAACTTATAAGTTCATCTGCACCATATAAAACAAACAGATAACGGTGAATGCAGGTCAAGTAGAGAATACATCGAAACGACGGAACGTTTCCTATATGAATGATTAGCTTTCCCGATACTTCGGGTTACATCTCTGGATTTGGCTTAGACCATTTTACTTGGAAAAAATCTAGCCAATTCGCTCGATTTAACGATCATAAATTAGTAGCTCACAACTAGTCCATCCATTTACTTAAGTTTACATCTATGGACATCATACTTCACGGCTCCTCTCTTCTTTTTCAATCTAA
This sequence comes from Eudasyphora cyanicolor, assembly GCA_963930755.1. NCBI lineage: Eukaryota > Metazoa > Arthropoda > Insecta > Diptera > Muscidae > Eudasyphora > Eudasyphora cyanicolor. Next base: position 190,389,697 of record OZ005734.1, read on the forward strand.
CCTAACTTAACTTAATCAAGTAATTAGAGTGGAGTAAAAGTTAGCATTAATGCTGAGGATGTTCTTCGCATTGATTATATTTTCAACAAGCAGATGTCACATCCCTACGAGAAACTAAGTGTCAACTTACTCGAGTCTACTGATCACAGTACTGATTAAATTTGGCCCAATCACTGATCGAATTACGCAGAGGTTGATTGGTATCGGTTAAGAAGGGTTAAGTGCACCAAACAATATTACTAGATGTAGTATGTCTTCGTAGAGACCAACATTGGCGTCGTTATTTACTCCGACAGCCAGGCTGCCATTAAATCTCTGGAGCCTACATCCCTAAATTCACAAACATGCCTCGACTTCCAACATATCTATCAACAAGATGGCGGAGCAGTTAAGCTACACCTCGTATGGGTACCTGTACATAGTGATATCTCAGGAAACTGCAAAGCCGATGAACTTACAAGGAAAGGGACGACATTACAAATTATCGAAGAATTTTCATAAATTGGTGCGCTTTAACTTAGGTGGGGGCCTCAAGCTTTGACTTGCGGCCTAAGAAGGTCAAAATATCTTCTCGAACTAGAGAGGAAAATACTTTCTACGTTAGTGTCAGTTCTGATCGGCGATCACGCCAGGAGGTTGGGAATTGAGTCCAATAATTTCTGCAGAAGCTGTGGAGATGAGGGGGAAGTGGAGTACATTTAGCACCTGCTGTGTTATTGTCCTGCATTGAGGAAACCACGTCTGGATATACTGGGGATGGTTTTCTTGATCTCTCTGCGCGGCGTCCAGTAAAGCAGTCATCCTTCAGGACAGGTACTCGTACGATAAGTGAAATGCCCTGACTCGTTAAAGACTGCAGGACGTTTAGAGGTTAGACAGGGTCAGATCAGTCTGGAATGTATGCAATTCCTGACTAGTGAAGACCTGTCTAATGAAACTATCTCTCAGGAATAGCTAGAGGCATGCTCCAAATCCCTTGATTACGTAGGAATTGCTGGCTATCGGCAAATTAAGGTTAAATGCACCAAATAATATTACTAGGTGTTTATTGTCCTCATACCACTGCATCAGAAGAATATACTCCTTAATAGTCAACCAGTAGCTAAAGGGTAATTTGGGTTATCTACTCCTTTGTAGAGGAGTAGATAACCCAAATGGCTTTACATCTGCCGTATTTCCCTAAAGAAATTAGAGCCAGACTGTAGACTACGACACTGAAGGTTTTTTTTGATTCCTCTTCCTCCTCTTCGTATCCGTAGCTTCTGCAAAAGTCATTTCGCAAGACCTTCAATTTCTCTGGTATTCGTGCGAGGTCATGTCTCGTTAACGACAGCAGCGCGTTTGGAGTTTAGTCAGGGCCACATCAGTCTGGAATGTATGATGTTTCTGACTAGTGACCACATCTCATTATGCATTCCTCCTCCTCTTCGTCTCCGTAGCTTCTGCTTCTTCTAATTTCTTAAGACCTTCAATCTCTCTGCGAGACTTCCAATAAAGCAGAGACCCTTCATGACAGGTACTCGTACGATAAGCGATACGTCCAGTTTGGTTGAGGACTGCAGCTCGTTTGTACTTTAGGTGTTTAGGCAGCAGCATGTAAGGTAGTTTCTACTCTTGGAAGTTCGTCTGCTTTACAATTCCCTGTTAAATTCTTGTGACACGGCGCCCAAGTCAGGCAAATTTTGAACTGTTCTGCCACCTCGTTAGGAGATCTGCGACAGCCGAGCGGAGTTTTTGAGTTCAGGAAGACAGTTTCCATGGACTTGATAGCAGCCTGGCTATCAGAGAAAATGTTGATACCGACGTTAGTCAGAACATTAATGCCCAGCCATTCTGCTAATTCTCTAATAGCTAAGAATTCTGTCTGGTAAACAGTACAGTCTATTTGCAATAGATAGCTCTCTAGTTCCATAGAAAATACCCCAACGCCCACTGGGTTGTTGAGTTACGGACCGTCTGCATAGAAGTATAAGAAGATAGCTCTAGTTCCTTAGAAAATACAACAAAGCCCACTGGGTTGTTGAGTTTGGGACCGTCTGCATAGAAGTTCTCGAATATGCACATGAGAAATATTATATGAATTTCTCTCTCTAGGAGCTGTAATCGGGTAATTGAAGCAGTATAAATGTTAGTAGTGGAAGTTCATTGTTCTTGGGAGGCTATGGATTACCTTACAAATTCCAAGAACACTTAAATCGGTGGGCCTGGCTCTATTAAACTTATTTTGCGTAAAAATGAGCATGAGGGGACTAACAATAGATGCACTTCAGTTAGGAGTTGTATAAAGTCATAGAAACATGTGGACCTGCTTAAATTTAAAACGGTCCCATGATCTGATATCGTTATCAAAACGGAATGTTTCACTAGGCGTCTCCGACGAGAAGAACTGTCTGACAGGAAGACATGAAGTGAAATTGAAAGTTTCTACCAATGATCTTTGCAGATTCTATGGAAATGAAGAAGTACCTTTTGGCGAAACATCACCTTTATGTGTTCTCCAAACTTTCGAAAGAAAGGATGACTACTTTGAGCGCCAGTTCTTTTATGAATCTGGCAGATTATGTTACTATTGGCCTACTTATGGTCTTTTTAAGTCAATCACAGGGTTCCACAGAAGGGACTAAATATATTCCTAGTCAGTCCTTGTGGTATCACAAGGGGCTATAAGCCTAAGCTAGTCTGATCACAGACTACCACAATACCTAAACTGACCTATGGTAATTGATCAGCTCATCCTCCTGTAAATAAACTTGTCTTGTGATATAAATACCCAAGTGAAGAGGATAGCTTTCCAGATGAAATGAAGGGATCCTATGTAGGTACATACTGCACATTAAAATCAATTAGACAATTATTTCTCTATAGGCAATTGTGCCTGTACAAAAATATCCATTATAGGTTCCTTAAGGATAAGTATAGGTCCTCAGACTGGCTCTTGTAAAAAACAACCTCTAAATTTAAAATGGCTCCGTCATTACAGGTGTAGAATTGACACCCTTTGACATATCCAAACACTGGTGTAAAACAATACCTATATTACCTGTCACCACAATTTAGGAGTTAGAGTCATGCAGAGCTTAAACGGTAAATGCATTTTTCATCTCTGACTTAGGCTGACTTAGTTATCAATACTACGAATATCGGTACCGTAACGATTTGTTAAACTTCCCAGAAAGGCCGACCCCAGAATGTACAGACGTCTTTTACTCCATGCGGGACAGTAGCAAAGAAGGTGATCAATACTCTCCACTTCTTCCTCATCTCAACAGATCTTGATCTCATCTCAACAGATCTTGAATTAGACAATTATTTCCTACAGGGAATTGTATCAGTACAAAAACCTCCGTGATAGGTTCGGTAGGGATAAGGATAGGTCCTCAGATTGACTCTGTTATGTGGAAACAACCGTAACTTTAACATGGTTTTGTCATTGCAGGCGGTTAATTGACACCCTTTGATATATCCAAACACTGTTTTAAATGAATACCTATAGCACCTGTCTGCATAAGTTAGAAGTTTGACCGAAGCTGATTACTGTATCCTTTACTCAATGCGGGACAGTGGCAAAGCAGGTGCTCAACGTTCTCCACTTCTTCCCGATCTCCACAACTGCTGCAGAAGACATTGGAGTCAATACCTAACCTTCTGCGTGTTCACCGACCAGTCAGTGTCCCGTTAGAACTGAACTAACGTAGACAGTCTTTTTATTTCTAGAGCGAGTACTTATTTTGACTTTCTCAGGTCATATCTTAGCTAGATTGGTCTAGCTACCCTGCAGGTGCCGATTGGATTTCCTGATTGACTCTTGGCTAAGCCAAAGCTTACGTGTGGATAGTGGTGCACCAATATCTTCAAATTCTTCGAGAATTTGTAATATCTTCTCTTCCAGAACAAGTCTATCAGCTTTGTAGTTCTCCGGCATATCCCTATGCCCAGGTACCCATATGAGGTGTAGGTTAAACAGCTCAGCCACCTCGTTAAGAGATCTTCGGCAGTCAAGGGCTGTCTCTGACTTACTCCATTTCATCTAATCCATGCAGAGTTTTAACAATGCCGACTTTTCTACATACAAAGGAGTGCTAACAATGGCTATACTGGATATCTAAAAGCAACATTTAATGCTGGGATATTAATCTACTTTCAATGGCTGCAACTAAAATACGGGAACCCAGCTATTTTTGTGTTGACTTAAGTATGATGTCGTATGTTTGCTTTTGATAGCGATTTCGGTTGTACGACCGGCTGACTGGCTGGTTGACTGGTTCGTTTGAGGTTGTGTCTTTGGTTGTGTGTCTGTTTATTTGTTTAGCCGGTCTGTCGGTCGTCGCTTGGTTATTATTTTGATTAAGTACTTGGCGGATTTCGTAATCGTCAAGCAGCACAACTCTCTCAACAACTTCATACAAGCATATCAAATGGTTGGTTGTGGCGTTTACAGAGCCGGACCTCAAAGATAGCAGACCAGGCCAATGTTTTTTTACTCACAGACTACACAACATTTGCCAACCTGCAACCGTCGTCGTGATTAGACTATCGTGTGCCATGGTGGTTTACTATGTTGTCAGTCGTTACGTTTTCTTTTTATGAGTGACTACAATTATTCAAAAATAGCAAAAACAAAAAAACGCATTTTTAACATGTTTATAGTCCACTTAGTGGAAAATTATGAATCACTTGCTAAACCACAAGCATAATCGAGGTGACCAGATTAGCAGAAATGTTTTTTTCTCGTAGACCGAAAGAAGTTTTAGGAGTTTTTTTCTGTTCTTTCGAAGGAAGAAAGTTATTTTTGAAATCAGTGACAATGATTTATGAATAAACATCTGAAAACAATAACCTCACGGGAAGTCCTTAACATAGGGAATATTACCAACCGAATATTGCACCCTCAGCGAAGCAATGAAAGGTGCCGCTGATTGCCGTAAAAGTCTTGCAATTGACTTTTTTTGCAAAAAGTGCCTTCCACCTGCATTGAATGGTTTAATATATGCATTTTAGGTTCTGTCCTCTGCAGAATCTCCAGCACAGAATAGGATGACTATAAGAAGTAGGAGATCTGAAATCCTGCGCAGGTTAATGTTGAATCTGTTCATACTCGATTGAATAATACACATTTTAAGACCTGTCTTGTGCAGAAGTCTTATTTCAGCAAAGCGTATACGGGTGATTCGGTTGAATCTCCCTCTGCAGAATCTCCAGCACAGAAGAGGATGACTATAGTAGTAGGAGACCTGAAATCCTGTGTAGGATAATGTAGAATCTGTTCATACTCGATGAAATAATAGACACATTTTAAGACCTGTCTTGAGCAGAAGTCTTATTTCAGCAAAGCGTATAAGGGTGATTCGGTTGATGGTTTTGTTTTGACAATTCTGGGATAAATAATTACAAATCCCCAGAATAACTTCAGGAAGTAGATTCAAAGCTCTTCGTGATAAATATACCTATGTCTTATAGTATCATACGTCCCGGTTCTGCATTCCGAGAGTGGATTGAATCCGATTTTCTAATTCATAAAATTGTCTATAATTTCAGTTTGAGGACTTTTGAAGATTTTCTGTAAACGCAGATTGCCTCTATTTTCCCATTGAAACATATTTGATACTTTCGAAACATATTTGGGTCCAAAATAACAAATTTAGAAACTCGATTCCAAGCGGAAAATTCCTATTCAAGCCATATTCACAATGCAGAACTGGGACGTTATATTTCGTATATTGAAATGATTATTAATAATATCAGAATTGTTACCTTAGACTATATCATGCAGCCAGAGATATTTTGCTTACCTAAATGGAGACAAACAAGAAAAATGTTTTGATAAGAAATGAAGAATATTTAATTTAGGACTATTATCTGTAATTTCAACAAATAGGTAACCGCGGGTGTAACTTCCATGTTAGACGTAATAGTTGCCCAAAATCCGAAAGAATTACCCTATTATTCGCAGATTTCGTTGTTGGCTGAAAAAACTACTTTCGTTCAAGTTTCATAATGATTGGTTGGAAAAAATGGCCTATGAGATCGGTAGATATATAAGAGTTATGTCTAAATCGCTCCCTGTTCTGTACTCTGACAGCAGATTGAATTCGAATTTGTTGTTCATTAAACTTGTCAATAATTTTAGTGGCAAAGACCAAAAAGCTGCTTGTCTAGAGAGAGATAATCATATATACTGAGTGGTCTCCAGTTATTTGCCTTATGCAGATGTGGTACTACCGACACCTCTCTTCAGGGAACTAGTAGAAGAAACATCATTTGAAGAGCGCGAGCTGATAATTGGCGCAGACACGAATGCTCAGCATCCTGTGCTGTGGTAACAAGGATATAAACAGTAGAGGTGAGTCACTTCTTTACTTTATTCTAACTATCAACCTATATATTTGTAACAAAGGCAATAAATCGACCTTTACAAGTAAAGACTGACAAGAAGTACTCGACGTCACGTCACTCGTTCGCTACTGACTCCATGTCGGAGAAAATTATTGGTTGGAATCTACTGTACGACCACTCATTCTGAGATCGCCGTTATATAAGTATAGAGTACAAACTTGCTGAAAAAGTACCTAAAAATTCGGTCCACAGAAATGTGAGGAAGACAAAGTGGCACCTGTATGAGAAGAATTTCAAAAAAGTTCTCAACTCTAAACATCTGTATGAACCGAATGACAAAGCCGGTCTGGATAATCTGGTCGAGCATATTACCACACTATTCAATAGTTCTCTTGAAGAAGCCTTGTACCAAAACCAAGGTACAAAGGAAAAACTTAACCACAATGGTAGACGTCTGAGCTAAAGGAAAGGAAAAATACCTTCAACAAGCCCAAATATACTGGGGTCACTAATGACTGGGATGCCTATAAAGAGCAACTCAAAATCTATAAGGAGCTAAGGAAAACGCAGATACATTATTGGTCCACCTTCTGTGGAGAAGTGGAAAAGGTCTCGGAGCCGCAAGGCTGCGTAAGATATTATCCACTGCACCCTGAACAATGGGTTATCTGCATATAAGGCTAAAAAGTGGATAAAATACAGCGAGCAGTTGCTGAATAGAATCAGATAACCCAACTGGTCCCCTACTAAGGATTAGATAACCCCACTGGTCGTCAACTAAAGGGTATATTTCTTAAATGACCGCCTACTAAGGAGTAGATAAACCAACTGAACTCTACTTAGATGGAGCGATACCAAAGTGGTATTCCTACCCAAAGCGGGAAAGATGTCGCACACTAGGCCACAACACTTCAGACCAATTAGCCCATCCTTCTACCTATTGAAAGATCTGTAAACGACTTTTAGGTTCTTTCATGAGAGAAAACCTGCATACAAAACTCCTGTCGGGGAACCAACATGCTTACAATAAGGGAAAGTCTGCAGAACCTGCCCAACACGAAGTTGTGGATACTATCGCATCATCCCAACATTTTAAGGAATTCACTATGGTGGCCTTTCTTGACATAGCAGAGGCTTTTAACACTTAGATGCGGTAATTGCGGCGGTGTCACATCTAAGCGTGAACTTTATGTAAGGAAGTCAACGTCGCCTTATATTCCTGCAGGAAAGCTGTAGGGTCGCGCTGGGGCCTATCTCCTAAAATCATCCTTTAATATACATATATATCAGTAGTTCGCTCAAAACTTTTGTTCGATATTGTGGTGGACGGCAACTGATAAACGACCCATTACCAACCAATTATCAAGAAACAAATTATCAGAAAACTGCCTGCCTAAGCATAAGCGTAGGACTATAGCAACTGAGTCTCTACAAGTCCTACTCTATCTACAGCCTATTGATATGGTGGCGAGAGGAGTTGCCACCAGAGCGACATTACGATTAAACTGTCCATCAATGTGCAGGTATGCGAACTACAGTCACATGAGGATATCACAATGTAGTGCTATGGTAACCCTGCAGCGAAGCGAACCAGTTCATGAATAGTTCTAGACTGGTCCACGAGAATATATGAACTAGTTAGGAGTAGTTACACTTATAATTCACGCTGTACAAAAGCAAATCAAAAGCAGCGCTGCCTAGGCAGATTTCTTTGAATTCTCTTGTGTTTTTTTGCGCTCAACTGTTTCTCGCTGCATTACTTTTGCTCTAGTCTGGATCTAGTCCGTGTTGGACCATCTCAGAAGCGGTCGTTTTCAGAGACAGTTTCCAATTTCTCTGCAGGGAACCGACTGAGTAGACTACAGACAAACGGCGTACACCTTCGAGAGGAACTTCACCACTAAAACATCTGCCAGAGAGGAATGGTTTGGCAAAATACCAGGAGAAAAAAAATAATCTCCACTTCTACACAGATGGTTCGAAGTTTGACGATAAGGTTGGCTTCTGAGTACATTGTAAGGAACTCCGTCTTGATATAGCTCACAGATTACCAGATACCTGTAGCGTCTATCAAGCAGAAATAATGGCAATAAGGGAAGTCGTCAAGTGGCTGAGTCTATTCCCTAGAGACCACATCCCTACATTCACATACAAACAGCCCCTGACTGTCGCAGATCTTTTAACGAGAAAGCTGATGAGTTTAACATATACGATTTGGGCGATCCCAATATTAGCCGACCTTACACGGAAATGGCGGTAGAAGTTTGAAAAAAATTACATTCGTGAAATGTGGTAAAAGTAGCTTCTAAAATTTATGTTTTAAGTTTCAAGGGGCCACGTTGTTCAGTTTTTTTTTGATCACTCAAAAGTAAATAATCTCAGTGAATTTGTAAACATGAAAAAAATTGTTCACCGATATGTAATACAATACTTTTATTTTAAAGCTTTCAGTCGAACCATTATTAAAAGCTAGAGCTAGATTCTACTTTGGGGGAGTCAGCTCCTTTGTTTACTACTATAAAATATTGGCTGGCAGAGTTTAAAAGGGGCCGTACAAGCTGCCAAGAAGAACACCGCAGTGGTCGACCAATCGAGGTGTCCACGCCAGAAATGGGTTAAAAAATCTACAAAAAGGTATTGGATGACCCTCGGTTGAAGGTTCGAGAGGTGAGCTACGGGTACATCGTATATTTGACGATGAGAAAGCTGTGCGCAAGATGGGAGCAGCGTTTGCTCACAATCAAGACAATGCCCCAGTTCACACATCCACTATTGCGATGGACAAAATCAATGAATGAAAGTTCGAATTGCTTCAGCACGCACCTTATTCGCCAGATTTAGCTCCCCCCAATTTTCTTTTGTTTCCAATCTTGAAAAACTAATGGCTCGGCGGAAAAGGGTTTGCCACCAATGAGGAGGTGGAGGTTTAGGTTTAGGTTAGGGTGGCAGCCGTATTTTTTTTTACAAGCTCACATAGACCAGTTTAGGTCCCTAGTGTTACCACGGGCTGAAATGCCCCTCATCGAAATCAACCTGTTTGATATATAAATTTATCGATAGTACGAATATCAGTACTGGAAAGATCTGTTAGGCTGCCTAAAAAGGCCGACCCCAGTATGTCCAGTCGTCGTTTACTCAAAGCGGGACAGTCGCAAAGCAAGTGCTCAATGCTCTCCACTTCTTCCTCATCTCCACAGCTTCGGCAGAAGTCATTGGAGTCAATACCCAATCTTTTGGCATGTTCGCCGATCAAGCAGTGTCCCGTCAGAACCTGTACTAACGTAGACAATCGTTTCCTCTCTAGTGCGAGGAGATATTTTGACCTTCTCAGGTCATACCTTGGCCAGATTTGTCTAGCTACCCTGCAGGTGCCGATTTCTGTCCATCTTTCGTTGGACTGCCTGATTGCCTCTTGCCTAAGCCAAAGCTTGCACGTGGATAGTGGCGCACCAATATATGCAAATTCTTCGAGAATTTGTAATGTCGTCCCTTTCCTAGCAAGTTCATCGGCTTTGCAGTTCCCCGGGATATCCCTATGCCCAGGCACCCATATGAGGTGCTCAGCCATCTCGTTAAGAGATCTGCGGCAGTCGAGGGCTGTTTGTGAATTTAGGGATGTTGCCTCCAGAGAATTGATGGCAGCCTGGCTGTCCGAGTAAATGACAACGCCAGTGTTGGTTACTATGTTGCGACTCAGCCACTTGGCTACTTCCCATATTGCCATTATTTCGGCTTGATAGACACTGCAGGTATCTGGTAGTCTGTGAGCTATATCCAATCTAAGCTCTGCACAGTGTACTCCGAAGCCAACCTTTTCATCAAGCTTCGAACCATCCGTGTAAAAGTGGAGATGGTTTCTATTACCTGGTTTTCTTCCAACCCATTCATCTCTCGCGGGAATCATAGTGATGTAATTTCTCTCGAAGGTGTACACCGTTGGTATATAGTCCACTCGGTCGGTTACCAAAGCACTACACATTGATATCCTCATGTGACCATAGTTCTTGTACCTCCACATTGATAGGCAGTTTAATCTTATTGCCGCTTTGGTTGCAACTTCTCTCGCCACAATATTAATCGGCAGTATATGAAGTAGGGCCTGTAGAGACTCGGTCGCTGTAGTCCTTAAGGCTCCGCTTATGCTCAGGAAGGCAGTTCTCTGAACCTTTGTTAGTAGGTTGGTGATGGTTAGTTTATCAGTTGCCGTCCACCATACCACAATACCGTATAACAGTATTGGACGAACTACTTTATATATATCCAGTGGACGATTTTAGGAGAGAGTCCCCACCGCGACCCTACAGCCTTTTTGCAGGAATATAAGGCGACGTTGGCCTTCCTTACACGTTCCAATACGTTAAGTCTAAATAACAATATGTTAAGTCTAAGGTGGAGGTTGCGGTTGATGGCTATGGCAGGAGCTAGACAGTTGTTACTATAAAAAGGGTATCGAACCTATTGAACATCGCTGGAAAAAGTGTATCGAGATAAACGGAGATTATGTTGAGAAATAAAGAACATTTTTCCCAAATATGTTGTTTTTTTTGTTAGTTCGGCTAATTATTGCACTGCCCTCGTACTCTGTATGGGTACCTGGGCATAGAGATATACCTGGGAACTGCAAAGTCAATGAATGAACGTGCTAGGAATTTGCATACATTGGAGCGCCACTGACGACATGCGAGCTTTGGCTTGGGCAAAAGGTAATCAGGCAGTCCTATAGCAGATGGTCAGAAATCGGCACCTGTAGGGTAGGTTAGGTTAGGGTGGCAGCCGTATTTTTTATACAAGCTCACATAGACCAGTTTAGGTCCCTAGTGTTGTAGGGGTAGCTAGACAAATCTGGTCAAGATACGACCTGAAAAGGTCAAAATATCTCTTCGCACTAAAGAGGAAAAAACTGTCTACGTTAGTGTCAGTTCTGACGAGACACTGCCAGATCGGCGAACATGAAAGCAGGTTGGAAACTGAGACCGATGACTTCTGCAGATGTTGTGGACACTATTGAGCATCTGCTTAGTAAATGTTCCGCTTTGAGTAAACGGCGTCTAACAGATCGGGGCGATACCGATATCCTTATTATTGATACGAATACGAGTATGTATCTTGCAGTTTGGTTCCAATTGTAGTACTAGGGACCCCAATTGGTTATGTGAGCTAATAACTCCGGCCGCCACCCTAACCTATCCTAGCCTACTTTTATCCTAAATTTTAAATTTTTCACTACTTTAGATGCCCCCGACGTTTTGCTCAAAATTATTAAACTGAACTATTCGGGATAAAATTTTAAAAAAAACGTTGAATTTCCATAAAAGTGTATTTTGGGCACCTATAGTGATTTTTTACAGGGGAATCTTTTTGTCGAATATATCACCAAAAAAAATACATCGATTTCTACTATATATGTATAATTATATTTGTAGGGATATTATCAGGGGTAAGGGGACCAGCGGTGGTGGCGGGTGTTTTAGAAGAAATACTAACTGAAATGTCTCCTTTATGTTGTTCTTTGACGCGGATCATCTACTACGAAGCCTTCAATCCACAGGCACAGTGGCTTGCAGCAATTTTTTTCTTCTAAAATTATTTATATATTTCTTTCTTTTTACATATAAATATTTTTAGGACCACTTCCATCCAAAGCTTATATGTTAGAGAATTAATAGAAGTTTAAAATAAACAAACAATTTAAAAAATTATATTTACATTCCAAAACATAAAAATCGCTCACAATAAAAAATTTTTATATTTTTTTCTGAAAAGTACCGAAAAATACCAACATTTCAAAACAAAAGTTTTTTCAAATTTTTTAAATATCGATAATTTTTGAACGAGTTTTTGGAAAATTCTCAAAAAAATCCACAAAGCGTTTCTTCAGGTCGTTGCTGATCATTCGCAGTGAACGGACGTGTTTATCACATAGCGGATAGTTACCAGTACCTATTACGCAATAGCAAAAATCTGTACAAAGTCTGTAAGGCCTACATCGTAGTACCTATTACGGTCTAATACAGACAAAATTAAAATAAATTCTCTTGACGGGGATGCCTTCGTATTCCGATGGAGCGCGGTTCCCCAATCGTCAGACTGTCCGTCCGTTGGTCTTGGCCAAAGCCGATCACACCAAAAATGGTGAAAATCTCCCCCAAGCACTCACAACAGGTGGTGCGGTGAGGGGAAAACGTCATGTCCGACCGTCAAAACGGAAGCACAATGAGCATCGTGTAGCGCTCAGAGTCACTTACCTGGGCTAAAGGCGTCATAGATGCTTCTAAGGCCAATGAGTCGGCTGAAAGAGCCACAAATTCAGCTGTGTTAACGGCTAATAAAGTAAAACGAATCAGATCACCTGATGAACCCCTGCCTTCGAAAAAGGCAAGAGGCCCTAATGTCACCATCAACAGGACACTCACCAAGCCCTTCAATGAAGTGGCGAAGGAGAGTCTAGTGATGGCTGTTATAGACAGAAGTAGTGAGGATGGATCCATCCTCAAGGACAAATGGAGTCATGTACAATCAGCCATTATGGCTCATTACCTCGATGTCCGTAGAGAAATGCCGGGCAAACCACCAATCTGCAACGATGCAGGATGGCATCAGGGGAGAGTAAAGCTCTTATATTTCGGTGATGCCAGATCAGTAGACCTTTATAAGGCTGCTCTGAGTCGAGCGGGTGAGGTGTGGCCGGGTGCCCAGTTGGATGTTGTCGAAAAAAACAACATCCCTAGTCACCCTAGAGCCATCACCTGGGTTACAGAAGAGCCCTCCAACCCGGCTGACATCTTAGAAATAATAAAAGATTCCAATCCTGGTCTGCCGGCCCATAATTGGAGAATCAGCAAGGTGGGTGAGGCGGATGGTAAAAAGCGGCAGGTCAATCTAATCCTAAACGCTGAATGCACCTCCCATATACAAAGTGCGAGTGCAACCCTACAATATGGCTTCGAGACTATAGTCTTGAAGATATACAAGCAGGATATAGCTCCCACTGCAGAAGGTGAGTCACTTTCTGCACTTTCTGTAAGTGCGGAGGTAGCCACGCCTATTATTTCTGGTGACTCCAACTCTAACAGAAGATCTGTAACGTCCTACTCTGAGGACGAAAGCTCTACTTCTGACACAGAGGGGCTGAGGGGAGTCTCCGGACTCTTTGACGCATCTGGCGGGGACATGCTTCTCGACGATACGGACGAAGAGTTCGATAACACCCTTGTCGGGGTGGATGTTAATCTGTCAATTACCAATGATGGTAAGAATTCTACAGATTAACCTCCATCACGCTAAAGCAGCCTCAGCGGCTCTATTGCTGCGCCTGTCCACAGGCGCAGTAGACATCGTCCTGATACAGGAGCCCTACGTAGTGGGAGGAAGGGTGTGCGGTATTAGGACACCCAACTTTAAACTGCTTGTGGCCAACTGTGAAGGCACTCCAAGAACCTGCATTTTGGCCAGGAAAGATCTAAGTATCTTTCTCCTGACTAATTTACGTGGTAAAGACCAAACAGCTGCTAGCCTGGAGATCGGTAATCGCATATATTGAGTGGTCTCCAGCTACTTGCCTTATGAATATGTAGTACCGACTGCTCTATTCAGGGAAGTAGTAGAAGAAGCAACGTCTGACGAGCTCGAGCTGATTATTGGCGCAGACACGAACGCTCATCATACTATCTGGGGTAGTACGGATATAAACAATAGGGGTGATTCGCTTCTTGACTTTATTCTAACTACCAATCTTAGTATTTGTAACATAGGTAATAAACCGACCTTCACAATTAAAGGCAGACAAGAAGTACTCGACGTAACGTTTGCTACTGACCGGCTGTCAGACAAAATTATTGGGTGGAATGTACTGGACGACCACTCATTCTCAGATCACCATTATATTGAGTTCAAACTCGCGGAAAAAGCGCCTAAACCCGCCGTCCACAGAAATGTAAGGAAGACAAAGTAGCATCTGTATGAGAAGAATTTCAAGAAAGTCCTCAACTCTAAACTTCCGTACGAACCGAATGACAAAGCCGGTCTGGATAATCTGGTCGATCATATCACCATATCATTCAATAGATCCCTTGAAGAAGCCTGTCCAAAAACAAGGTACAAGGGTAAAACTAAACCCCAATGGTGGACTTCTGAGCTAACGGCTATGAAAAAGACCTGCCACAAGCTATTCAATAAGGCTAAATCTACTGGGGTCGCTAATGATTGGGATGCCTATAAAGAGCAACTCAAGATCTATAAGAAGGAGCTTAGAAAGGCGCAAAGGCGCTCTTGCTATACCTTCTGTGGTGAAGTGGAAAAGGTCTCCGACGCCGCTAGGCTGAGGAAGATATTATCTGCTTCACCCTGTACAGTGGGATATTTACAGGATGAGGCAAATAACTGGACCAAAAACAGCGAGCAGTCGCTCAATGTACTGCTCGACACACATTTCCCGGGGAACTCTGTAACAGAACCCGAGGATCAGCAGGACCAACAAGAGTGCGAGTGGACTGCGAGCGTCGCTAGCTTCTTGACTGAGAGATCCAGAATAAGCTGGGCTATTAACAGCTTTGAGCCCTTCAAGTCACCTGGACCAGATGTCATCACTCCAGCAGAAATGCAGAAAATGTTAAAGTACATTATCCCCTGGCTGGAGAAAATTTATGTAGGCTGTATCAGGCTTTCATACGTCCCGAATCGATGGAGGGATACCAAAGTGGTATTCATACCTAAAGCGGGAAAGATATCACACACTAGGCCAAAGGACTTCAGACCAATTAGCCTATCCTCATTCCTATTGAAAGGTCTGGAAAGACTTTTAGATCATTTCATTAGGGAAAACCTGGATACAAAACTCCTGTCGGGGAACCAACATGCTTACAACAAGGGCAAGTCTACCGAATCAGCCCTGCACGAACTTGTGAGCACTATCGAATCGTCCCTGCATTTCAAGGAATTCACCATGGTGGCATTTCTTGACATAGAAGGGGCTTTTAACAACATTCACTCCGATGCGGTAAATGCGGCACTCTCACATCTAAAAGTTAACACTAGTTTGATTAGACTAATTCAAAGTCTGCTCACCAGAAGACGCATAACAGCATGTCTAGGGTCCACAACTCTAACAAGGTATGTAAACAGAGGGACCCCGCAAGGAGGAGTACTGTCTCCACTAATTTGGAACCTAGCGGTGAATGAAATCCTGCTAGATCTTGAACGTTGTGGCTGCAAGGTCGTGGCATATGCGGACGACGTGGCAATCGCAGTGAGTGGCAAATTCGTAAACGTCCTCAGAGACATCCTACAGGTGGCTCTGAACAAGTTGGCTAGATGGGCCAGAAGCAGCGGTTTGGGCGTTAACCCCAAAAAGACAGAATTGGTTCTCTTTACTAGGATGAATAATGTCCCACATGTGGACCCTCCACCTCGGATAAATGGAACAGATCTAGTCTTTTCTGAAAGTGCAAAATTTTTAGGAATAATTCTAGATAGGAAAATGTTATTTAGACTTAACGTATTGGAACGTGTAAGGAAGGCCAACGTCGCCTTATATTCCTGCAAAAAGGCTGTAGGGTCGCGGTGGGGACTCTCTCCTAAAATCGTCCACTGGATATATATAGCAGTAATTCGTCCAATACTGTTATACGGTATTGTGGTATGGTGGACGGCAACTGACAAACTAACCATTACCAACCTACTAACAAAGGTTCAGAGAACTGCCTGCCTGAGCATAAGCGGAGCCTTAAGGACTACAGCGACCGAGTCTCTACAAGCCCTACTCCATATACTGCCGATTAATATTGTGGCGAGAGAAGTTGCAACCAAAGCGGCAATAAGATTAAACTGCCTATCAATGTGGAGGTACAAGAACTATGGTCACATGAGGATATCAAAGTGTAGTGCTATGGTAACCGACCGAGTGGACTATATACCAACAGTGTACACCTTCGAGAGAAATTACATCACAATGATTCCCGCCAGAGATGAATGGGTCGGCAGAATACCAGGTAATAGAAACCATCTCCACTTTTACACGGATGGTTCGAAGCTTGATGAAAAGGTTGGCTTCGGAGTACACTGTGAAGAACTTAGTCTGGATATAGCTCACAGACTACCAGATACCTGCAGTGTCTATCAAGCCGAAATAATGGCAATATGGGAAGTCGCCAAGTGGCTGAGTCGCAACATAGTAACCAACAATGGCGTTGTCATTTACTCGGACAGCCAGGCTGCCATCAATTCTCTGGAGGCAACATCCCTAAATTCACAAACAGCCCTCGACTGCCGCAGATCTCTTAACGAGATGGCTGAGCAGTTTAATATACACCTCATATGGGTGCCTGGGCATAGGGATATCCCGGGGAACTGCAAAGCCGATGAACTTGCTAGGAAAGGGACGACATTACAAATTCTCGAAGAATTTGCATATATTGGTGCGCCACTATCCACGTGCAAGCTTTGGCTTAGGCAAGAGGCAATCAGGCAATCCAACGATAGATGGACAGAAATCGGCACCTGCAGGGTAGCTAGACAAATCTGGCCAAGGTATGACCTGAGAAACGATTGTCTACGTTAGTACAGGTTCTGACGGGACACTGCTTGATCGGCGAACACGCCAAAAGATTGGGTATTGAGTCCAATGACTTCTGCCGAAGCTGTGGAGATGAGGAAGAAGTGGAGAGCATTGAGCACTTGCTTTGCGACTGTCCCGCTTTGAGTAAACGACGACTGGATATACTGGGGTCGGCCTTTTTAGGCAGCCTAACAGATCATTCCAGTACTGATATTCGTACTATCGATAAATTTATATATCAAACAGGTTTGTTTCGATGAGGGGCATTTCAGCCCGTGGTAACACTAGGGACCTAAACTGATCTATGTGAGCTTGTAAAAAAATACGGCTGCCACCCTAACCTAAAACCTAAAACCTAAACCTTCTTCAGGTGTACTAAAAAATATAAAAAACGGGAAAAATCAAAACAGAGATTTTTTGAAACCGTCGATGTTATGCTGCTGCAACGCTACGAGACCAAGGTTCGACTCAGGTCAAGACAAAAAATTTCACTTTGAAAAATTAAGTAAAAAATTTTTCATAAACATAAAATAAAAAAAGAGCTTTGCGCACTGATGCGAATGTTCTGCCAAATAATGAATGAAATGGCACACTTTGCAATAATTACATCTTCAACACTTATTTGGACGATCTTTTTTTGTGGGATATAAATATGTTAATGACTACTTTGAAAGTACATCAAATGTGATTCCTTAGGAATAACTTCCAAATTTTTTTCGTGGGTTTGAAGAAAACAAATATTTTCAATTTTTCCTTTGCCCCACTCTGGCCACCCTAAGTCATTATGACATGGAGAATGATTGTCGTCGTTGTACTTCTCCGTTTATCATAATTTTCTAAACAAATTTATTTATTTTTTTCTCTTGAATTTGTTTGTTTGGTTTTGTGTGACAGTGGCGCACGTTTTCTAATACATTGCAGTGAGATCTTTATCAGTGGAGTCCATGGACGGACGCATGTGGCGTCTAGTTATGCATTTGATTCCCTATTATGTATTTGGACTTTATCACAAGAAACCCAAGAAGCACATACCGGATCCCGATAGTTTCCCGCCCCTCTCGAGTCTCGGAAGATAAACACACGAGCCAAACTCGCCAGACCTGAGTCTCTTGAGTTAGTTGATGTCTACTGCGGCTTCTTATCGGCTTTTTATGGTCATAATTCCCGGTTATTGGTGCTTCATCATTATTATTTTTTTTCACTGTTGTATTGCGAGCGTAATAACGTATGCACAGTGCGTTGTTTTTTTTTATCATTCTGCCAACAATACTAGTATAACTGACGGGCGGGCAGACAAACAGACGGACGGACGCTTCATAAACAATCAAAGTCGAAGAAAAAAAAAAAACGAAATGAAAACTTTCTCCACCTGTTGAGAGGCGGCCAAGACAACAACTGGTACGGTATCTGGCAACTTGGCGACTTGTTGGGGATTTTCGTTGTTGGCAGTGATAGTGGCAGTGGGATGTAGATGGAGATGGCGTTGGCCACTGAGTACAACGTCGACGACGAGTATTATGTAGTAAATGGCATTATTATCAAACACTTCATTCACTTCATCGTCCGTCTTACCACAATGACTACTAGTGTCTAGTGTCGAGTGAGTGAAGTATAGAGTATTCAAACAAACACAGAAGAGGAGCTAGAGTGGCGTGTTGTGCTGTGGTGTTGTATTGTGTGGCTCAAGCCCATTTAACATGGGGAGCATGCGCCCGCGCTCTTACTCACGCACGTACTCACGCCTGCACTGCTGTACTTGTTGCACTGTTTGTACAAACTGTTTACTTTTAGTTTATCTTTTGTTTTTTTAAATACCTTTCATTGCTCTTCTACATTTTTCTTTTCTCTTTTCATTAACAAGGGATTCCTTTTTCTATTCCCTATTTTTTTCGCTTTCCTCGAGTAAATTGACTTCTTCACAGGTATTTTGTATTAAATGCGGCACCGCCACCACCGCCTGGTATTCGGAGCATGTGCAAGCAAACAAATATTTCAGCTTCGTCTATACGCATGCGCCGTAATTGCAGGTACGAGTACTTAATGACACGTTTATCTTTACATGTGTGTGTGTGGGTGTAAGTGCACATATTTCAGTTACTATTTATCGGCAATCTAATTGCATATGCGCCGCACTGTGGCCCAGCCTGTTAGATGAAGGAGACAATAGGGAACTGATCCCAAATTGATAAGGATTTTTCGTAGTTAAAAAAATGAAAGTGAAAAATAATTTTCCAACCCAAATAAAATGAGTATTTTTTTCCTTATCCAATTCATCTGCTAATTGCTGTGGTAATTTAAAACTGAGTTCTGAGTTACCCCTTGACAAGGGTTGAAGTCTTGAATTTTTTTAAAACTGAAAGGATATCGCAAATTAGACAACCAGTTCTTAATAAGGTCATAGAATACCCTGAAAAATGTATGTCCTACTCTTAAAGACTTGGCGCCATAGACGTTCTAATCTTTAAAATAAGGTCATTTAGTATTTAAAATTAAGAAAATTTATTAAGAATTAAGAAAATTGTCCTCATTTTAAGTACGAAATGTCTTTATTTTAAAAATTAGGACGTATGTATTTGGCAACAATTCTTGAAATGTAGGAAAATAGATTTTTTATAAACATATTTGGTAAACCTTTGAATAAATGTATTCTTTTAGATTTCTAAATTTAAAAAGGTCAATATTTAATATTCATTACTTCTGCCGGAATCATCATCATCATCACCATTGCTTCCAGATATACTATATATGGGGAATTCAACGCCAAATTGACGGTTTAAAAAAATTCTGTTTTGAGATTTTTCCGATAACTCTGTGTATCGGGGTTTTGGTCATAACTTCTTAAGCTATGGTCCAATTTGAAAAATCTATTTTTTGAAATGTTGGTATTTTTCGGCACTTTTTCATAAACCATTTAAGAAAAAATAGATAAAAATGTGTGGGCTATTTTAAAATTCTAAAATTTAAATGCCACTTTTTAAATTTTTGTACTCTCCGATTTTTGCGATTTTTTTATGTTTTAAACTTCTATTAATTCTCTAACATATAAGCTTTGGATGGAAGTGGGCCTAAAATTATTTATATTTTTATTTAATTTTTTAAAATGTTTAAACAAAATTTCGCTGCTGGCCACTGTTCCTGTGGCTTGAAGGCTTCAGAATAAATGTTCCACGTCAAAGAACAAAATAAAGAAGACACTACGGGAAGTATTTTTTCCAAAACACCCGCCACCCCCGAAGTTATATGTGAAAACACCTGTGCATGCTCGCCCAGTTCGTTTGGTGTGGCTTATGGGCTGGCGACGTCATCGGGCCATACTTCTTCGAAATGTGGCCGGTCAGGCAGTTACTGTGAATGGTGTTCGCTATCGTGAAATGATAACGAACTTTTTATGGACCGAATTAGAAGATATGGATGTGAACAATATGTGGTTTCAACAGGACGGTGCCACTTGCCACACAGCTAACGAAACAATGGCTCTTTTGCGCAACAAATTCAATGGCCGTGTTATCTCACGTCGTGGCGATGTCAATTGGCCGCCAAGATCATGTGATTTGACACCGTTGGACTTCTTTCTTTGGGGTTATTTGAATGAAAAGGTGTACGTCGATAAGCCCGCAACCAATTCAAGAGCGAAAGGATGAGATAATTCGGCACATTAACGGCATATAACCTCAATTATGCCGCTGCGTCATCGAAAATTTGCACCATCGGATGGAGGTGTGCCGCCGACGTCGCGGCGGCCATTTGGCCGATATTTTGTTTCAGACATAATTGAACCATACCAATATTATCATAATAAAAAGAAATGACAATAATTTCCTAAATAATTTGTGTTTTATTTTAAAATCTAACCACCCTTTATATATCTAACAAAATGTTTAGAAACAAAAATGTATTTTTAACAAAATATATTTTTAAAAATATATATTTAAATTATATTTTTAAAAAGTACTTTTTTGAATAATACATATATCTTTAAGAAAAATACATTTTTTTACAAAATATATATTTTATAAAAATATTTAAAAAGATAACCCTGTTAAAAAAATTGGAAAAAAAACTTAGAATACGAAATATTTTTTTAAATATTTAGAAAAAAAATCTTTAACAAAATATTCTGAAAATATACATTTTTAACAAAATATTAAATAAAGTATACATATCTAACAAAATACTTAGGAAAATATACTTTAATACGATATGTTCATGAAAAATATATTTAGAAAAAATATTTTAGAAAAAATAATTAGTTTATTTTGTTTGTGAGAGAAATATAACAGTTAGACGAGTTTTGCTTCGGCCATTCGTTTTTTATCTCCTCAATCGTCGCCTATGCTATCCTTTCATGGGTCTCTTCAATTTTGGGATGAGGCATGATTACGGTATTCTTTTCGGCCAAAAATTGATTTTAAGCTATAAAAGGAAATTACCTAAGCTTTTTGTGAGCAAAAAATCAAAAATAAAAAAATATTGGTTGATAAAAATGAAAAAACAATATTTATTTTCGCAAAAAAAACAAAAAAAAATTGTTGGTTATTTTTTAAAAAAGATTGAAGAAAAAGCTATTGAAAACACTTTGGCCAAAATTATCTAAATATGTACAATTGGTAATTATACAGTACAACGCATGATTTTGGGACTCAATTCTGAGAATTGGTCGTGTGAGTAGCCCCAAAAATTAGAACTTCTGCATCATTCGTTTAGTCAAGTTGACTCAATTAATAATTTAATGGCCATACGATTTTTTTTTGCTCATTGTGGATTTTTAGCTCTATTGCTTATACCGTACGGAATATCTCTTTTGTGTCTAAAGCAAAGTTGTAGATATTGAATAGATGCATTTTTAGGGTAGGTTTGTTCCGCACTTTTTTCTCCTTTTCAATATCTACGGTATCCTTGAGCAAAAAAATTCGTATGGCCATTAAATTATTAATTGTGTCAACTTGACGAAACAAATGATGCGGAAGTTCTTATTTTTGGGGCAACATTCACGTTCAATTCTCAGAATTTAGTTAGTTAGTTATATGGATGGGAAAACAGGGCCGTTTGACCAAATCTCACTGAAATTTTGTGCCATAACTACTATCTAATAGGACTAAACTTGGTGCAAGTTCCATCCCGATCACAAGACATTTTTATGCAAATATTTTTTACTGACTTATAAAAAATTTTAAATTTAAATATTTTTATTTAAATTTAAATTTACATATTTACAATATTTTTACCTGTGTTACCCCAGATCGAGGCTTACCTAAAAAGATACAAGAACAAGAAAATATGCAATTAGTTTTTGATAACATTTAATGGCAACATTTTAATACAATAATCAGCGAGAAAAGGTGGGTTTTAATTTTCAATTGTTATAATGCTGGTATCTTTTTTAGTATTTCAATAACAATGGAAAATACACCATTTTATATTTTCATTGTCAAAAAAAAACATTATTTCTAATGGTCCCACATAATATGTACAAATAAATAACAGTGTAGCATTTATAATAATATTTGACATAAATACAAGACAGAAAAGTCGGTTTATTAGCCCTTATTCCAGTTGGAGTCGTCGACGTCATCGACATCGTCGATCGTCATATTCGTCATATTCATGAAGTTCTAGCTTTGTCATATTTACGCCAAAACGAATGTTTTTGGTATCTATGAAATAACAAAAACACTTATTATAACTTAAAAATATTTAAAAAAAATTTCAAAATTTATGAAGTCGTCAATCTAAACAGTGTCGATTACGAATCGACGTCGACGACGCCAACTGGAATAAGGGCGATTAACTCTTGAAGATTTCAAACAGTTTTGATATTTTTGAAATTAATAAAAAAATGTTATAGATTCATAACTTCTGCAACTATTTTTCAAACTAGAGAATAGGATTTGTTCGTTTTAGTATTTTTGTTAATTTTACGAGTATTTGGTATTAGGTACCACTGTGCGACACCAATAGTATTGTAAGCAATTATTTAATTCATGATCTGATATTTATTCCGCGCCATATTTGAGCCTTTTAATATTCGATTGTTCACCGTTCGTTCGTTGTTGCGATGAGATGCGTTTTGTCATACATATAAATTACAAAATTATAGAAAAAATAAATAAATAAAATAAAAAGAAAAAGAAAAAACTAACAAAAAGTATAGTTAACACAAAGGTGGGTAGGTAGGTTGGTTGATGGCTAGGTAGAGGAGCTATACTCGTACATAGGTATACGCAAACTTTTTTGTTTGTTGTCTTTTCCCCTCCATTATCAACACTTTTAGTTTATTTAATTGTGATGTTGTCTTGGCTAAAGTTAGTCGGAGTGGCTGCTTTGTCTGCTCTTGGTATTGTGGAAGTTTTTTAGTTTTTTTTTCTTTGGAAATTAGTATTTTGTTGTTTTCTTGTATTGACTTTGTTTTATGTTTTATAAATTTTAATGCCAACGCCACCACCAATCACTTCATTCCGTTGTTTATTATGCAGCCAAGTACTTTTTTAGTTTTAGTAGTTTTTGAGGCTGAAGAAAATATTTCCGCAAACATTTTAAACATAAATTGAACGGAATTGCGTGAGAGATTTAGTAGTGGTATGTTTTGAAATTTCAATTTCGTTGAAGATACATTTAGTACGCTGATTGTGTATGAGATTATCCGGACAAGCTGGTTTCATCATATGTATGTTTGGACTTCCTGAGTGGAACAACCTCAGGAAAAAATAAGGATTTGTTCAATACTTTCAATGGGTAATTAAAATCGAAATATGTGATTTAATATGGAAATCTGATTTAATGTTATAAATTTGAAATGGAAAATGTCTTGATAAGTATTTCATATGACTGAGATGGGAATAGAGAAGATTATTGGGCATTTTTTTCTTCTGTACCTGAAGGAGAGACCAAAATGGCCCAAATTCGAGTATAACCTAAGACAGATGAAAATATTACCACATACAAAATATGAAGTCAATTGCCCATTCCTTTCAAGAGTTATCATGCGCAGCAGGCAGACAGACTGACGGACGGACAAATCTCAAATAACTTAATATATCCTGAAACGTATTCCTTCTCAATATTTATATTGTTTATTTTGTTTAGACCCTGTGGTAAGATTTTTGCAGCAGCATACCAGAACCTCTGGTGGGAATCGAACCCACGACCCCCAAACTCATAGGCGAGCACGTTACCTACTCACCTACTGGGGCGCTCTCCTGCTCAATATTTACAGCATTTATTTTCAGATCCTTTACCAAAAAAAAACCTAAAGTCTGAGGAAACCCAAATTTATAATACTACCCCACTCAACACAAACTCCCCCCTCTCCCTTTTGCATTTCCATCAAAAATAAAGGAAACAGGAAATTAAAAATTACAAAAAAGGAAATTTTACGAATGACAAAAGTTGTAAATTGAAATGTAGTCTCGTGGAAACTTCGAACCGATTACACAACAAAGAAGAAAAAAACAAACAGAAAAATCACGCACGCAAAAGAGGAGCAAAAGAAAGCTGAAAGAAAAATAGGAAAACAGGCAGCAAAAAGAATCACAATAAAAACAAAGCAAAACAAATATAGATTAGTAAGGTTGTGATGGAATGGGATGGGATGAAATGGGTGACACTCCCCCACCCACTCAGCATTTTTCCGTCACAGTGAAAATTTTGATTAAGATTTTTTATTACTACACGTTTCAATCGAATCGCTTTAAAATTGTTTTACTCGCATACAGGGAGAAAAAACTGTCCTATTTTAAAGATTTGAGACAAAGTCTTCAAAATAAGTAAATTTCGCACTAAATATTAAGAAATTTTTCTAAATTGCAATTTAGTAATATTAAATACGTTGTCTTTATTTTAAGCATGAAGTAAGTAATTACATTTCACACTAAAAATTAAGACAATTTTCTTAGCATTCGTAAAAATTACCTAAATAAAGGGTGTCCCAAGAAGAACGCAATTTTTAAATCTCGCAACATTCGAAGTGTCATTGTTTGACATTTGAATAATTGTTATTGTTTGTTAGTAGAAGGTACGAGGTTAGTAAAAATGGAGAAGGACAGCGAAGGGAGTTCGTTAATTGGGTATTGGAGAGACAACATGAAAATGCTGATTTTGCCGATAAAATCATCTTCAGTGACGAGGCCCATTTTCATCTTGATGGCTTCGTCAATAGGCAGAATTGTCGCATTTGGGGTGCGGAAAATCCTCGAGTGATTCACGAGAAGCAAATGCATCCTCAACGTGTCACTGTGTGGTGTGGTTTTTGGGCTGGAGGAATCATTGGACCTTTGAGGCAGGTCAAGCGCAAACAGTCAATGGTGTTCGGTATCGTGAAATGATAACCACTTTTTTCTTGCCTAGAATTGAAGAAATGAATATGGAGGGCATGTGGTTCCAACAAGACGGCGCCACATGTCATACAGCCAGAGAAACAATTCAATTGCTGCATCAGTAATTAAAAAATTGCGCTCTTCTTGGGACACCCTTTATTAAGTAGATTGTACTTAAGTTAAGCATGAAATATAGTTTTTATAAAGATAAGGGCATATTTGGCCCACATCTTTACGGCTTAATCATTAACAATTAAGACAATTTACTTAATATGTTTAGGTAAGCCCTTAATATTAAAATTAATTAATTTCATATTAAAAATAAAGAAAATTTCCTTAATATTTGTAAATATATCCTTAATATTAAGTAAATTGTCTTTATGATAAGTATGAAATGTAGTTTTTATAAAGATAATGATATATTTGGCCTAAATCTTCAGAGCTTAATCTATAGAACAAAGAAATTTAATCTATAAAATAAATTAATTTCTTACTAAAAATGAAGATAATTTCCTTAATATTTGTAAGTAAGCCCTTAACAATACATAAACTGTTTTTATGAATTTTTATTATTAATCCTTAAAATATTTACACTTCATACTAAAAATTAAGACAATTTCCTTAATATTTGTAAGTACGTCCTTAATACTAAGTAAATTGTTTTTATTTTAAGCAAGAAGTGTACTTTTTATAAAGATAAATCTTCAGAGCTTAATCTTCAAATCTTCAGAGCTTAATCTTCAAAACAAGTAAATCTAATACTAAAAATTAAGATTATTTCCTTAAAATTAAATTATTAAATTAAGTAAATTATTTTTATTTCAAGCATGAAATTCTTAATATATAAAATAAGAACATATCATATTCAAAATTAAGACAATTTTATTAATATTTGTAAATAGGTCCTAAATATTAAGTAAATTGACCTTATGTTAAGCATGAAATATATTTTTTTTGTAAAGGTAAGGATATATTTGGCCCTAATTTTTAGAGGCTAGTCTTTAAAACAATTAAATTTCATAATAAAAATTAAAACAACTTCCATAATAATTCCTAATAACTCCTTGATCTTAGGTAAATAATCTTTATTTTTAGCATAACATCCTTAATCTTTACAATAAGTACATTTCATTTCAAGCAAGTCCCTAATATTATGTAAATTGTCCTTATATTTGGCCTAAATATTTAGAGCTTAAAAATTAAGATATTATCCATAATGTTTGTAAGTAAGTCCTTAATATTAAGAAAATTGTTTTTATTTCAAGCATGGAGTCATTAATCTTTAAAATACATAATTACTTTTCATACTAAAAATTAAGATTAGGATTAAATAAATTGTCTTTATTTTAAACATATTTATTATAAAGTATATATTGGACCCAAATCTTTAGAGCTTAATCCAAGAAATAAATCTCATACTAAAAATTAAGATAACTTCATTAATATTTGTAAGTAACTTCTTAATATTAAGTAAATGTTCTCTATTTTAAGCATTACATCTTTAATCTTTAAAATAAGAACATTTCATATTAAAAATTAAGACAATTTCCTTAACATTTGTAAATAGGTCCTTAATATTAAATAAATTGTCCTTATGTTAAGCATGAAATGTATTTTTTTTACAGATAAGGATATATTTGACCCAAATCTTTAGAGGTTAATCCTTAAAACAAGTAAACCTCATACTAAAAACTAAAAAAAAATCATTAATATTTGTAATTAAGTCCTAAATATGTAGTAAGTTAATTTGTTTCCATTTCAAGCTTGAGAATTCATTATATTCATTTGTAAGTCCTTAGTATTAAGCAAATTGTTATTAATCTCTAAAATAATTGCCTAAATCTGTAGAGCAAGTAAATCTCATAATAAAAATTTAAATAATTTCCTTATTGTTTGTTTGTAAGTCCATAATATATAATAAGTTCCTAATAAGTTAATAAGTTCCTAAATATTTGTTAGTAAATTCTTAATATTAGGTAAATTATCCTTACTTTAAGAATGAAATTCTTAATTTTTAAAATAGCAAAAATTTAGATAATTTGGCTTTATTTTTTTTCAAGCATGAGATCTTTAAATTAATTACGTTTCATACTAAAAATTATGACCGTTTTCTTAATATTTTTTAATAAGTCCTTACTATTAAGCAAAATGTTTTTATTTGAAGAATTATATCTTTATCTTTAAAATAGGTACATTTCATAACAAAAATGAAGACAATTTCCTTAATTTTTTTTTATGTCCTTTATTTATTTATGTATATCTTAATTATGTTTACACAATTATTCCATACAGTTTCTTCTCTCTGTGTATGCACTCCCAAGACTGTCTGGGAGGAAGAGCTTCATCTTCCTACATACAACATTTGGGTAATTCAGAAACTGGAAAAGGGAAGGGAGAGGGAGGAGGGGGTTATGAGGAGACTGTTGTAGTACATAAGGATTTTTCCCTCACTTTATCTTTGGAAAAACTCAAAAAGAAAAGTAAAGTGTGGTGAAAAGTGGTGAGAGGGGGGGGGGGGATGAATACATTTCCCCCCTCTTTTGGTAGTAATTTAAAAAGAAAAAAACAAATATTAAATTATTATGAGTGAACATAACGTTTAGGGTTTAGGCAGACTTAAATACGAGTATATATTTTTTTGAGTTGGGTAGACAGACATTTGACCGACCAGCAGATGTTCCAGCAATTTAACCTACTAAACATCTTGGAGATAAGGAAAAATAATTATTTGTTTTTCTTTCGCTCGTTTGTCTCCTTTATTTGATGTAAACTTATTTTTCAATTTCTTACAGATTTTAAGAGACTTACTTACAATTGTTTGCTGTCGTATAACATTAGGATTGGTTGTGAAAAAAGCTATACCAATGGAATTTTCAAAAAATGGGGTGAAAGGCAAAGAAAAATACATTTGAAATAGTAGGTTTTGAAGTGAACAACAAATTGTCGAAAAGGCGGTAACAATGAAATAAAATTCGATAAAATCAACAACATATTGACGAAACGTCGGGAAGAACGGAATCACGTTACCAATAGTGGACCTAAATATTTCAAAACGATGTTAAATTTCTTTTTAAAGTTTTCATTATTTTGTAACACTACTTGATTTTATAATAGGCAATTTTTATTAAGACTTTCTCCCTTTTCCCCCCTAAAATTAAATCACTCCTTTAAAAGGATAAAATAAAATTTGTGAAAACAGATTAAAAAACTTTCTCTTTATTCTCTTTAAAATAGTTTCTTAGTATTCCACGCTTTGTCTTTGCGTTTAAAGCCGAAAGAAGTTCGAAGGAAATTTTCCACTACCACTTTTAGTTAAGTCAAGAGTTCACATGTCACTTTTTGCAGGTCATAGACACATATGTTACCTAAAAGAAAACACTTCTTTTACAACGATGCGTCGTATTAACCGCACCTCTTAACCTTTAACCTTTTTAATTGTTTATGACATTATTCCGGGAACTGTTAGAGAAAGTGTTGGGATTAGATTGCAACGTTAATAACATGCGACACTCGCCCATAGATAAATTTGGATTTAAAACATATGTTAGTGGGTTTTCTTTGTTTTTGAAAACACTTCAACTTCTTATACAGTGGTCGTAGGAGAAAATAATGTGAAAGCAAAACTAAATCTTTGGAAATATTCTAACTGAGATATTGTCAAAATTTGGAATTCCAAAATGGGTATAACGATATTATCGATTTTTACGACAAAAAAGCATTCCTATAAGCCGAAAAAATTCAAAGAAAAAAAATTGAAAAAAACATTTATGGCTTTTTCTGTTTCTGGAACATGCCCAAGAAACAACAGTCCACGAACCAAAAATTGTTGAACTAATTCAACTTTATTTTTATAATTTTATAAATAAAGGGTGGTTAAATTGTAAGGGCCGAGGTTGAATGTGAACCACACCTAAACTACAAGTTTTTTCTGCATTTCATATGACATTTCTCAATTTCAGACTAACTCAATTTGAACCATGGAATGATACACAATCGAGCAACCTTTTACGAAAATGGGAGTTCAAATCAAAATGCATTTCGTGCACTTCGTGATGGTTTTTTGATCGGCCTAATCGACCAAATGTGTCCACAATCGGGAGAATTGTGCGCAAATTTCAGCAAACTGGGTCTGTAGGAGATGTGATGATGCTCGCCCAGTTCGTTTGGTGCGGCTTATGGGCTGGCGACGTCATCGGGCCATACTTCTTCGAAAAGAGGCCGGTCAGGCAGTTACTGTGAATGGTGTTCGCTATCGTGAGAGGATAACGAACTTTTTATGGCCCGAATTGGAAGATATGGATGTGGACAATATGTGGTTTCAACAGGACGGTGCCACTTGCCACACAGCTAACGAAACAATGGCTCTTTTGCGCAACAAATTCAATGGCCGTGTTATCTCACGTCGTGGCAATGTCAATTGGCCGCCAAAATCATGGGATTTGACACCGTTGGACTTCTTTCTTTGGGGTTATTTGAAAGAAAATGTGTACGTCGATAAGCTAGCAACAATTTAAGAGCTAAAGGATGAGATAATTCGGCACATTAACGGCATAGAACCTCGATTATGCCTCAGCGTCATCGAAAATTTGGACCATCGGATGGAGGTGTGCCGCCGAGGTCGCGACGGCCATTTGGCCGATATTTTGTTACATACATAATTTAACCATACACGGAGAAAAATCGCCATTTTTGATATGTTTAAATTGAAGGAAAATATATTTGGAAACGAATTTTTTGAATATTATATACCTGTTAGCAAATAAATTTTATTTAAAAATCATGAAATTTTGTTTGAAACGCATATATTAATATATTAGAACAAAATATATTTGCGCACTGACTTTCACAAATAAAATATGTGTTTACCCACAAACAAAGTTATTGTTTAAGATGTTTTTCAAATATATTTTAATAAAATTTTTTTTTAAAACTTTGCTGAATTTTTCGATTTTTTTAGTTTTTTTAGATTTAAAAAGGTCTTTAGCAGCAATAGGCTTTGTTTTACACCAATAAATTTTAATTTATAAGTATTCCAATTCATCACTTTTTGTCAATTCATCAGTGTAATTTATAGTTACGAAAGATTATGCGATTTAAGTGTTAACTGAATTTTACAAACATAAAATTTATAAACAAATTTTGCTTTGAACTTCTGAAAAATAGAAAACTTGTCTTTAAATTAAGGAACTGGTACATTGCCAAAATACTTAAATACAAAATAATCTTTATTTCCAAATAAAAAATTTTAGCATGGTAACTTATTTTTGTTTAGAACAATATCCTCCCAAACATATACAATTTGTGTGTGTCAAATATTATATATTTAGGGTGTACCCTAAGCATATGTATATTTCAAGCAGAATATGTTTGAGTCAATATACTACAGAAGCGATTTTTTTTTCAGCGTGTACCAATATTATCGTAATAAAAAGAAATTACAATAATTGCCTAAATAATTTGTGTTTTATTCAAAATCAACATCGGCCCTTAATATTTAACCAACCTTTTTATAAAAATTAAATAATTTCGATGACCATTAACACAAAAATTTTTACCAAAGCCTACCTTACCTCAAATCTCTTAATGTTATAAAAAAATTTACATTTTTAGGTGTTTATATCATTAATTCCGTGTTAACATAGATGACCTGATCGCGTTCATTTATAAAAATACATATATTCATTTATAAACATAAAATGATTCTTAATAAATTTTATTAACAAATAATATAAGTTATTTTGTTAAATATATATAAAA
The DNA here is from genome assembly GCA_963930755.1 of Eudasyphora cyanicolor. NCBI lineage: Eukaryota > Metazoa > Arthropoda > Insecta > Diptera > Muscidae > Eudasyphora > Eudasyphora cyanicolor. The sequence continues at coordinate 190,420,651 of OZ005734.1, forward strand.
AATATAATGCAACGTGAGTCACGTAGCGTGCGTCACAAAGGGTTCACGGCTTTTTATAAAAAACAATAAAAAAATTTTGGCTGTAAATAAGTTATTTAAGAATTCTCTAATACTCATCTTTCTTTTAGGTATTAGATTTTGAGTGCTTTATTATGCAAAATTTTGCTAAAAATTATGAAAACAAACTTCAACTTTCAAACATATTTTCGTTTTTTGTAGCGTGCGTCACAAAACTTTGTGGTCAATTATTTCGCAACAAATACCAGTTAATAAATTATGGTTTACGAGTATGCCATTCGAAAGTACACTTAAATCTCAATGAACTCTTATGTACAAAATTTAAGGTATCTCTTTTGAAAGACCAAAAAATGTTTAAATTTTTATCAGAAAACGCGTTAGGATTTAGCGTTCCACACGCAGGATTTGCCCATATTACACTAGTTTGCTAAATTTGGGACTAAAGGGCTGAACAGATTTTATTCAAATTCGGCAATGTTGGTCCATGGATCAAGAAACTCTACCATTCAAAATTTCAAACGATTGGATGTAACTACAGCGTCTACAGGGTGGCTGATATTTATTGCTATCATTTCTAAACCGCTAGTCTGATACCTGACAGATTTATTTCAGTGACAGTTCATTTCATTGTTTACAATTACAAAAGCATTTTGATCTATTGCATTCAGAAAAAAGTTATTCGTGATGGAATTCAAGCGTGATAGTGTGATTGCTTTATACTTGTGTGGAAAAACACAAGTGGCTATCGTTAGAGCCCTCTAGCATTTAAATGTGAATAAATCTATTGTTTCTCGTACCATTGCTCGTTACCGTGATACTGGCAGTGTTGCATCGCGTCCAAAAAGTGGACGAAAAAAAACGGTAACTTCAACAGAAATGATCCGAAAAGTAGAACCCAGATTTGATCGAAATCCACGCCGCAGTGGTAGAAAAATTGCTCGTGAGCTGAAAATATCGCGAGAACGGATACAACACATATTAAAAAATGAGCTTGGACTAAAGCCATTGAAGTTCCAAAAAGTGCAAGAGCTCTCTGATGCACAAAAAAAATGTAGACTGGAAAGAGCCAAGGAGTTGCTTCGCTTGCACGAAAGTGGCCAGTTACCGAATTTGGTTTTCTCCTATGAGAAGCCATTCCAAATTGAGCAGTTTGTGAACAAACAAAATGATCGGGTTTACTTGCCAAAGAGGTCAGTTGAAAATGTACACCTTCGATTAGCCACCAGAACTCAAGCGCCGCCGATGGTAATGGTGTGGGCCGCCGTAACGGCCGATGGACGCTCCCCGCTCGTATTCATCGACCATGGGGTCAAAATAAATGCCGAATATTATCGGGAAAATGTCCTAAAGACAGTATTGAAGCCCTGGGCAGACAAACATTTCGGCCGCAGACCATGGACATTCCAACAGGACTCAGCACCATTGCACTCAGCAAGCGTCAACCAAGAATGGCTTAAAAAGGAGGTTCCTCGCTTCATTTCTACCGCACAATGGCCACCAAGATCTCCGGATATCAATCCGTTGGACTTTTGCGCCTGGGGCTGAAAAGAAAGTAAGGTTCGCACTAAAAAATACCAAATTATCGATCATCTCAAGACGGCGCTTCGCCGGGAATGGGCCAAAATACCGCAGAGCCACTTTCGTGCAGCGTGTGATGGCTTTGTCGGCCGTTTGAAGGCCATAATTCGTGCCAAAGGTGGCCAATTCGAACAAATCTAAACTGTTTCTAAAATTTTATGTTATTTCCGATATTTTTTCTTTTGAACAATAAAATTTAAAAAAAAATTAAAAATATATAGCGCTTTACTTTGTTGCATTACATATTAGGCATCCTGTATAGGTCTAATAGGCCAAATCGGACGAAACTTATATATGGGAGCTATATCTAAATCTGAACCGATTTTCTTCAAATAAAGAAATGTCGGTCCATGGAGCAAGAAACTCTACCATGCTAAATTTCAAAACAATTGGATGTAAAATACAGCTTCTATAGGTGTAAATGGTCAAATCGGGCGAAACATAGATATGAGAGATATGCCTAAATCTGCACCGATTTTCTTCAAATTCAATAGGCTTTTTTCCAGGTACGAAAGACTCCTAACTGCAAAAAAAATTCATCAAGATCGGAGTGAAATTGCGACCTGTACTCAATGGTCAACTTTAGATGGACAGACAGACGGGCGGGCAGATATGGTTAAATCGAATCCCAAAAGGGGAGTCGCAATGACGTCAAGTTAGTGTGACGAGGGTATATATCATTTGCTACGGGCCAAAACTGCAACACATCGAAGAAGTGACTTAAGACCCCAAGTATGTTCGGCAGAAATCCGTTTTGGGTCATTATAAGGAATTTGAGCAATGTCCGCCCGTCTGTCTGTCTGTCTGCTGGCTGGTGCGCACGATAAATCTCGAAAGGAGAAACCGATTGACTTCAAATATGGTATGAGGTAATATTTTTTTCTATCTCTGGCTAAGTTCGAAGATGGGCTATATTGGTCCACTGCTTCTACAGGGTTTTCCACTAAGAGTGATATGATTTCTTTGAAAAAAACACACTTATTGTTAAGAAAATTCAAAAGTTTTTTATGTGAACTACAATCGATACAATTAAGTTCTAAATAAAACGTCATTCAAATGGCCTCCCCGACTTGTTTTGCAGGAACGAATTTGATGAACCCAATTATCGAGCACTTTTTCCACTAAATCAAGTCGAATGTCATGAATGTCACGTTCAATATTGACTTGTAAAGCTTGAAGAGAGTCCGGTTTATTTCGAAAGACCAATGACTTCAAATAACCCCACAAGAAATAGTCTAATGGTGTTAATTCACAACTTCTTGGGGGCCTTTCAATATCACAATTTCTTGAAATAATCGAATCTCCAAACTATTCTCCCAACAATTCAATTATTTCATTTGCTGTGTGGCACGTAGCCACAATCGGTCAGATAGAAGATAGCTCTTAACGAGAGCTAAAATATTGCTCATGGGTGTCAAGGTCATAGGTCGACTGGAAAGTGTTTTTTTTTTTTTGGATTTTAAAAAAATCGATTTAGCATAATTTTCAAATGTGAACGGAAAGTTTATTTTTGCTCTAGCTCCTTAACGGTACGTCGGATCGGGAATCGGTCAATGGCAGAAAGATAGCTCTTAACGAGAGATGGACTGGAAAGTGTTTTTTGGATTTAAAAAAATGGACTTAGCGCACGAAAAGTTGCAATTGGAGACAATTATTTTGATAATAAAACTGAATAATTTGTAAACGTTGATCTTGCGTATATCTCTCCATGATGAAATTGTAAACACTAATGAATACAATAAAAAACAAATGACAGATCACGACATATTACAAATGGCCGAAACGTCACTTCAAAATCACGCCATTTTGGTACTACCCACACAAATGGACCATTTTGCACAAAAAGTTAGCAGCTTATAAATTCAATACCAGTGCATACAAAAAGGTGCAATTTTGTACCGTGTAACGCATCTGTAGTACCTAGAGTCTAGAGAAAAGTGGGCGTTATTGGCACGCCCCTTTTTGACCTTTGTATTATATAATACATAATAGAGGCAAATATGGTCTATAGCCAGGAGAATACACTAGTGACAAGTCAATAACGACTTAAAGACCGAAATAAAAACAAACGAAAATACAATAACAAAAAAAATATATTTACGAATACTCTTTGGGACAGAAGGTGAGAAGGATTCTTAAGTCGGTTTACCCGACCGAGCTTTCTTACTTGTTTAATTTCAGTTTATTTATTGAATGAATGATATTTATGTTATAGGTATTTTGCATATTAAATATAATTTGTGTAGTTTCATTAACAGTTTTCGAATTACAAATGCAATTTTTAAATCTCAATGGAATTTATTTGAAATTGAATTAATTTTGTTTCGAATTACTATTGAATATTGTATTATTTGTCATACAGATTATTACAAAATGTTGAACAAACATTTGCTGCATTTTAGGGATATGATGACAAACGGAATGAGGAAATAAACGTATCATATTTTATTGGGGATTACGAAAAATTCAAATATTTGTTATTTTATTTTTAAGAACCCCTACCCCTCTATAGTGAGCATAAAAACAATAAAATTACGCATTATTAGCTTATCTGTTGACTATCACTTAAAAATGTTTGTTTTATTTCTTTTGAATTTTCAATACGTCTTTTGTTTTTATGGTCATCATCAACAAAAGAAACAACAACGGCGATGACGAGGCGAAGGAGGAGTAGTTAACCTTTGGCTAAGCATAAATATGCATAAATTCCTAATAAAAATGTATGGGAAAATACAAACAAAAAGGTGATGCCGACCACTGAGATAGGCGCCATGTCATTCACACCTCCTTCCTTACTTGCTTGCTTCCTTCCGTCCGTCTGTCCGTCCATCTTCTCGGTTTGACACGAGTGACTCTTTATTACTTTTCAATTATCTTTAAGAAGAAACGTGAAGAAGATCTCCCTAGAAAGGCTTGACTGGGTACACAGATAGCTGGTTGGGTAATCCATCTCTACCTTTGTCTTTTCTATAGCTGTTGCTGTTGTTGTTGCTGCTGGCGGGAATTGACATTTTATGACTTTGTAAACACACAATGGGCAGGCAGACCAGGCAGGTCGGACACAAACCTACTGATGGCACGGCTAACCCTTGTCATTGTCTTCAACGTTTGGGACTATTCTTTTCGTTTTCTTCCTGACCATAGTCAGCCTGTGCATAAATTGTTCATTTTTTTTTACAAAAAAACACTGAGTAAGTGTCACCACACCAGAAGAAGAACAAGAAAGATGAGTGGAGGGAGAGTCCTAGGAAATACTCGTAAACCCTTAAATCCCACCGAAAACATTATATTTTATGAGCCTAAATCAGAATGTAGTTCTTGTGTGTGCAAATAGAATATAATGGAATATCCATTTCTTGGTCTATCCCTACTACTCATCTGTACATAAATTATGTTCTTCATAAATTTTATGCTTGAAAAAATAATAAAAAAAAATATTTTTAATTTAAAGCGGACAGTGGTTGCGAAAAACGCCGACAAATTTGAATTGAGGAAGCAACTTTAGTAGGCATGAAATTCACAAGTTAAAGAATTACTCTACATAGCTGGAGATAAATTTATTTATAATTTTTTTTCAAGACTTCATAAAATTTGTAATTTTGTAGATATCTAAAATGTTAAATGGGAATTTCTCCGTCTTAATGTTTTTTTTATGAAAAAAATCATGAAATTGTAAAAACATATTTGGGCAGATCCTGTGTGATGCATAATCGAATTTCCAATAGGGATGATATGATTTTGTAGTGACGTTTCTGCCATTTGTAATATGTATGTCATGATCTGTCATGTGTTGTTCATTGTGTTCAGTAGTGTTTACAATTTTATCATTGAGAGATATACGCAAGAACAACGTTTACTACAAATTATTCAGTTTTATTATCAAAATAATCGTTCTCCAATTGCAACTTCTCGTGCGCTAAGTCCATTTTTTTTAATCCAAAAAACACTTTTCAGTCGACCTACGACCTTGGCATATATATATGCTCTCGTTAAGAGCTATCTTTTTGCTCTTGACCGATTCCCGATCCGACTTACCTTTAAGGAGCTAGAGCATTTCATCATCATTTTCACATTTGAAAATTATGCTAAGTCCATTTTTTTTTGTATCCAAAACAACACTTTCCAGTCGACCTACGACCTTGACACCCATGATCTATATTTTAGCTCTCGTTAAGGTTTAGGTTAGGGTGGCAGCCGTATTTTTTTACAAGCTCACATAGACCAGTTTAGGTCCCTAGTGTTACCACGGGCTGAAATGCCCCTCATCGAAACCAACCTGTTTGATATATAAATTTATCGACAGTACGAATATCAGTACTGGAAAGATATGTTAGGCTGCCTAAAAAGGCCGACCCCAGTATGTCCAGTCGTCGTTTACTCAAAGCGGGACAGTCGCAAAGCAAGTGCTCAATGCTCTCCACTTCTTCCTCATCTCCACAGCTTCGGCAGAAGTCATTGGAGTCAATACCCAATCTTTTGGCGTGTTCGCCGATCAAGCAGTGTCCCGTCAGGACCTGTACTAACGTAGACAAACGTTTCCTCTCTAGTGCGAGGAGATATTTTGACCTTCTCAGGTCATACCTTGGCCAGATTTGTCTAGCTACCCTGCAGGTGCCGATTTCTGTCCATCTTTCGTTGGACTGCCTGATTGCCTCTTGCCTAAGCCAAAGCTTGCACGTGGATAGTGTCGCACCAATATATGCAAATTCTTCGAGAATTTGTAATGTCGTCCCTTTCCTAGCAAGTTCATCGGCTTTGCAGTTCCCCGGGATATCCCTATGCCCAGGCACCCATATGAGGTGTATATTAAACTGCTCAGCCATCTCGTTAAGAGATCTGCGGCAGTCGAGGGCTGTTTGTGAATTTAGGGATGTTGCCTCCAGAGAATTGATGGCTGCCTGGCTGTCCGAGTAAATGACAACGCCAGTGTTGGTTACTATGTTGCGACTCAGCCACTTGGCGACTTCCCATATTGCCATTATTTCGGCTTGATAGACACTGCAGGTATCTGGTAGTCTGTGAGCTATATCCAGACTAAGTTCTTCACTTCCGAAGCCAACCTTTTCATCAAGCTTCGAACCATCCGTGTAAAAGTGGAGATGGTTTCTATTACCCGGTATTCTGCCGACCCATTCATCTCTGGCGGGAATCATAGTGATGTAATTTCTCTCGAAGGTGTACACAGTTGGTATATAGTCCACTCGGTCGGTTACCATAGCACTACACTTTGATATCCTCATGTGACCATAGTTCTTGTACCACCACATTGATAGGCAGTTTAATCTTATTGCCGCTTTGGTTGCAACTTCTCTCGCCACAATATTAATCGGCAGTATATGGAGTAGGGCTTGTAGAGGCTCGGTCGCTGTAGTCCTTAAGGCTCCGCTTATGCTCAGGCAGGCAGTTCTCTGAACCTTTGTTAGTAGGTTGGTAATGGTTAGTTTGTCAGTTGCCGTCCACCATACCACAATACCGTATAACAGTATTGGACGAACTACTGCTATATATATCCAGTGGACGATTTTAGGAGAGAGTCCCCACCGCGACCCTCCAGCCTTTTTGCAGGAATATAAGGCGACGTTGGCCTTCCTTACACGTTCCAATACGTTAAGTCTAAATAACATTTTCCTATCTAGAATTATTCCTAAAAATTTTGCACTTTCAGAAAAGACTAGATCTGTTCCATTTATCCGAGGTGGAGGGTCCACATGTGGGACATTATTCATCCTAGTAAAGAGAAGGGCTATCTTTTTGCCATTGATCGATTGTGGCTACGTGCCACACAGCAAATGAAACAATTGAATTATTGCGAGAAAAGTTTGGAGATTCGATTATTTCAAGAAATTGTGATAATGAATGGCCTCCAAGAAGTTGTGGTTTAACACCATTAGACTATTTCTTGTGGGGTTATTTGAAGTCATTGGACTTTCGAAATAAACCAGACTCTCCTCAAGCTTTACAAGTCAATATTCAACGTGTCATTCATGACATACGACTTGCTTTAGTTGAAAAAGTGCTCGAAAATTGGGTTCATCGGATTCGTTCCTGCAGAAGAAGTTTTTCTAATAGTTAGTCAACTTTTGCTTCCACGTGGAAGCGCCCCACAGTGGTCCAGAATCGTTTTTTACTGGCCAAAACTCTGTAACTTTTGAACTGATAGGAATTCATGTCAAAGTTGAACTTTGAATTTTTTTAATATTTTGCATGGAATTGTGGGTTTTTTTATTTTTTTTTTCATCTTCTTTATTTATAAAAAGAAGGTCATATGTGGATAAATAAACCATTTAAATAATAAATTTTGAAAATTTAAAAAAAAAATTGCCAAAAAAATTGTTTTCTCGAAATTTAAAAAAAAAATCATTTTTTTACACACACTGTAAGGTATACGGGGAATGGACTATGCAAGTAAAAAACGCCGGGACACGTATAACTTTTTTTTACCGATATAACTTTTATCGGTAGTTAGAATGATTAGCTGAATACAACCCGATTAGACATAGATGATTGAATTTTAATTGACTTATTTTGATTTCCAAATGATGAGTTTTGAATTCCAATTGACGTGTTTTGAATTTCAATTAATTTATTTTTTTTAATATCAAATGGAATTTTGGAATTTCCATTGATCTTATTTGAAATTGAATTGATATTTTTCAAATTGCAGTCGAAAATGGTGTTGTCTTGAAATTCGATTGAAGTACTTTTTGTTTCAATTTAAGTATTTTGAATTCCAAACAGAATTTATGAAACTCAATTGAAATTTTGTTCAATATTAAATGTTTCTTTTTTAAAATTCTATCCATATTTTTCAAAACTTTAAAAAGAAAGTATCCTCATAATGCTTTTGTTGTTATCAATATATATTTTTAACTTAGAAATAAAAGTATTTTTCCTGAAGACTACATGAAAATGGTGATTTCACCAGAAAATGTAAACTATCTATTAAAACCGTGAAATATTTACATAAAAATCATTAAAGGGTTTAGTACAACCCATGGAGATACACTCTTTGCCCCACTATTCACTGTGCAACGCCTACTCTTCATCATCTGCATAAAGTAAGAACTGTTTTGGGTATACTATGGAAGACACACACACACAACGTAGACACTACAGAAGCTGCTACACTTTTGTCTGATGTTAAAAAGAAGCTTTTGTGTGCGCGAAACTATAGAAGTATGTATGAAGTAGCAACAATTCCCAGCCAAATGCCATCATAAATAATGCCACAAATCCACGTTCAACAATACTTGCAACAATGAGGAGAGGGGCTCAAGTGTAACAATAAAGTGACATTATGACCAAACGATGTACGAGTATGTATGAGCCATCAGCCGGGCCGGGCCGCCGACTGACTGACTCAGTTGTGCGTGAATGAGTTAATACCAGGACGAGGAGCTTATGTTGAGTTATGGTTATGTTGTATTGTCTTGGTTTGTTTTGGTTTGTACCACAAGTAAAATACTTACTTGGGAAAATGTACGAACATTTGTAATGTACATTAATACAGATTTCCTCTTGCAATGCCAGAAGAAGTGTTAATGAGCGGAAATTTTCATTTCATTTCATTTAATGGCGATGGAAGGAAATTTTCTACATTTCATTTGAAACCTAGGAAAAGGAAATCGAGATTACAAGTGGAAATTAAGTTTAGGGCAAACGACGATACAAAAAGTGACTTTGAAGTGAAAATATGAATGAGACCTGGCGCAAAAAAAATGAATGTGTTGAGTAAGTTTTGCAATTAAATCGAATATTCCAGTCAGCTTTGGTTTCTATTGATTTGAGATAGAAATGTAATGTGATAGAAACTTTAATTTTAACACAAATCGAAATTGTAGTAATAAGAATTAGTAGAAGAGGTTTTAAAGGATACACGGCGAGCCGGATTTAAACTCCAGAAGCTATCTTTAATCACTTTTGATTAGCGAAACAAAAGATAAGCCAGGATGTTAGCATTTCTGTTGCAAAAGAAAAAGACTTTAAAATATCCTTCAGTTGGCGCAAGAACGATCTTCGAAAACATCGATATCCAATTTTTGTTTCATAATTTTTCTAAATTATGAAACAAAAATATATGGCCTATTCACGTTTGGTACAAAAGGGCGTGTCATTTTCGACCTTTTGCCGAGTAGATAGTGCAAGGGTATTATTACTATGTGTGTAATTGCGGAAGATTTGTGAAAGTAGTATACAAAAGATTCGACAATTCAATTAATCCATCAAACATATTTCCAGCTATTTTGCAGTCATTCCTCAATATTTTATTACTACCTTGTACAGTATTGGATAATATATATGGGACTTACTTCAAACATCTGTTCAATTGCCAAATTATAAACAAATTTCAATGATATATTACAAAAATTTTAAAACAAGTAAGAAAGTTCAGTCGGGTAAACCGACTAATGAATCCCCTCACCTTGAGTCTCAAAAAAATATTAGTAAATTTATTTATTTTTTTTCTTTTATTTAAATTAATTTAAATTGCATTTAATAACTTTAAAGTATGTACTGTTATTAAAGTAAAAAGTTGTTTACTTTTGGTACAAAATGGTCCATTTGTATGAGAGGTACCAAAAGGTGTGTCCCACTAACGGTCATTTTTCTCTAGACTCTAGGTACTATAAAAGCATTACACTGTACAAAATTTCAAGTATTTATATGAACTGGTATTAAAGTAATAAGATGTTAACTTTTGGTGTAAACTGGTCCATTTGTGTGGGAGATACCAAAAGAGGCGTGCCAATAACGGCCACTTTTCTCTAGACCCTGGTACTATAAAACCATTGCACTGTACAAAATTTCAAGTATTTGTATGTAGAGGTATTAAAGTTATAAGCTAGTAACTTTTGGTACAAAATGACCCATTTATGTGGGAGGTACCAAAAGGAGCGTGGCAATATTGCCCATTTTTTACTGAATTGTAGGTACTATTAAATCATTATATTGTTCATCATTAAATCATTATATTGTTCAATTTCAAGCCTTTATATGCACTGGTAATAAAGTTAAGTTAGTTCAAAATTGTCCATTTGAACTGTTTATTTTGAAAGAGGCGTAAACGCCATTCTGTTTTACTCGATTCAACATTAGAAAAAAGGGGTTAATAAAAATAGAATGCGAAAATTTTAATTTTATATAGAAACATTGAAGTCTTGAGATGAACTGCATGTAAGTAATATATATCTTTTATTTATATAGCCTTTTAATGATAGTACTCTTTGTTCAAAAACAGAATGGCGTTTACGCCGCTTTCAAAATAAACAGTTCATTTGTGGGTAGGTACCAAAAGCGGCCTGGCAAATTCTCCCATTTTGATCGCGGTAATAGTGACTAATAAACTAATACTATGTGTAGCATTTTAGAGGATTCTAATAAGTAGTATAGAAGTTATTAAATAATCAATATTTCGCTAAATGGCCCACATTCGAACTTAGTCGGGGATAGAAAAAAATATTACCACATACCAAATTTGAAGTCAATCGGTTACTCCTTTCGAGAGTTATATTGCGCACAATTTAGTTGCTCATTGGACTTAAAATGGCCCAAAACGGAAATCCGCAGAACATACTTACGGTCTTAGGTCTTAGGCCAATGATATATACCCTCCTCTCTAAGGTGAGGGGACAAATATAATAATTGAAAATTTTTCGATGTTTTTTTACCTGGCTCTAATTAAAAAATTATTAAATTTTTCCCTCAATTTTTTAGAGGTTTATCTTTATTTTGGTGGAGAAACAAGTCCCATCCCAATAATAGACCACAAAGCTCTTGAAGTAAATGACCCAAGCTTTCTTTTGAGTAAAAAATCAAAAATTAAAATATCGGTTTTGACAAAAATGTCAAAAAATGTCACAAAAAAATATTTTTGCGTTTTTTTTTTTTCATAAAATAATTGAAGATAATGCTATCGAAAACACTTTGGGCAGAATTTTCTAAATACACTAGCTGATCCCATCAGACGTTGTCCTGCACGTCCTGTTTGGGACTTATTGGTTTGTCATTCATTGATATTGTATTAAGAAATTCATATATCGCGGGTTTCAGGAAAAAACTCTTCAAAATAAAAATTATTCAAATTATATTAACCATTAGTATACCGCAGCGCCGGTTACAATCATACACAAAACAATTATCAAGACAAACCCCACATTCATTTTAAATGTGAATTTTGCTGTAAATGTGAATTTTGCAAATATCTTGACCATTTTTAGCCAATTCACTCTTATGGTTTCGGAGATCATGCGTTACTAACAAACGTACAAAGGATTTTATATATAAAGAAGATTAGGTAATTAGTAATGTGGATGGGAAATAGGAAAAAATTCAACACCCTCCAACTCGAACAATCCTTAACCGATCTCGTTGAAATTTTGTGTCATTACTACTATCCAACATTATCCATAACAAAACCTTTAAGGGTTTTTTTCAGGTCAGTGTGAGATTTTTTTTACATGCATTTGAAGTTGGTGATTTCACCAAGAAAATATCATTGAAAATTTGATAAAATAATGCTTATATCTCACACTAACCTGAAAACCCCCTTGAATGTTTTATTATGGATAATGTCAATTTTCATTTGCAATTGGTTTCAACCCATTCCCATTTTGGTTGTTGCACTGTGTAATTAACACTTTCTTAAGAAATTACATATTAACGAAATTCATAAAATAGCAATGTATTAATTAATTTTATATTATGTCACCACAACTTAGTAATGAAACAAAAATTGCCAAATAATATAACCTTCAAATAATTACTATTTTGCTAATAATGCAAAAGTAGATTATTTGCATCATATTATTTTTGGAACTTAGTTAAGGTTGATATAGAGGAGTTGAATTTACATCTCATGCCGATAGATATACATTTAAACCAGTGGATCGGCCTGTTTCCAGCTTCTTATTTGTGATTTTTAAACCCTCATACATTTTCCAGAAAGGTCTGGTAATGCATCCCATTCGTGGTCTATCATGTGTGAAACAGGCCAATGACATAGAAAATATTCCAACGTTTCTATGTCTTCCCAACATGTCCTGCATTTGTCGTTCTCTGCTTGCAAGACAGAGAGTCTCGTAATGAGATCATGATCTTCATCTCAAAACTCTCCGTTTTGTGCAGTTATACCCACTGTTTTGGCGTCCCATTCTGCCTGAAGTTCTCTGCCGTTTGAATCCTACTTATAACTATAAATTAATTTAATTCCTTAAAATATAAAAACTAAATATAAAAATTATAACAATTTTTCACTCTTACGTCCAAATAAACAGGCGGCCAGATGCCAAATGTTTCTAAAGTTTGGTACAGAAATACCGACGATCAAAAAAAATTTTGAAAAAAAATTATATAAAATTATTTCTACTTCCCAAATAATTTCCAATGTACTAGAATACAATGTAATGTGCTTTTTTGACGTAATATTATTACAATTGTCATAAAACACAGCCGTTTCGCTATATTCATTCAAAATTTGCGACGAGCGGAAAACCACAGCTATGCCTTCTAGTAATTGTAATTACCGATACATCATCTTATAGTCAGTAGAAATTGCATGTGTTTAATATTAATACAGTACACATGCCAGATGCTTTAAAATAATTTAATATTAATAGTATAAATATAACAATATAATATTTTGCGACTATACAATTATATTTTCTCTCTTAGACTTTCGAATGCTTTCCGATTGGTGTCTTTGGTACAAGTACATCGTTCATTTTTGGTAAATCAATATTTATGTATGAGCATTAGGTTATACTCGTATTCCGTCTGTAATCGTTGTGATTTGAACTAAAATATTCTTCTGGCTTGAGACTCAGTTTCAGTATGAGTATTCAGTACTTTTAATTTTTGTTGTCTAATGACCAATGACTATAGTCTGACAAAGAATGTGCAAAATATTAGCACTCGTTCCGACATCTACCAAACAAAATATCAAAATTTATATTATATATCTCCGAAATTGAGGATATACTTCAGTCAAATTTTTAGTTTAAATCAATCTTAATTTTTTCATGATTAGTAAGTAATACTACTCTAGCTTCGCTATTTCACAAGTTTGCCAAAAAAAAAATACAACGAAATTTGGGGCAATCCGATTGTTTCCAAGTCAATTGTATTTGACTATGATAACATATTGGACTTTGCTCTATGCTAGTAATTGATGTAGGTAGATGCGAAAATAGCCCAATTGTTAGCTGGTGAGTTGAAGAAGAAAGATATGCCAGTACGTCATCTGGAAGAGCTAGGAAGGCAATACGATTTTTACCAAATTCCGCAGGTTCAAAGGCAAAATACATATTGGAAATTAAATACATATTTAAATAAGAACACGAATTATTGGGAGAAAGAACCCTGTAATTGAGAAAAATATTAAATTGAAATTGAGAAAATACAATTTAATTTTTTTATAAAATACGAATACATTTTATTACGTAGTGATCGTCCCAGTCGGTTGGGTGTAGGTGTTTTATTATATGTATCTGAAAGCCTGATGTACAAAGTTATCTTCCGTTCTGTTCTCTTTGGTGTTTGTGAATCTTTGTTGGTAGAGTTGCGAATTGGTACAACTGTTTTACTTTTTGGTGTAATATACCTTCCTCATGGAGATATTAACTCTTTTCACTCTGTTCATGAAGAGTTATTTGATTCATATGCTAATGTTGTTATAGTTGGTGATTTTAATTGTAATATGTTTAAAACTTCTGATTCCTTGGCTTTGAGGAACATATGTAGCACATTAGGATTATCTGTTGTTCATAATTCACTGCCTACTCACTTTGATTTGGCTCACAACTCTACCTCCTTAATTGATTTTTGTTTGTTAATTGTTCCATAAACTTTAAATTTTTCTTCGCAAGGTCAATGTCCTGGCATATCTCACCATGCATTAATTTTTGGCTCTTTAGACATATCTATTACTTGTGATGAACGATGTATTGAGTATCGTGACTTCAGGCATATGGATTGGGAAGGAATATGTAATTACTTATGTAATTTTGACTTTGATCCACTTTATTTAACATGTGATGTAGATCAACAGCTCGCAATCATTGATTTTTTAATGGATAATTTGTACTCATTTGTTCCATTAGTTACTCGTAGAGTTATTCCAAAAATTGATGCATGGTTGTTGTCAGATATTGTAGTTTCGTCTAAGTCGTTTAGGGATTTAGCATATTTGGAATATCGTAGGCATCCATCTGATGAAAATAGACGGATTTTTCGACGTTACAGGAATCGTTGTAAGGCTGTAATGCGCAATGAGAGGAGGAAGTACTATAATATAGTTTTCAGTCGTATGTATAACACTCAGATGTGGAAGTCTCTTCGTTCATTTGGTTGTTTGGATGATGTTAATGACATTCCAGACATGGATGTAGATATTGCTAACGACTATTTCTGTTGTCGTCAATCTCCTAATGCTTGTTTACGTGACCGAAACTTTTTGTGTAATATGGAAGATACATTTCAATTTTACTGTGTTTTTGAGGAAGATGTTATTAAAGCTTTGAGTAGAGTTAAATCCGGTGCTATTGGAGTTGATGGTATCCCTGTTAAATTTGTTAAATGTATTTGTCCTTATATTTCTAGACATTTGTTACATTTTATTAATTGTATTTTCACTACGTCCACCTTTCCACAAGCATGGAAAATTGCCCGTGTTGTACCTGTGCCTAAGAAAGGAGAGTCGTTTCACAAACTGTCAAACTTACGTCCCATTAGTGTTTTACCTGCCATTTCTAAGATTGTGGAGCATATTATAAAGGAAGCCATTCTTGAATTTATTGATGACCGTGGATTGCTTGGTAGCTATCAATATGGTTTTAGACATGGGTTCAGTACAACTATTCATTTGCTACACCTTACCGATTTGATTAGATATGTTTATAACAGCTCTGATATTGTTGGACTGGACTTGTCTAAGGCATTTGATTCTATCGATCATGCACTTCTATTGCATAAGTTACAGTGCAACTTTAGATTTTCTTCATCTGCCTGTAAATTGATTTCTTCCTATTTAACTAATCGTTCTCAATTTGTGGTTCGTCGTGGTGTTCAGTCTGACTTGCGTAGTACGGTATGTGGAGTTCCTCAAGGGTCTGTTTTGGACCCCTTGTTGTTTATTATGTATGTTAATGATATTTCGAGTGCTGCTTCTGTTGGTAATTGTAATCTTTTCCTCTATGCTGATGACATTCACGTCTTCTATCGTAGTGAGTCTCGTTCTTCGCTTGAACTTGTTATAAATTCATCTTTACATTCGCTTGCTCTCTGGCTGAGTAGTAATGGTCTTTGTATTAATTTTAGTAAAACAAAAGCTTTATTATTTAATAACTCTAGTAATGTTGATGTGATTAATATTTGTGTTAATTCTATGCCCGTGGAAATTGTTGATGAGATGAAGTGTCTTGGTGTCGTAGTTGATAGTAAACTTGACTTTAACCGGCATATTGATATGCTGCATGGGGCGTGTCAGATTTCAACTACGTAGATTATATTGTCTTGATTCGTATTTACCATGTTATATCAGAGAAAGTGTTGCATCGTCTGTGCTAATGTCAAATGTTAACTATTGCCTTGAAGTTATATCTGGTACTTCTGCGGTTCAATTGTCGAGAATTGAGAGAATTGGCGATATGATCATACATCTTCGTATGTCATTAAATTTTTAGGCTTGCCTTTCAATAAATATGTCGATCTTCGCATCCTACAATGTTTTTATAAAACGATTATTTCTAGTGGCTCACCCTCACTATGTTGTAGGTTTAATTTTTGTAGATCTTCCCGTAATCCTCAACTATTGCTACCACGTTTTATATCGACAGTTGCTGAAAGATCGTTTGTAGTAAGGGTTGCTCGAATATGGAACCATTTTCCGGTGTATTTGCGTAATTTCTCATTTACTCCGCATGTATTCAGTTGTAAATGTCTTGAATACTTGGCCGGTGGCCTATAATTCTGTGGGTTCTGTTTACAGGGTCGATTACTTCAAACTTTTTTTTCTTCTTTAATGGCTGGGGAGCCATAGTTTTAATTTTAGTCAATTTTCTATCACTGAATGTTTTGCAATATTCATGATTGTCGCTACTTTTACTCGGTAAAAATCTCCGAATAAAATCTTGCAAAGAAATAATTTTAATATAACTCTCTCTTCTCAGTTTACTCCCTAGTTTCACTAGTATGAATCTTTTAACTAGCGTATTTTAGGGGATAAATTTGTTTTGTGTAGAGAGTGTTATTTTATTTACATTCAGAAATATATTTTCCTTAGGTTAATTCTTTCTATCGTTATTTATCATTTTTTATTTTTGCTATACATAATAATGTAAATATATCGAATTGTGTGCAGCTATGTTATTATAGTTTTAACTTTTGTTATATCTGAATTGTAACTTTCAAGGTGTATCACTTGAGTGTAATTTTATTATTTAATTGAAATTTGTATAAAGATAATATAAGATTATTGGCCATATTGGCTTATTTATATTACTATTATAAATAAATGAAATGAAACGATTTTATGTTACTTCTTAAAGCTGGTATAATTAGATATTTTTGTTGTTCAAATATTAGATATAAACTTGAGAAAAGAAAAAAAAACATTTGAACCATAAAACAAATGAGAAGAAGCTATCCGACTGAAGAATACCATGACATTCAGATAAGTGTAGATAATGTGGTATTTTACGTGACTGATGTCAGAACCGCAGGAAAAAAATATTGCTCGTTTTTCGCCAGACTAAATTTGTTGTAAAAGCTGTATTTAGTAATGAATTCTGTGTCGTTTAATTCATTGGTAAAGCACTGCTCTTTATGATCATATTTTAAGGCACTGTAGTCGCTTAAAATGTATTGATATCTTTCGAATTTCAGGTCTCTCAAGTATATACCATTGGTGTGCTGCATTTGAAGAAATGGTAGAAGAAATTTGTGAAACAAATTGCGAAATAATTATAACTAGTGATTTAAACATAGATTGAACTAAAGATGAAACATATAAAAAACGAAAACAAGTAAGTAACACTTAATGATAACGGGCTTAAGCAAATAGTTAAGGAGTACACCAGAATCACTGAAAATTCAAAAACTCTAATAGACTTTGTTATAATAATAATTGTAAAGTATCTGTAACAAATAATAACACAAACAAGTAAGAAAGTTTCAGTCCGGTAAACCGACTAAGGTATACCCTCACTTTGTGAGTAATATAATATTGAATATTACTCGAATTATTCTGTCAATTTGTGAGGGAGGTACCAGAAGGGGTTTAAGAAATACACCTATATTTCGCTGAACAGTAGATACTTTAAATACATTGCACTGTGCCGAATTGTAACCGTTTATATGGACTGGTATATTAACGTTGAGATATTAAATTGTGGTATAATTTGGCCATTTTGTGTGGGAGGTACAAAAAGGGGCGAGGTGATAACGCTCATTTTTCACTGGACTATAGGCATTATAAAAGCATTACACTGTACAAAATTTAAAGTAATTTTATACACTGATATTAATGTTATAAACTGTTAACTTTTGGTGCAAAATGGTGCATTTGTGTGGGAGGTACCAAAAGGGGCGCGGCAATAACGCCAGTTTTTCACTGGACTGTAAGCACTATAAAAGCATTACACTGTACAAAATTTCAAGTATTTCTAAACACTGGTATTAATGTTATAAGCTTTTAACTGTTAGTGCAAAATGGTGCATTTGTGTGGGAGGTACCAAAAGGGGCGTGGCAATTTCGCCCATTTTCCTCGAGTTGATAGCGACTAACAAACTAATACTATGTGTGGAATTTCAGAAGATTCGAATGCGCATAATAGCAGTTATTAAAGAATCAATATATCAGAACATTTTAACCCTTTGTGGGGGAGGTACCAGAAGGAGTGGACCAATATGGCCCATCTTCGAACTTAGCCGGAGATAGAAAAAAATATTACCACATACGAAATTTGAAGTCAATCGGTTACTCCTTTCGAGAGTTATCGTGCGCACCAGCCAGCAGACACACAGACAGACAGACAGACAGACAGACAGACAGACGGACGGACATTGCTCATTCGACTTAAAATGACCCAAAACGGATTTTCGCCGAACATACTTGGGGTCTTAGGTCACTCCTTCGATGTGTTACACTTTTTTCCGTAGCAAATGATATATACCCTCGTCACACTAAAGTGAGGGTATAACAAGTAAGAAAGTTTCAGTCCGGTAAACCGACTAAGGTATACCCTCACTTTGTGAGTAATGTAATATTGAATATTACTTGAATTATTCTGTCAATTTGTGAGGGAGGTACCAGAAGGGGTTTATCAAATACAGCTTTTTTTTGCTGAACATCAGATACTTTAAATTCATTGCACTGTGCCGACTTATAAGCATTTATGTGCACTGGTATAAACGTTATGAGACATTAAATTGTGGTATGATTTGGGCATTTTGTGTGGGAGGTACAAAGAGGGGCGTGGTAATAACGCCCATTTTTCACAGGGCTATAGACACTATAAAAACATTACACTGTACAAAATTTCAAGTATTTTTATACACTGGTTTTAATGTTATAAGCTGTTAACTTTTGGTGCAAAAAGGTACCTTTGTGTGGGAGGTACCAAAAGGGGCGTGACAACACCACCCATTTTTCCCTGGACTGTAGGTAATATAAAAGCATAATACTGTACAAAATTTCAAGTATTTTTATACACTGTTATTAATGTTATAAGCTGTTAACTTTTGTATGGGAGGTACCAAAAGGGACGTGGCGACTTCGCCCATTTTTCTCGAGTTGATAACGACTAATAAGCTAATACTATGTGTGGAATTTCAAAAGATTCGAATAAGTAGTATAGCAGTTATTAAAGAATCAATATTTCACAACATTTTAACCCTTTGTGGGGGAGGTACTAGAAGGAGTGGACCAATATGGCCCATCTTCGAACTTAGCCGGAGATAGAAAAAAATATTACCACATACCAAATTTGAGGTCAATCGGTTACTCCTTTCGAGAGTTATCGTGCGCACCAGCCAGCAGACAGACAGACACACAGACAGACAGACACACAGACAGACAGACAGACGGACGGACATTGCTCATTCGACTTAAAATGGCCCAAAACGGATTTCCTCCGAACATACTTGGGGCCGTAGCAAATGATATATAACCTCGTCACACTAAAGTGAGGGTATAAAAATATCAGATAATGAAGCTGTAGCTATAAAAATCGAAATAAAAAGCAATGAGCAGACAATGAAGAAAGAAAATCAAATACATATAAAAAAAAACCGTTTTATAGACAATTAAGTGGTGTATTAAAATATAATGATAGTTCAAATTGAAATATAAACGTCTATAATTATATCAGGAGTTAAAAAATGTCTTCTGAACATTGTAACTCTCATTTAATATATACAAAATTGTTATCATATTATAAAAAAAAAATATTTTTTTTGATGAAAAGCTAAAACTCTGTAGATTGTGTGATAACGTAGGTTTAATATAAAAAACGGATATAAAAATCGGAATAAAAAACAATGAGCAGACAATGAAGAAAGAAATTGCAATATTCAAATATAAAAAAACTGTTTAATAGAGAAATAAGTGGTTTATTTAAATATAATGATATCGTAGTTCAAACTTAAATATAGACGTTCATAATTATATCAGAAGTTACAAAAAAGTCTTCTGAACATTGTAACTCTGATTTAATATATACAAAATTATTACCATATTATAAGATAAAAAACGTATATAATTAAGGCAATTGTCTTGAAGACATAATTAAGAAGCTTACAAATAAAAAAAATAACTTTTTAACAAATGTTAATGTTAATGTATGCGTTAGCTGTTTTTATCCCTAACTAAATTAATTAAAATTAAATTAAAACTTAACTAAATTTCGAAATATCACATTATTAAGAATGAAAAAAATCCCGATGTATCCCGAAAATACCGGGATATCGAACAATTTCGGGATTCCGAAAATCCCGATTTATCCCGAAAATCCCGGGATATCGAACAATTTCGGGATCCCGAAAAAATCCCGGGATTCCGGGATTTGCAATTTAAAAATCCCGAATCCCGTTTGACATCTCTAGGACCAACATAGTCCATCTCGGACCTTAGTCTGAGATAGAAAAAATATTGAGACATATAAAATTTTAAGTCTATCGGTTAATCCGGTCCTTATCGTGCGCACCAACCAGGCGGACAGGCTGACGGATATTGCTAAAATGACTTAAAATGTATTTCCGCCAAATATTCTTAAGGTATCTTAGGTCACCCCATTAATATGTTACACTTTTGACCTGTAGCATCTACATATGTATACCCTTTTTCGCAGTAGTGGGTGTATAAAAACCGGATTATGTTGAAATTCTCTTATTTCTACCAAAAGTGCTATAATTTCTACATATATCAATAGATTTTCTTCAAGTCGGCGTTGTTTTCTTTTTTAGAATGCAAGCTTACAAATATTGAAACAAATAATTTTTTGTTTTTTTTCGTGCCAGCAAAAAACGATTTTTGAAAAAAAATTCGAGTTTTTTCTAGTTATTTTAACGATAGTTACTAAACTTCTGTTTCCACTTGGAAGTGTCATTACTAGCATTTCTAGACCTTATAATTCCCTTTAACTTAAGGAATATACGGGATTTATCGAGCATATACTTTAAATATGATCCAAATACTAAAGAAAATGGGAATTTAAAAACAAATCTACCACACATTTTTTTTAAATATTTTTTTCGTGTTTAGGACACCATAGCAACCCAGAAAATGTCATGCACAGCCCTTCGACAAAAATTTTGTTGCATAGTGTAATATGTTGAATGCACTAAAATGGCTTAGCATTAAACAAAGGCTGCAAATGAATACACTTTAAATTATACTCAAAATGAAAATGGGAAGTGCACAAACATATCAACTACGAAATGCAGAAAATTTCAGACTAGCAATCACTTTTCTTTGAAGGATTACATCTATATAACATGCTACCAACAGATATTAAATTAGAAAGGAACAATAACGTTGTTAAGATAAAAATTTTTCCTTCACCATTTTTAAAAAACTTTGCATTCTATAATACATACTTATAATAGAGGCAAAAATTGTCTAGAGCCAGGAGAATACCCTAGTGACAAATTAAAAAAAAAATAATATAACTATTCAAAAAAATAATATAACATTTTAAACAAAATCCAATGGGATCTTCCTTAGACCAAAAGAAAAATACAAAATGTTCAAAATTTCGTTGAGATCGGGTCATAATTGCGATCTCTACTTTGATTACAAGAATACTCGTACATGTACAGACGGACGGACGGATATAGCTAAATCAACTCAGAAAGTGATTCAAAGTCGAATAAACGATGGGCATATTTCTTCTCATTTTGGGTGTTACAAACAAATGCGTAAAATAGACTGATATTGCCCATTTTCAATCCCAAGTTGACAGCAGCTATAATAAATGTATCAAATTACAGTCATCTAGCTCAATTATTGTAGATTGCAACAGATGGAAGTACGGACATTGCTAAATCGTCTTAGAATCTTAAGAAGATTAAGAATATGTATACTTTATCGGGTCCCTGATCAATATTTCGAGATGTTACAAACGTAGTGAAAAAAGGATTATACGCCTACCTCATTCTTTGGTGGAGAATATACAAATGATTGGTATTATTTAAAGGGAAATAATAGCAAGTGCATCTCATAAATCGCAGTTTAGTCAAAATATTAGACTAGAATAGCTAAATTTCTTTCCTTGGGATGAAAAACTCATTCCAAGTTTTCCACTTCGAATCTCTGAAGCTGTTTCTATTATTGTATTGAAACACTGCAAATGATCGGGAATTGTGAGGGATAAGTAAGCCTCATCGATAACGCATTTTAAGGAGTTGATTTTGATACTGTTGGAGTAATAAAAACTATTCCAAAAAACGCTTAGCATCTACAATGGAGTCGTGGACCCAAATTGTTTAAGAATATACATATGTATATAAGATGCTTTCAAATATTTAGGTTAGGTTGAAGAGAGGAAACATTTCAAAGTCTCATATCCATAGACATACAGTTAAAGCGGTGGTACAGAAAATCAGTACTAGACACGAAATTTCTCAGTACCTTTCAGTCATATCCTCTGAGATGAGTCAAATCTGGCAATATGTCGGACCTGAAATATCGGGATCTTGCATGCGGAAAAACCGGGCATTGGCACAGAAAATGTCCATCGGTTTTTTCCCTGCATTTGTCGTTATCTCCTAGTCATATACTATGCCAATTTGCTGGTAAACTTATTTCAAATGTTTAGTTTACAGTTTTTTCCAAATATTCCTGCTGACATCCAATATTCTTCAAAGTAAAAATCTCTGGTTCTTGTGTAAATTTTGTAAATATTTTAAAACGTGATTCCAATACCAGTATTTGGTTTTAAAACGTCAATTTTGAAAGGTTAAACTCCCTTGTTATTGTCTGAGAAAAATAACTTAAATTCCGACACTTTTTCGGCCATATCTGTGCTCAATGGAAAGTGTTCCAATTTTGTAAAAAGGCCAAAATCACTTTTACTTTCGTCCGTCTACAGAAAAATCCGATTTGAAAATGTAAATAAAAATAAATTAACACTTACCTATTTGTTAGTCCAAAGATCTCTGGCATAAAGTTGATTTGGCGGCCGTGGAAGCAATAGATTTATTTAATTTAATTCCTCTCTGGATTAAGAGTTTTTCCGATTTCAATTTGTTGTTGTTGTTGTTTTCGGGGGTTACGTTTTTATGCTTTTTTATTTTTTTTGGCTCTTCTATAGAAAAAGTTTCTTTTTGTAATTATCACTCATTTGTCAAGTTATTTCATTTGGCTATCATTGACGTGAAGGAGGCAACGATGAATGAATGATTTCTTGTCTTCTCGATTTCTGTGATTTGTTTATTAAATTCACGTAACTTTTCGTTAGTCGTTTTTTTATTTTTTTTTGTTTTTTAGGTATGTTAACCCACCACCACTGCTTTTCAGTTACACACGCTTTCCAATTGTTGTTGCTGCTATTGTTATTGAATGGCAACACAATTTCACCAATAATAGCTAAACCACCGTAATCGGATGAAAAACAAAAATTGAAAAAAAATTGTTAATGCAATCGGTTGCCAATTCACAATTATTATATAATTTAAACCAGCACCACCTCTTTTTTTACTTAATTATTTATACAGTGGTAGTTTGCCTTCTATGCTTTTTATGATTTATGCAAAGGCAAAACAACACGTTAAGTTATGACGGAGGCTTTTTATATGTACAAAAGAAAAAAAAACAAAAACAGCTGAAGTTTTACAAAGAGACAAACAACATCGAGTCGATGTCTCTTGGAATTCTTTTGTGAAAAATAAATTGTTAGGATTTTTGTGTCTTCTTTGTTTTTGTCAGCAGCGACGTGTTCCTTCGCTTTGCTTACTCGTATAAACAATTGTTGTTATTAGGAAATCTTATTGCAAAAATATACTCTATGTTCCGAATTCTTCCGTTTATTTTATTTAGGAATTATCCTTGCAGGCTATAAATTAGGCTATTTTCCGGGACACTTCTTCTATTTCTTCCGATTTGTTGTTCCAACATGCACAGCTGTTCCGTTTGAACTGTCAAATGAAAAGTCTGTGTCCGACACATTGACAACCGATCATGTGATTACCGACTACTTGTCTGCTTGGTTAACGAGTAACGAAGAAAAGACTGAATTGCCAACTTAAAATTCAATGGGGGGAATTTGTAATTGACAGCTCCGGTTAGCGGGGAAATTTTTAAAATCTCTGTAAATCCAAGAATATTCACTCCTGCTTCGGTTTCACTTTTTAGAAGATTACAAAAGTCCAGTTCCCTCTTTAAAGACAGACCTTAAAGGCCGGTTTAGGCAAACGAAACCGTACCTTAACTTTAGCGCAGCCGTACCGTTGTCCACTGGAGCAATTACCAAAAACTTGACTTTTAACATCTTTATTTTATATATATATTATCTTGCTCTAATTTTAACATGTTATTACTAGACAGCGGAATTATATGCAATTTTAATTTGTTAACTTACTCTGGATCCGGCTGCATATTAAAATTTTGGACTTTTTATGCACAGATTTATTCAGTTACCATATTGCTGTTATATTTTGAATGAAAAGTGCATATTTCAAATATACAGCCGGAAATGGAATCCGAAAATATCTTAAAATTGCATATAATTCCGCTGTCTAGTTATTACTTATGGTGTTTTCTTTTCTAAAAAAAGATGTTGTCCTGTCAGAGAGCAGCATAGTAATAATGTCGCCTACGCCCTCCTGTACTGCTGCGTTTTTTATAGTCAGAATCGATAACAAAAATGCGAAAAACCAGCCTTCTAACTCACTAAAAGTATACTAAAAACAAAGAATACTCCACGGCGCCGCCTAAAAAAAGCATCTGACCAAACTTCATTATAAAAAAACAACGCACGGACACACGCGGGTATTTAGGCTATTCGCTAGACGTCGAGAAAAACATCTGTTTTGTAGGGCAGCGTCCACCCCTTCGATTAAATACAGGGCTGAAATGTTAAATTTTTGCCCCGTGCAAGTGCGACATTTTTCACAAAAGAAAACGAAACCCTTTCACAGTGCAGCATTTATTTTACAATCGAAAACAAAAAGGCATTTTTGGGGCGAAAGGCATAAAAAATGTAGCATTTTTTGGCACAAAAGAAAACACCATTAGATACCATTCCATTTCCAAGTTTTACATATATGTCTTCTTTTTTCGCTGTTTTGCTGATTTTGTTTGTAAATGCACGTAAACGTACCCCCCAAGTCAAAATTTCGCAGATTCAGCAGTGTTTTTACGTTTCGTTACTAATCGTTTACACTGATTTCCGGTAAGTTCTGAATCACGCGAGACAATTTTTTTCCAAGCAAGGGTCAAAGTGTGATGCAGAACTAAGGAATGTCTTCTTATATTCTACTTGACTTTGTTGATAAAGGTAAGTACACACGATTTGCAGATCGCACAATATTGGCAGAAAAATGGCGGAAAAAATGCATGTGACAACGGCGCCATTGCCAGAAAAACATTTTATTGGCAACACTGTCTATAAAGCATTTTTATTGGCAATCCTGCATATAAATATTTACAAAATATATTGTATACATATATATGAAATTGTAATGTTTTCTTGCAATCGTCTGAACTGTCAATTCACCTTTGCCTAACAATCTGTCATTGTCCGTAACGTTTGCCGATCTGGCAATCGTCTATACTAAGCTTAACTCCCGTTTTTCTTCACACTGTACAAAAATGCATTTAACTTTTTGTATAAAATTGTACGTTTGTGTTGCAGACTAGGTACAATAACAAATGAAAAGGGTTTTCCAGCAAGAGGTGTTATTTTGGCATTCAAAGAAAAATGCAATTTTTTGCGATAAATGATCGGATGTTTATTTCATAATAAAGAGGAAGGTATGCCGTTAATAATGAAAAACAACATCAGCCAAAAGGCCACTACGACGACGCTTACAGGACCATATCCTTTTCATGCAATTTTCCATAACCAAATCGCAAAGTGGCTGCCCTATGTCCTCGATAGCTTCAGGAATTCTATCTTTGAGGTCTTGAATCGACGCTGGGCTGTTGTCGTAGACCTTATCTTTCACGTGGCCCCAAATGAAGAAGTCCCAAGGTGTTAAATCACAAGATATCGGTGGCCAATTGTGATCATCTCTTCGAGAGATAACACGGTCCGGAAACTTTTCCCGTAACAGAGCAATGGTTTCGTTGTTTATGTGGCACGTACCGCCGTCTTGTTGAAAGTAAACGTTGTCCAGATCAATACCATCCAACTCCGACCATAAAAAATCATTAATAATTTTTGATAGCGCAATCCATTCACCGTAACTTTTGATCCAACCTCATTTTCGAAAAAGTAAGGTCCAATGACCCCGCCGGACCATAATCCGCACCAAACAGTCACACATTGAGGATGGAGAGGCTTCTCAACAATAACTCTTGGGGTTTCCGAGCCCCAGATGCGTCAATTTTGCTTGTTGATGTAGCCACGAGGTGGAAATGGGCCTCATCAGTCAAGATGAATTTTCGATGATTATCGAATTTTAATAATTTCAATGCGTTGTTGAATCGCGCATCGTTCCATTTTTAGTAATGGCGTAGTTTCTACTTGTCAAATGTCAAAGAATAAAAGCTCTAAAAGTGACAGCTTCCGAAATACCGGGTGATTCAAAATAACACCTCTTGTTGGAAAACCCTGTATATGCAAAGTGGCGCATCAATGTGTTTTAATGGGTCTAAGTAAAAGTTTGAAAAATGCCGAATGCTATTATTTTAGCCGACGTTCGGCTTCGGCCAAAAAACCGCCTTTAGTGATTTTGAGTCGATCGGAATAGTTTAAGGTGGCACCGTGATCTTACCATATATTTGGGTAGAGCACCTTGGTGGACATTTTGTCGATATTTTACTTATAATGATTTCTATCCTGAAAA
Organism: Eudasyphora cyanicolor; assembly: GCA_963930755.1. NCBI lineage: Eukaryota > Metazoa > Arthropoda > Insecta > Diptera > Muscidae > Eudasyphora > Eudasyphora cyanicolor. The sequence goes on from OZ005734.1 coordinate 190,447,750, forward strand.
AAATTTTGCCCCGTCGAACCGAAATTCTGAAAAAAAAAATTTTGTTATCGATAACTGTCTAACTTAGTAATCGATAAATTCAATTGTTATCGATTTGGAAATTCGATACAAATTATGTGCATTTTTATTAAAAGCAAAATTAAAAGGGAATTCAATAAAAAAAATTAATAACAAAACTTGACTCTGCCTAGCCGGTTTTGGAGTACCCCAGAAGAGAAAATACTTCATCCCGGCCAAAACTGGAAACGTAAAATACATTTACAATACGTAGCAGGATATATTCTTTCAAATGAGTTCAAAATAATAAAAAAAGCAAACAATTTTTTTCAATTTCGTTAACTAAGGTAGTTACTGAAACATTTGATTTTATTATTTTCATAATGGGCTCTGTTTTAAAAAATCGATTGTTCCAAACTTAAACGTTCGAAAACTAATCGATTTATCTATAACATATCCCCCAATTTGTCTTCTTGTTTAAAGGACCTATAGTTGCCGATGTGATAATAAGACGTTCGTATTTACATTAAACAACTATTAAATCTATTTATTATTACTAAAACTAGTTCACAAAATCTTACGAAGTATTACTTAAGAAGCTAGAGCTGAAGTGAGAAAACTTGTTTTGGAATCAGCTGTTGTTTTCTCCTCCTCTGGTTCATTACAAAGTTGCCAGATTGTCTGTCATTCGAACACGGCGGTCTTGGTGCTGCCACAGACCTCTCTCCAAAAATGCCGCATTTTGAATTTCAGATGGATAATTCGAATTTCTATTGATGTATTTTAAGTTTCAATTGATATTTCTCGAATTCCATTTGGGGTGCTTTTATTTTCAAATTTAATTTTTATAGTATATAGATTTATTTGGATTTAAATTGACGAGTTTTGAATTTTAAATGTAATTATTTGAATGGAAGTATAGTTGTCGTTGTAGTAATAAGACGTTTGTATTTATACTTAACAACTATTTATTATTATTAAAACTATTTTACAAATCTTACGAAGTACTCGTATTACTAAAAATGCTACCGTTTACTGTGAAGACTTTTCTTGGTATTAGCTTTTTTTTTCTTCCTCTGGTTCGTTAACACGTTGCCAGATTGTTTGTCATTCGAACACGGGGGTCTTGGTGCTGCCACAGCCACTCCCTCTCCAGTGACCAAGTCAGGGTCCGATACCTGATCCGCTTGGAACGATATTCTGGAAGTTCGGTGGACTGCGTACTCTGAGATGATGTTGATGAGCCTTGAGAGAATGTTTGAGGACTCGTTATAGGTGTTGCTTTTGTTTGAGGACTCGGTAGAGGTGTTGCTATTGTTTGTGGATGTTCAGACTCGGTATTATTGATGATGAAAGCTGGCTTGAGTCGATCTACCGATATGTTCACGTCCTTGTTCTTAATTCGTATCGTATATAACCGATCTGAAATTCGTTGGACTATCTCAAACGGTCCAGTGTAAGGTGGTTCAAGTGGTCCTCGTACTGCGTCCGTCCGAAGAAAAACGTGAGTGCAATCATCGAGGTTCTTGAAAATAAACATTTTGCTTTTATTGTGGTGAGACACTGGAATTGGTCCCAAGAAGTTGAAATATTCACGAAGTTTCCTTAAAAATTCAGATGAATCGGCAGGAATTTCTGATTCGGTGAAGAACTCTTGAGGTAACCGTAAGTGTCCACCATAGAAGTATTTAGATTTCAAATGGAATAATTTGAATTGATTTTCGACTAATGTAAATCCGCCTAACAATTGGTTAAGTGTGTGGCAACTCTTCAGAGATGTAGATGAAAGCTCGGCGCTGTGAAACACCACAGTTTGACAGATTTGACAGCGTCGGTGAATTGTGATTTGCAAAAATTTTGTTCAGACTGAAGAAGAAGAGCCGAGATAAAGTAGAAAACAATTTGTGTTAAAGGAATTTGTTAATAAACCCCGTAGTAAAATACCAATTCAATGGCACAACCCACAGTTAATGTAACTGGCTACTTGGCTAACCAAAAGAAAACAACCAACAAAGAATTAGCAGCCGAATGGGCCGCTCTAGAAGATTTGTACAATGAGAAGTAAGTGTAACTGTGGAATGGCAATTTTTTCCGATAATACTACAATTGTTTCTGTTGTTTTTATTGCTTACAGACTATGGAACGAGTTGACCATAAAACTGAACAAATTTGTTCACCACACTTCAATGCAGGATGAAGATGCTCTGCTGCAGTTGTATCAAAACTTTTTGCAAACGTTCGAAATGAAGTACGTAGGGAAACTTCGAAGAGGAGAGAGGTTATGTTTGGAGTTCTTGTTTTTAATATTTCTTCTTGCCCCTTAGGATAAATCCCTATGGCCTAGTTGAAATAGTGGAAGTTATTGTTGATCATATTGCCGATAAGAAGGAGGCCGTGGAATTTTTGGGTAAAATCAAGGATAAGGTTAAGATTTGCGATGAAGCCGTTTGGTATACACAGGTACATATATTTATTTATTCCCTATATATATTGAAAATCATCTAAGTTTGTCTTTGAAAGTATACATGGTTTTCATTGCCTTCTAAACTCTTTATTTTTTCTTTAACTGTAGGTCCTACAAGGCAATATTTATTTGTCCAGCCTCAATGATTTGGATGCCTGCAAAAAGATTATCGAAGAGCTGCGTGATACTTTGGAAGATGTGGGCAATGTAACCCCAGTTCATGGCAAATATTATATGTTGGCCTCGCAGTACTATCGCCGTGTGGGCAAACACAGTGATTATTATCGTTGTGGTCTGCAGTTTTTGGGTTGCTCCATAGAAGATTATCCCAAGGATCAATGGGCAGAGCAAGCATTCTTTTTAGGCTTGGCAGCATTGCTGGGTGAAGGCATTTACAATATCGGTGAATTGGTGAGATGTTAGATGTTATAAAGTGTGGTAAATGTTAACAATTCTTTTTCTTTATATTTCAGTTGGCTCATCCTATTCTCACCGCCTTAAAGGGCGCCGAAAATGAATGGTTGGTGGAATTATTGAAGGCATTTAACACCGGTGATCTTAAAAAGTACATTAAAATTATATTTTTTTCCCCTTTTTCGCCTTTTTAATCATATTGGTATCTTAACTTTATTTTCTAGATTCAATGACATGAAACCAACATGGTCAAAAATCCCAGATCTCTTAGCTCACGAAATAAAATTGAGACAGAAAATTTCCCTGCTTTGTTTAATGGAAATGACTTTTAAACGTTCGGCCACTCAACGTTCCATTTCATTTGAAGATATTGCCAAAGAAACCCAACTGCCTTTGAAAGAAGTCGAATTGTTGATTATGAAGGCATTGGCTTTGGATTTGGTTAAAGGTGAAATTGATCAAGTCGCCGGTGTGGTTAACATGTCATGGGTATGTGCATATCTAAAGCAAATAAAATTTTTTAGTTTTTAAAATGCAACTCTGCTGTTTATCAGGTATTACCTCGAGTATTGGATCGTCCACAAATTGCCGGTATGGCTACCACATTGGATAATTGGATGACTAGCATTAATAGCATGGAAAAACTCATGGAATCCCGAGCTGCTGAAATTCTGACGAACTAGTAATAGATTTCGTCATTCATAGTCTGTATGCCAGTTCACACAAAAATTTAAAACAAACTGCAAATTTGAATACATACATAGTTTTAAATGAAATAATGTTTATAAAGGCTGAGCGAGAAATTTTTAAAAACCTGCAATTAATAATAACTTCAAAATCGAAACACATTATTACTATTGATTTGAATGGTGCCTTTGCTTAAGGTAAAGGAAAACGCCAGAACATCATTGCTAATTGAAAAATCAGTTTAAAAACTCATCTTAGTCCTGTATGAATGCTAGATTTTAATCCTTCTCATTGATTGTTTCAAATTTGCCTTTAAGATTTGTAATTTTCTTGTAAAATTCACAAATTTGCTATTTTTTGTCATAATGTAGGTATTTTTTAAAGGTAGAATTGTAAGGTTCTTTTTATTAATTTTATTTATAAAATAAAATTTCTAATAAAATTATAACAAACGAGATTTATGGTACAAATTGTTGCATGCTATATATGTATACGCCCATGTGATGACAATCGCGTGAGTTCAAATCGCAAAACGAAAAATTTCCCCTTCAATTTTAATGGTCTTCGAAATTAAATTTTAATAAAATGCACACATGGATATAGTTATTTATCACTGTAATTAATAATTTGATTTTAATAAATCCGAATTGTTGTGCTAAAAAAGAATTCAGAACATGAATTTTGCGACTTGAAATCACAATCGCCAATTTTAGGCGAAATGCGATTTCCATCACATGGGCGATAGACTCAGAAATATAACGGGAAAAAATATTCTTATTAAAAAATATGAAACTACTAACACATCGACACACCTCTTTGGTATATCCGAATTGGATTCTTGACCATGTAATAGTCGTTTTTAAACCGAAATTTATATTTTAATTAGCAAATGCACTATGTACAGGCACATTTTGATCTTTGGTAATTATGGAAAATTTTTGTTGCGACAGACCAGAGCCTCTGGTGGGAATCGAACCCACGACCCCCAAACTCATAGGCGAGCTCGCTACCAACTCACCTACTGGGGCGCTCAAACTAAGTTTATTTTTTTATATTATTATATTAAAGTAATCAATTTGTCTAACGGATTATAAAAATTGTTTTTGTTTTACTATAATTGGGGATTATTGACAATATACACTACACAACAAAAAAAAAAATTTTTGTGTCCTAGACCTAAAATTATTTTTTTGTGGCATACTGTTACATAAAATCAAAACCAAAATTTTTTTATTAGAAATACTATTATCGTCGAAGGTACCCTTAGTATTTGCACTATAATTTTTGGAGTATATGCCGATCAGGTCGACTTATACGTTAAATTGAAGCTATTATTGTGGGCTACCAATGCTGGAAATATCTCTTTCACTTAGAAACAGTGGTTTAGTAACAGTCATTAAACAAATTGGAAAAAGTAGATTTAAAAAAAAAAACAAAATCCTGGGACAAAAAAAACATAAAAAATAGAAAAAAAATATTTCATTTTCTTTTTTAAAAGTTATTTTATTTTTTATATAAAAATAGTGCCTATTTGAAAGAAATCTATGGATAAATGTAGAAATTATAGCCATTTTGGTAGAGGTAAGATAATTTCAAAAATCTTTTTTTTTTTAATTTCTGTTTAAATAGCGATTTTATTTATTACTTTTATTTATATTATGTACATTTGAGTTTATTTACATGAACAAGTTTCATAAAAGTAATTGTGTGTTCTTTGTTGACGTTTGTAGATTTCGGAATCGGTTTCTCTACTGAGGAACCAAATATAATCTCCCATCATTCTTTCATCCCAGTGCCCTTGGTAATGCCGCTCGATGGACTTCAATTCTTGGTGAAACCTTTCGCCATGTTCGTCACTTACGTCGCCAAAATTCTCGGGGAAAAAGTTTAAATGAGAATGCAAGAAATCAATTTTGAGGGACCTGTTGGAATACATAAACCGAAAAATAAGTTGGAAGAATACATACATATGTGTTATATACATAAATATAAAAAAAATATATTTCTAACCATTTTTTTCATAATTTTTTTAACAAATCATTAATCATTGTTTCATATTGCGGGCTTTTATTGGATCCAAGGACATTTGAAACTACAAGCTTAAACGGCCTCCATGCTGCAATTTTATCCGACGTCAAATATGATTCGAAATTCACATCTTTCATCAGTTTTCTTATTTTAGGCCCATCAAAAACTCCTTCGATCTTTTGAAAAGAAAGACTTTTAAATAAACTTTTTAAATATGAGAATGAATTGTCATCTTTCCTTAAGGCTTTTACAAAATTTTTAAAGAGCCCCAGCTTAATATGCATTGGTGGCAAAATAATGTTGTTTTCACCCAATGTAATGTGTTTTTTTGGTTGGCCATTTCTTCTTCTGTAATGATCTTCGCGGGCACGGCTATCCCAGAGGCATAACATACCAACTATGTACTTTTAAATCGCAACAAATTTTCCAGTCATGTTTATATTTTATGTATTTTATCAATTTAGCCATTGTTTCGTTTGATTCCTTAGTGTTGACAGCATGAGCAATGGGAATCGACGGTTTCTGATTTCCATTGTGTAAAAGTACTGCTTTTAAACTTTCTTTACTGCTGTCAACAAATAACTGCCATTCCCTTGAATTGTATGTTTGATTATGTTCCTCGAACAATTCGGGAATGTCCTTGCAAAAGCATCTGTTATCCACAGTTGTATAAAATTGTTTGTAAGGTATATCACGGACTCTATAATATGATATGTTAACATCTGGGGCCAAAATATTGTACTGTTTCATCTCAGATGCAAGTAGTTCTGCCTTATCTTTGGTCAGTTCCAAATCTCTCACTAGATCAATGAGTTGAAACAGAGTTGATGATGTTTCCGTTATTAGGCTGTTAGCTAAACTTGGACACTTCCTACTCCAATCTATTAACTTAGACAAAATAGCAGTCCGTATCGTGAATGAATGGTTGTCTCCAAATCATTGGCATTCCAAATTGCACGTGAAGTCTGAAATCAAAACGTTTTATTCCACAAAACATTGTAATACATTAATTTTAAAGTACTTACCGCATTCTTCCACTAGTCCATCGTGTAAGATTTATATGGCACGAATTATCCAAAATACTAGGTGTCCACGGTTCGTTCATATTTTTAACTCGTATACCAAAATATTACACATATATTTCTTCTATTATTTTACTAAACGCACGTCGATTTTAATAATTACATATTTTCCGCATATGTAGCAGAAATTGTCGGGATCATTTACTTCTTAATATAACTTATACTTCGAAATATAACTTTGTAATATTTTTCAGAAAATCGACTTATCTCTTTAAGGCGCTGAATTACACTAATTTATTAATAAGAAATTTCATTCATAAATTCCGGGTTTCAGGTTCATAAGTTGCAGTACCTGTACACTCAAAGAATTTTGTGAGTATCATTAGCAAAACTGTTTGTTGTTTCAACAGTCTGTGTCTGCTGAAAAAGGGAAAGCAGACTTCGTCTGTTATTTTAGCAACCCTATGGTTGTTATTCTAGCACACAAATTTGCCTGCTACAATAGCAAACTAAAGCAGTCGTTTTAACAAATAATTTTGCTATTATTTAACAGAAAAAAGCGGCTGGATGAACAAACTATTTTTGTTATTCTAGCATACGTCTTTTTCTTTTTTATTTTAATAAAAGAAATACAAATTTTATATTTTCCTGATATTTGAGAAGAGTATATCAATCAGGATTCCAACCTGAAGTTATTCAGCCCATGTATTGATAAGCGTTTCGAACTGTGAAATATGTATGTACGCTTGATCTAAAAATATAAACGAAAAAGAAATCATTTAGTAAAATTGAATAGCAATAAGAATATCTACAAACAATACTTACCGGTCACTGGCATCAACAATTATCTTTATTTTGTCCGAAGGATAAATATAAAGAACATAAATCGTACGATATCGACGCGAACCCTGTCAATGTGGGCCAATGTGTTGGGTTCAACCTATAGAGACGGCAATTGTACATGTCCAGAGCCAAATCATTGGGCAAAATTATCTTATCCATGGATTACATCCGAATTACACTACATTATTCCAAGTTTTTTTTTGAGCCAAAAGGTTTCTTCGTGATTCGGATATTAGCGACCATCGTTGGAGCATATGGAGTAAAAAATCAATGTTGCCATTTCGCTAAACAATAACAAAATGAAAAAAAAAACTTACGAGTTGTTGCAGGTATTTTCATTAGGGTCACACTTCCAAGAGGTGTATGCGATTTGGTAAAGTGAACAAGGAAATAAATTGCTAGTCCATCGCTTTCACAAGTTCTCTGTATGGTACTTGTGAAAGCGATTTGTAGCTGCATTTAAGTAGAGGGTTTTAATAGGACACTGCTTGCTGAGAATCGTGAAAACAACCAGAAATAAGCCTTTCACAATCATAGTGAATTTAATTTGCAATTTGTGTACGCTTACTTGTTGCGACTTGATTAACTTATAACGTGGTTCTTTGTGTGCCACATCCCTTATGCATTTCATTATGAAACACCCATCTGCCGTTCAATATTTTCAGTCCTGTGCCTTCTATCCTCCAAGGCATACACAATTTCGCCTTTCTTTCTTTAGCCATTTCGAAGGTCGAAAGTCGAAGCTGCCCCCGGAATCGTTTTACACTATAAAATCATTTGATTATCTTCTTCGATGGATGTGATCTCTTTGCCAAAAAGATTTCTTTACTCCGCCAGCGGAATGCCTTTGTAATGCGAATTAACAAACATAACGAAAATTTATATATTATTCGGCGTAAAATACTTTACTCTTTAAAGGGTGGTACATAAATAGCCGAAGTCGGCGCACGATGTCTGTCAAAGAGTGCTACTCTTGAATGTTAGTGAAAGCATATTACGTCTGTCAATATTTTTTGATATGCGAAATAAACATTTAATATGCGATTTTGTCATCTGCACAAATATGAATATATGTATAACTTATCACAAGCACATTTTAATGGAAAAAATTGGTTTCAATGGTAAGGAATATAAATTAAACGCCGCTTCTTTTTATTTCTTTTTTCCGTACGTACAGATTCACACGAGACAATTTTTTCCAAGCAAGTGTCAAAATTATGACACTTGCTTGGAAAAAATTGTCTAATGTGAATCAGGACCAATGGAGCATGTCTATGTCCCGATTCATGCGAGGCAATTCGGTGTTTGTAGAAGATAAAAGCAGCAAAGTGCGAATAAAACACACAAAACGGTTTGCCAGTACAAGAATCTACTTCCCCATTATCTTCCGCATGCATCTCTCCTTCAAACACCGAACTGCCTTGGAGAATTTCCGCGTGTGTTGATGGGATCTATGTTCTTCCCGCTTTACACGAGGCAATTTTATCAGCGGCTTAAAGGTGTTTGTAGGGGTGGCAGTTGGAAAGGGAGGGGGAAAACACCTTGGAATCAATCGGATCCAATGAAAAAATAAAAATATTGAGAACCGTAACTCGGAAAATAGATATCGCCGACAAATTATTTAATTTTTTTCAAAATATACTTTTTTCAGCGCTTTAAATTACAAGTTATGATGAAATAAATGAAAAATGAAATGAAATGAATGACCTTAACCTTTTTGATTTTCAATGGTAGTTGAACTTTATCATGTAAATTGATGCAACTTTTGTCTTATTTTCACATATTTTGATTAACAGCAAACATTTTCAGCAAACTGCAAATGTTTCAGCAGTGCGTTTGCTAATGCAAAACTGCAAACTTTTTGCTATTACAGCAGAAAAGTTGCTGTATTAGCTGAAAATTAGCAGACGTTGTTTGTTATTAACAACAAACTTTTTTTTTGGGTGTAGCTGACATATAAATAGTTTGCTTCGAAAGTAGACACCCAATATTTTCAAGACTGCCGCGTACTACTTTGTATTGCGTAAATACCTGTATATACTACCTGTATATACGACTGGGATGTCCATGCCCTTAAAAGGCGTAACTGAATGGAAACCTCATAAATAAAAAACCACAAATATTGTTGAATGACCCTTTATCTGAGCGGATCTCATCCAATATAGCTCTCACATTGCATATCATGTTTTATGGAGGGTTACGAACCGCCATAAAACCTCGTCCTCTCTATAATTTTATAATGTCTGACATCAATCCTTATAAAATAAAATGCAAGTCAAATGTCTCTTATATGTCTCTCTCACATATGGCGAATTCAATATAAGCAAAAACATCATTTAAAAACGAAAAAATGTGAAACAAGATTTTTTTTAATTTCCCTAACATTAACAAAATGGCTCTTAACATCTATCCATAGATTTTTCTTTCAAATAGACAGTATTTTCTTCGTAGCATGCTGGCTTTTTAATAACGTGATAAAATATTTTTTTCGATTTTTTTTTTATGTTTTTTTCTACCAGAAAAGTGTTTTTTTAAAAAAATCATTTTTTTTCTAATATTTTTGACGACTGTTACTTACCAAAGATTCTACTTGAAAGCGATATTTGCAGCATATGTAGCCCTCATACTTCCCTTTAGTTTGAGGCATAACACGGCTCAATCAAGCTTATCCTTGAAAAATTATGGTCCAAATACTAAATGTACTTTCCATGAAAGCTGGAATTTTAAAAAAAATTTACCATAAAAAATTTTTTTAAAATTTTTTTCGTGTTTGTGACACCAAATTTCACCAGAAACTGTTATCCACATCTCTTGGACAACATTTTTGTTGCATAGTGTTATCAATTGTCTGAAAATAATAAATATTTTTCTTTATTCACATTCATTTATTTCTGTCTTTTTTCTGAATCCTAAGGCCTACTTTTACGAAAAAAGATATATAAAGCATCTTACTCGAGGAAGTGCTTGTGCTCCTTCCAAATCCTGGATTTCCTCCACTTCCTGCATTTCTTCCACTTGTTCTTGTTGTTGGTCTATTGTTGCTGTATACAGCAACATAAAAACACAATACAAATGATAAATATATATATGTATATAGGGTGATCCATTTCGAGGTTCCCTACTTTTTTAAAGAAAAAACACAGAAAATTCAAATTGAATGGGGAATGTTTATTATCATTTGAAAGAACATTCTTTGGCATTTATTTTTTGAAGATTATGTCTATCAAATGTTGGCCGCGGCTACGTCTCAGATGGTCCATCCGTTGAGTCCAATTTTCGATGACTCGTTCGAGCATTTCGACTGGTAACTGGCGAATGACACCCGTAAACGTTGTTCAGGCGTAAGTCTTTCCATGATGAAATGCCATAAAATACTTAACAAAAATAACATGACAGCATGACATGACTCACACGTGATCTGTCAAAAAAGGCTATTGAAAAAAGTATCTCTACTTGGATCACCCGTTATAACATTACACTAACTAATCTGTCAATTTGTTGTCAAAACGTTGTTCAGGCGTAAGTCTTCCCATGATGAAATGCCAAACAATACTTAACAAAAATAACATGACAGCATGACACGACTCACCCGTGATCTGTATTTGAAAACACCAGCAGTTTTTTAGATAAATATTAAATTTCCGACCCTTTTAAAAAAAGGAGGATATTTCTTTGGCGCTCCCCATTTAAAAGAAAATGGAAACGAATTTTAAATAACTGTTTACAGAAGTAGCAATAAAGAGGCGACACACATTAATTTGTGAAATTTCTTATACATTTATTTGACTTTTTTCTATTTTTAGTAACATTTTGTATTTTTTAGTTTAGTTCGTTTTTTCTCAATATACTCGTATATATTATATTAAAAAACACTACTACTGACATCTTTGATTAACCTATTCGAAAACTCTGCATAATTAGAGAAAGTCGTTTTTTTTAATGAAAAGCAAAATTATTAAAAAAGTTCCGTTTAAAAAAATAACACGAACCGACAAAGATGTCAGAACATTTTGGCAATTAGGATGTGTGGTGATTAAGAGGAAGGATAAACTTAAAAAATATTTGCAATGTTAATTATGTTTTTTTTTCTGTGTGTAAGTATGTATTACATTAGTTTGGTATAAAATTATTCCATTTAAAAAAATATTATTTATAAATGTATTTTATTAATTATCAATGATTTTTTTTGGATTGTTGCGTTTGTTTGTTTTGTAGATATCTTAAAATTTAATAAAGCATTGGTCCATCATTATACAATAAATAGGTTTGAATTTATTATCGCATTTAATTTTCGTAATTATGTTTTTTTCTGCTTTAGAAAATTTTTACTTCATTTGTACAAATTATGGGTATAAATATGAATTTATGTATGTATGTATGTAAATAAATTATGAGGCAACATTTATGCAAGCATTGGATTAATTGATTGATTAATTTCTTGAAATAGGAAACAATTTGATTCAATTTGTTTGTTTGTAATCATACATAGATGTATAAGATTTTTTTTGTATTTAACAGAAGGTATAAAAAAGCTTAGAATTTAGTTTTTTTGTTGTTTTAAATCACTCCAACATTTTGTTTTCTCCTATCTACAGCACCAGACCTGAGAGCGAGAGTAGGAAACATATGACGTGAAGTGAAGAATGAGAAACTTCCGACCAAAATAATAATACTTGTCGTAAGAATTCCTCTATATCATCTAGCTTCTCCAGTGTTTCCCCTCGATATCTCTCTCTTCCACTCTCTCTGTTTCCTCTTTTTAAACTATATATTCAAACAGCGCAGCTTACGCTCAGGCATTCGCGATGTAAATTCAAAGGTAGGCGGTCTTCGGATGTCCTCGTGCGAATCACGTCGTATACGATCACGATTAGCTCCCATCACCGTCCACTGAGGTATATTGCGTTTCCGCAGCTCTCTTAACACCAACGATTCCAGTTCGAATAAATGATCATCCCAGATTTCGGGAATTTCTTCGTGCATAAACATTGCCAGTCGCAATAGGTATTCGGCATTGTGGCCGCTGGGACCTTCGCAGTCGACAATTTGTTTGGCCACATTTTCCAATTTGTCTTCGCCCAGCCAATGCTCGCTGTCCGTATTGGCCACATAGACTATAACTTCCAGAGCTTCACCACCGAATGGCGTGTCATAGGATGCAATGCGGGGATAGAATTTGGTATCGACAGTTGTGTAGCCACCTGGAAATAGAGAGGAGAGCGGAAGGGATACGACATTTAATAAATATCATTTAAAAAAATTAAATATAAATACTTTAATCAAATTAAAACAAAGTATAATCTCTTTTGGAGAAGAATCGAATTTAGAGGATAAAAGCGGCACCACCCATCTCTGGCGGCACCACCCATTTCTCGACGCAACCTGATGAGCTGAGAGGAGTTTCCGGACTCTTCGACGCATCCCATGGGAGCATGCTCCTCGATGATACGGACGTGGAGTTCGATGACATCCTTGTTGAGGTGAAGGTTCATCTGTCGGCTACCAATGATGGTAAGAATTCTACAGATTGACCTCCATCACGCAAAAGCAGCCTCAGCGGCTCTATTGCTGGGCCTGTCCACCGGTGTAGTAGACATCGTCCTGGTACCGGAACCCTACATAGTAAGAGGAACGATTGATTCTGGCGAACTTTAAGGTACTACAAGAAGCTAAATGTTGACCAGGAAAGATCTAATCGTTTTTCTTAGTCATCAAGACCATACATTTGACAATCTAGAGATACGTAGTTGTAGATACCGTATGGTCTCCTTTTACTTGCCTTATGAAGATGTGCAGTACCGTCAGCTGTCTTCCGAGGAGAAGTAGTAGAAAAGCAACCTCTGATGAGTGTTAGTCAATAACTGGCTCAGACACGAACGCTCACCATCCTATATTAGGTAGCACGGATACAAACAATAGGGATAAGTCACTTCTTGATTTTATAACTACTAACCTAACAATTTGTAACAAAGACAATAAACCAAACTTTACTAATAAAGACAGATAGGAAGTATTCGATGTCACGTTCGCTACTGACACACTGTCAGGGAAAATTATTAGGTGGAATGTATTGTACGACCACTCATTATGAGATCAGCATTATATAGAGTTCAAACTCGCTGAAAAAGTTCCTAAACCTGCCGTCCACAGAAGTGTGAGGAAGACCAAATGGCACCTGTATGAGAAAAAATTAAAAAAACACTTCAACTCTTAACTTCTGTACGAACCGAATGACAGAGTCGGTCAGGAAAGTCTGATCTGATCTGCCCACATCACTTTCAACAGTTCCCTTAAAGAAGCCTGTCCTAAACCAAGGTACAAGTGTAAAACTAAACCAAAATGGTGAACTTCTGAGCTTAATGTCAAGAAAATTACCTGCAACATGCTATTTAACAAGGACAAATCTAATGGGGCCACCAAATGATTAGGATGCCTATAAAAAGCAACTCAAAATTTACAAGAAGGAGCTGAGGAAAGCACAAAGACGTTCTTGGTACACCTTCTGTGTAGAAGTGGAAAAAGTCTCTGACGCCACAAGACTGAAGACCGAAGTTTGAATTTTGGTTAATTCCAAGATGCGTATCAGGAGTGTGACGTGTGTATTCATAGAGGCGAGATCCAACAATGATAACGAATACTTTTACGAAAACCTCTTACACGGCAGGATTGACGAATATTTATCTGGATAGCGTTACAACTGCAAACTAACAGCTACAGGACAAATCTGTGGTTTTCTGGAATAACAGCACATCTCAAAAAAATCTAAATGTTCAGGAGAGCCAAAAATACTTTTTATTTCGCAATACATTTGGTTCTAAATGTGCATAGTTGAGTATTTGAAGAGAAAATGGAAAAAAGTGAATTTCTTGTGCTCATTAAGGAAAAAAAACCATCACTCAAACCAAGACTAAGTTTGATAAGAAGATGCCGTACGTTCTGGACGCCCCAGTTGAGGTCTCTACACCCGAAACAAATGAAAAAAATTACGATATGGTGTTTGCCGATCGGATATTGAAAGTGTGGGAGATTGTAGAAACCATAGTCATCTCACATATATGTTCATAATTGAATATATGTTCATTCTATTGCATTCAATCATGTCTAGTGAAAATGATAATAGAAAGCACACATATTTAAATTTCGGCATGATCGGATAAAAAACGCGTCCTCTATAACGTAAATATGTCTTGTCGAAAGGGAGCATGGTATTGGGGCTCTATCAAAAAATGGGCCGATATGCATAATTTTCTCTAGGCATAATTGAATGCAATAGAATGAACACAAATTCAAATTTCGGCATGATCGGTTAAAAAATGCGCTCTTTAGAGCGTAGATATATTTGTCTGACCTTCGTGTGGGGGCTATATTAAAGCATGGACCGATATGCCTAATTTTCACTAGGCACGATTGAATGTAATACACAGTACAAATATTTAAATTGCAGCATGGCCGGTTAAAAATGCGCTCTCTAGTGCGTAAATATATCTTATCGAAAGGGACCTTCGTATGGTGGCTATATCAAAGTATGGACCGAAATATGGATCGTCCCTGCGTTAAGAAATAACTCTGTACCAATTTTCATTAAGATTGCTTCATATTTGCGACCTGTGGTGTCGAATATAAAAAAGAACGGAACGCTAAACGTAGTGATACTGTTGTGTTCTGTGAACCGTACGTTATCGTAGTGATACCGTTCGTCGTGTTGTAAGAACGGTACGTTATCATAGTGGTACCGTTCGAGAACAGTAACACTAAAAAAATAAATAACGTTAGTGTTCTCTGAAGGAACCGTTCCTATAACGTACTGTTTTTTTCTGAACACTGGACAAGATATAAGTCATTTTCCAGCAGGACATGCTAGGGTGTATCCATGTACAATTTCCATTGCAAAATTCATGAATTAGGCTACGAATCGCTCCCATTCGCCCTTTTATCCGGATTTAGCCAGAGTGACTATTTCATATTTCCAAACCTGAAGAAATGGCTCGGCGGAAAGAGATTTGACTCCAACGATAAAATTAGCTCACAAACATATACCTAATTTGATGACCTCGACAAATCTTAGTTTTTGTAAGGGATACAAAAATGGGAGAAACGTTGGACAAAAAAGATTTTGTATCTTTGTCTCAATTAAAATTAATAAACCAAAAAAAAAATAATGATTTTGTACCCAAAAACTTGTGTTTCTTTAAAAAGTCTCGAACTTATAGACCCGCCCTCGTAAAACACCTTTATATTAACCTTTGAGGCATTTAACAATGTACCCGTAAATTAAAAATGTTTAAAAGTATTTTAAAATTTTGTTTGCTTGATTTTTTTGCGATTCTAACGTTACTTACCTAGTGTGCACTCTCTTTGTTTCAAATAGTCCAAGGCTGTTTGTCCAGTTATTCTGTAAGCACAACCCCAGGTGATGCCCTGAAATAAAAATATGTAAAACGAAATAATTTAGTTCATAGTTTAAATTATAATACTGAAAATAAAAAGGCTTAATTTTGTATTCAACATTTGAGTGAACAAAGTTGTGAAGCAGTAATCAATCAAACATCTCAAAATAAATAAAACATACACATGCCAAGCCAACAAGCATTCATTTGTTTGTTCGTGTAAATAGCACCACCCCACCCCATCAAACACATGACATAATACCGCTAAATCCCTAAAGTATGCTCTAGTTTTCTGTTCAATTTATTTATATTTATTTATGTCGTTCTTCGTTGACCACATAAATTAAACAATAGCGTGTGTTTACTTCCCATAATCATTTTCTTAATAAGTTTTGTATATATACCAACGCCAATGCGACGTGAGTGAGGGCATTCGCTTGTTGTTCGAGTCTCCCATGCTTGTCTCTCGGGGTCACATACGAGTTCCTGGTAACTCTTTGAAATATGACGGATTCGTTCCGTTCATATTCCTTCGTACCCTGGGGAAAGTCCCCGGGCCTAGGTTAGAAAGTATCAAGGCGTAAATGAATGGTATCGTCGACGTCGCGCCGGTATTCGCCTATATTCCGTGGAAATCCTCCGGCATTTATGAAGAGTTTCTGTGAAAAGAAACGAATTTATATGTTCGGTGTCTGCGGAAACGTGCCAGTAATGCTTAGTTATTGACAAGTTGCGGGGGGATTTCCGTAATAAGAGATTTTCCCCGCTACACTCAATGGGGCTTACGTTGGGAAATTCGGACTACAAATGCCTAAAATCTTTTTATTAAATTTTAGGTGATCGATTTGTATGTACAAATAAAGAAAGATGATTGATTAACAAAGAAATATTTAATTTCAAATTAAAATATTTATTCCCACTAAAATCGAACATTGATTGATTTGGGAATATCCGATTGGATGATATATAATATGTAAAATACATAATACTACTCGTATTATATACAGAAAGTATAATTATACCCTCACTTTAGTGTGACGAGGGTATATATCATTTGCTACGAAAAAAAGTGTAACACATCGAAGGAGTGATCTAAGACCCTAAGTATGTTCGGCGGATATTCGTTTTGGGTCATTTTAAGACGAATGAGCAATGTCCGTCCGTCTGTCTGTCTGTCTGTCTGTCTGTGTGTCTGCTGGCTGGTGCGCACGATAACTCTCGAAAGGAGTAACCGATTGACTTCAAATTTGGTACGTGGTAATATTTTTTTCTATCTCCGGCTAAGTTCGAAGATGGGCCATATTGGTCCACTCCTTCTAGTACCTCCCCCACAAAGTGTTAAAATGTTGTGAAATATTGAATCTTTAATAACTGCTATACTACTTATTCGAATATTCTGAAATTCCACACATAGCATTAGTTTATTAGTCGCTATCAACTCGAGAAAAATGGGCCATGTTGCTACGCCCCTTTTGGTACCTCCCACACAAATGCACCATTTTGCACCAAAAGTTAACAGCTTATAACATTAATACCAGTGCATAAAAATATTTGAAATTTTGTACAGTGTAATGCTTTCATAGTGCCTACAGTCCAGTGAAAAATGGGTGTCATATTCACGCCCCTTTTGGTACCTCTTACACAAAGGTACCATTTTGCACCAAAAGATAACAGCTTATAACATTAATACCAGTGTATAAAAATACATGAAATTTTTTACAGTGTAATGCTTTTATAGTGTCTTTTGCACTGTGAAAAATGGACGCTATTTCCACGCTCCTTTTTGTACCTCCCACACAAATTGGCCAAATCATACCAAAATTTAATATTTCATAACGTTAATATAACAGTGCAAAAAACGTTTATAATTCGGCGCAGTGTAATGTATTTAAAGAATCTACTATTCAGTGAAAAATATGTGTATGTGTTATGTGTTAAAAACATTCTGGTACCTCCCATACAAATTGACAGAATAATTCGTTTAATACACATTAAACATTACATTACTCACAAAGTGAGGGTATACCTTAGTCGGTTTACCCGACTGAAACTTTCTTACTTGTTTTACATACATATCGATACCTCCACTCTAAACTACGCTAAGTGCAAAAGGTAGGCGAAAGAGGCGATCAAATTTGTGTGGAATTCCTTTATAATTCAAATCAAATGACCTGTAAACTTTTGTGAATAACTTTTGATTGGGTCGACGGATAAACATCAAATTTTGACTGAATATAATTTGGAATTTTTAGATATAAAAAATGCAATCTGCCTAAAACATGCCAAGTTGGCTTAGCATGTTTTAGAATGGAGGTATCTGCATGACTGTCTTATAACACTAGTCAACAGAAAAAAATTACTTCAGTATATTTTTCCGATGTACGTGTGTAACGAATGAAACGAAGGGGTTTGAATATTCTATAACAGGGCTTCCCAACAATTTCAACCATAAGGTTCCCTACAATGGCTCTTTCACAAAAAAAATGATCGTACAAATAAAATTTGGTTTAAATTGTATTTTTCTTGAAAATTTCCTCAAAATTGTAGTCTTTTTTTGCCAAAATTTGTTAGGAATTCAATTTTTGTTAAAATATTTCGTTGAAATTGCATTTCTCTAAAAACTTCCATTGAAATTAAATTTTTCTACAAAATCTCGTTGAAATTATATGAGAAATGTTATGAAAATTGCAATTTTATAGAAAAGTCTTTAGGCTCTTCCAAACGACGTTAACCGCTCAAGAGCAATTGAAAATTTTGCAAAACCCAAAAATGAATTTTTCTCAGTTTTTTTTTTTAATTTTCCCATAAAATTTTGTATTTTTTTTTGAAAAATTAATGATAGCGATATCTTATTCTTCCATTTATTAACTTTTTATAACGTATTTAGGGAAAAATAAATTTTATATTAAAAATTCTGACCCATATGTACACGAATATGGATTGGGCATTTCCATGGTTTCAATGAAATAAAAAGCAAGAAAAAGTCTAATATTTTTTAACAGCTTTGTACATTTCTATCAGAGGTAAGAAGAATTATGTGTTGTAAAAGATAAAAAACAATTGATCTACAAATATATGTATATTGAAGGGAGTGAAGATAAAGTTAAAAGTTATAGTCAAACAGTCGAGACAACAACCCTTGGGAATATGTGTTATACTGGCATCCATAGTCAAAGTTAAAGTCAAACTGACTCTATAGTCAAAGTTATAGTCAAACTGACTGTATAGTGAAAGTTATTGTATAGTCAAGCATAAATATGATAATTTTGATATGGTTCTTTCTATGATTTCTATGGTTTAAACAAATTTATATATATATATATGAGAGATGACTAATCAATTTTTTTGCAAAGCTATGCCTGAGTAAAATAACACTAAATTACAGTACATCGGTATGTAAATTATGACAAGATTGAAATATTTTTTTGTCCTCTAAAGCCAAACTAAGAAATGTGCGTGGGAACTAATGGCTATTCCGAATAGATTAGGGGAAGCAAAATAATACAAAAATGCAGAAATATTATGACGTGCGTCAAAAAAAAAGTTAACTGAACTTCAAAGTCGGTATATAATTAGTGGTAATTTTGAAATTTTGCATTGTCCCCCAAAAAAAAACTATGATGTGTGAATGGGATCTGATCATTGTTCAGGATAGCTGAGAGGGAGTACAATAATAGAAAAATCCCGAAATATTAGGATGTGCGTCAAAAAAAAAAGTTAACTGAACTTCAAAGTCGGTATATAATTAGTGGTCATTTTGAAATTTTGCATTGTCCCCCAAAAAAAAACTATGATGTGTGAATGGGGTCTGACCATTGTTCAGGATAGCTGAGAGGGAGTACAATAATACAAAAATCCCGAAATATTAGGATGTGCGTCAAAAAAAAAAGTTAACTGAACTTCAAAGTCGGTATATAATTAGTGGTCATTTTGAAATTTTGCATTGTCCCCCAAAAAAAAACTATGATGTGTGAATGGGGTCTGACCATTGTTCAGGATAGCTGAGAGGGAGTACAATAATACAAAAATCCAGGAATATTAGGATGTGCGTCAAAAAAAAAAGTTAACTGAACTTCAAAGTCGGTATATAATTAGTGGTAATTTTGAAATTTTGCATTGTCCCCCAAAAAAAACTATGATGTGTGAATGGGGTCTGATCATTGTTCAGGATAGCTGAAAGGGAGTACAATAATACAAAAATCCCGAAATATTAGGATGTGCGTCAAAAAAAAAAGTTAACTGAACTTCAAAGTCGGTATATAATTAGTGGTCATTTTGAAATTTTGCATTGTCCCCCAAAAAAAAACTATGATGTGTGAATGGGGTCTGATCATTGTTCAGGATAGCTGAAAGGGAGTACAATAATACAAAAATCCCGAAATATTAGGATGTGCGTCAAAAAAAAAAGTTAACTGAACTTCAAAGTCGGTATATAATTAGTGGTCATTTTGAAATTTTGCATTGTCCCCCAAAAAAAAAACTATGATGTGTGAATGGGGTCTGATCATTGTTCAGGATAGCTGAAAGGGAGTACAATAATACAAAAATCCCGAAATATTAGGATGTGCGTCAAAAAAAAAAGTTTACTGAACTTCAAAGTCGGTATATAATTAGTGGTCATTTTGAAATTTTGCATTGTCCCCCAAAAAAAAACTATGATGTGTGAATGGGGTCTGATCATTGTTCAGGATAGCTGAAAGGGAGTACAATAATACAAAAATCCCGAAATATTAGGATGTGCGTCAAAAAAAAAAGTTAACTGAACTTCAAAGTCGGTATATAATTAGTGGTCATTTTGAAATTTTGCATTGTCCCCCAAAAAAAAACTATGATGTGTGAATGGGGTCTGATCATTGTTCAGGATAGCTGAAAGGGAGTACAATAATACAAAAATCCAGGAATATTAGGATGTGCGTCAAAAAAAAAAGTTAACTGAACTTCAAAGTCGGTATATAATTAGTGGTAATTTTGAAATTTTGCATTGTCCCCCAAAAAAAAACTATGATGTGTGAATGGGGTCTGATCATTGTTCAGGATAGCTGAGAGGTAGTACAATAATACAAAAATCCCGAAATATTAGGATGTGCGTCAAAAAAAAAGTTTACTGAACTTCAAAGTCGGTATATAATTAGTGGTAATAATGAAATTTTGCATTGTCCCCCAAAAATAAAAATGATGTGTGAATTGTTTATTATGTGAATTGAATTTATTATGTGAATTGAAATTATGAATTGTTTTTTATGTTTATTTTGTAGTGTATAATCTCAATAATAAAGTATCTATTGATTTAGTTTTAAGAACAAATATTAAAGTATATATATTACGCTATTTTGCAGTGTTTTATTCATTATGTAGTGTATAATTTTAATAATAAATCATTTACTATAACAAAAAAATAGATGCGTCAACCTCAAGAACTTTAGAAAAATTTAATACATCGTTCTATGTACTTTATATCAAACATATGCATATATAAGAAATATATCAATGTAGTCTTGTTTACAAAGTACATTTCTTTCAAAACTGTTTAATAGCGGACTTCAATAAGAAAGCATCAGTTTGTATACCATTAGTTTAAATCAATGGTACAAAAAGTAACGGTTTGTGTACGTGGAACTGTAATAAAGAAATTTTAATATTTAAATTATTTTGTTGAATTGTATGTGAATAATGCAGAAATACTTACATAAGGTAAATCTTCATGACAGTATATTTAATCCATAAATATGCCTGGAAATACCTCATGGAACGACTTAAATGTTAGGAAGATAATTACGGAACACCATATCTTTCTAGAACACTATGTTTCAGAAATCAAAATATTCAGGGGAGCCATAAAATGAATATGGTTGAGTGTTGGAAAAAGGCACCACAAATTGGACATGCCTATGAGTATCGTACATGGATTGATAGATAATTATTCGGTGAATACAATTAATTAATTCATCATAATTTAAATAAGTATTTTGTTTAGTAACTCACGTTCTAAATATGGTAGCATGAAAACGCTCAAAATGTGGCAGTTGTTGTGAGTTATGATGTTTTGGACTTTTATACAACTGATTTAAATATGTAAGATTCATTTTTAATATGAGTTCAGATAATATCGGATCCCATCTTCCATCTAAATTGGAATATCTCGTATATATTATTAAAAACGTTGACTTCGTCAAACTAGGCTATCCTAAAAATGTCGGATTCAAACATTGATAATAGGTTATGTTTAATAGGATTAAAATATTTAAGTTTGTCTGCATTTACATGATACTTTTTTTTAAGTATTATGTATACTTATCGGCGTTTTGTGGGCGAGAGAGGCAGTCGGAAACGGGGGGAAAAAAGTATGCCGTACTCGTACTTATCGTACTCATCGTTTTGTGTTTTTCGTTCGCACTTGGAAACAACAACAATTCACACAGGAAAAGTCGAAACAAAACAAATGAAAATAAGTATAAGTATTGAAAAAAAGTACGTGTGTGAACGTAAATACTTTTTCAAAAGAGAATAAGTCGATAAGTTACTTAAAAACAAGTAAGAAAGTTTCAGTCGGGTAAACCGACTAAGGTATACCCTCACTTTGTGAGTAATGTAATATTGAATATTACACAAATTATTCTGTCAATTTTTGTGGGAGGTACCAGAAGGGGTTTAAGAAATACACCTATATTTCGCTGAACAGTAGATACTTTAAATACATTGCACTGTGCCGAATTGTAACCGTTTATATGGACTGGTATATTAACGTTGAGGATATTAAATTGTGGTATAATTTGGCCATTTTGTGTGGGAGGTACAAAAAGGGGCGTGGTGATAACGCTCTTTTTTCACTGGACTATAGGCATTATAAAAGCATTACACTGTACAAAATTTCAAGTAATTGTATACATTGATATTAATGTTATAAACTGTTAACTTTTGGTGCAAAATGGTACCTTTGTGGGACAGGTACCAAAAGGGGTGTGACAATAACGCCCATTTTTCAATGGACTGTAGGCACTATAAAAACATTACGCTGTACAAAATTTCAAGTATTTTTATACACTGGTATTAATGTTATAAGCTGTTAACTTTTGGTGCAAAATGATGCATTTGTGTGGGAGGTACCAAAAGGGGCGCGGCAATAACGCCCATTTTTCACTGGACTGTAGGCACTATAAAAGCATTACACTGTACAAAATTTCAAGTATTTCTAAATACTGGTATTATTGTTATAAGCTTTTAACTTTTAGTGCAAAATGGTGCATTTGTGTGGGAGGTACCAAAAGGGGCGTGGCAATTTCGCCCATTTTCCTCGAGTTGATAGCGACTAACAAACTAATACTATGTGTGGAATTTCAGAAGATTCGAATACGTATAATATCAGATATTAAAGAATCAATATTTCACAACATTTTAACCCTTTGTGGGGGAGGTACCAGAAGGAGTGGACCAATATGGCCCATCTTCGAACTTAGCCGGAGATAGAAAAAAATATTACCACATACGAAATTTGAAGTCAATCGGTTACTCCTTTCGAGAGTTATCGTGCGCACCAGCCAGCAGACAGACAGACAGACAGACAGACAGACAGACAGACAGACAGACGGACGGACATTGCTCATTCGACTTAAAATGACCCAAAACGGATTTCCGCCGAACATACTTGGGGTCTTAGGTCACTCCTTCGATGTGTTACACTTTTTTCCGTAGCAAATGATATATACCCTCGTCACACTAAAGTGAGGGTATAAAAAGTACCATGTATGTAAATGGGGACTTACCATTAAAGTTAAAATTCATGATTTAAATGGATCCAATTGTGGATTACGGTTAATGTTGGGATATCGGAAACAATCATCGATATTACATTATACTTTTAACAGCTTTAATAATCGTTTTAATATCGGATACAATCATCGATTTCTGTTAACATTGAAATATCGGTTACATTGTTTTTACGTTATGCTCTAATCGATATAGCTAAACGTTCGAATATCGGAAACATGCATCGATTTACGTTAACGTTCATATATCGGATACAATCATCGATTTATGTTAACATTGAAAATGTCGGTGACATTATTTTTACGTAATGCTCTAATCGGTATAGCTAAACGTTCGAATATCGGAAACAAACATCGATTTACATTAACGTTCATGTATCGGATACATTCTTCGATACTGGTATGTCACTTAATCGTTTAAATATCGGATACAATCATCGATTTCTGTTAACATTGAAATATCGGTTACATTGTTTTTACGTTATGCTCCAATCGATATAGCTAAACGTTCGAATATCGGAAACATACATCGATTTACGTTAACGTTCATATATCGGATACAATCATCGATTTATGTTAACATTGAAAATGTCGGTGACATTAGTTTTATGTAATGCTCTAATCGGTATAGCTAAACGTTCGAATATCGGAAACAATCATCGATTTACATTAACGTTCATGTATCGGATACATTCATCGATACTGTTATGTCACATCATACTTTATACTCGTAAATAATCGATATTATCTACGTCTTGATGTAATCGAATTCAATCGTCGATTTAGGTTAACGTCGAAATATCGAATACAATCTTCGATATTTTTTTAATTTTATTGGTAGTAATATTAAATATTATCATATTCATTAATGACTCCAATTAAGGTTTATAGACACAAAAATAACACGTAATTGGTTCATCTAAATTTTTTACGTGTTTGTAGTAAGATGCTATACAATTAATATCTATTGTTCGTTGACATTCACAACACTTGCGTGTAGGCACATTGTTTATCTTTTCACAATGTAAGCACTCATCTATCAAATCTTCTGAATATGAACGGAATTTTTGTTTCATTATTTGTCTGTATTTATCTGGCGTTACACTCATGTCAATGAGGGGTTCGCCTTTAAGCAATGCCTCAACAAATTGACAAATAAATACACCGCAATTATGTGAATCTGTCTGTTTATCGTGAATGGTTGTTTTCAATTTCCAACCTTTAGGCGTTGAACCCATTATTGATGCAAACTTTTTCATTTTCCTTTTTATTATGGTTACATCTATTGCTTCTTCGCCGGTTGGATTAATATACAACACTTCTTTCTTTGAAGCATCAATATAAAGTAATGTGTAATGAGAAAAATTTAACATTGGTATTATTGCAATATGTTTCCCCATAAAGCGTGAGGTATCGGTTTTATCGCGCTTATGATAACCTATCTTGTATCCCGATTGGCTTTCGATGGATGCAACATCAGTCAGACCATTTTCATATATTATGATATTAATATAAAGATCAACAATGTTGTTATAGAGTTCTTCTCTAGGATTTATAGTCTCATATTCACTCAGATAAAGCGCAGTCGATATTGAATCACTTAATGGGCCATAAATCTGACGATATATATGATTATATCTACCTACGAAAAATTTAATACCTTTTATAACTTCTGGCATATTCCTTGATGAATAAAATCGGCCTTCTGGTATATTACTTGTAGACATTTCTTCATGAGTATCAGCTGCATTCGGACTATTTTCTTCTTGTATATGTATTATTTGTAACGTCTCCTCTGGTACATCTACACTTGGAATATTTTCCTCGCAGGTAGGTGTTTTATTCGATGTTTCTTCGGCCCCTTCAATAGTTATCAAATTTTCTTCGAATGTTGGTGCTTTTTCCGTGAGCATAGTTGTACCAGCCTTTTTGGAATTCAGTGATGATTTCATTTTAGTATCTGGCCTTTTCTTCATAAATTTTTCTCCTTGAGTTACAACAACGTTTAACATATTTTTTTCACGTGTAGGAGTTCTCTTCCAAGTTTCCTCGGGCATGTTTATACGCCCCTTGCTAGGATTGTATGATGCTACACAGTCTCCTTTCAAATATCTCATTTCAGCATCTTTAATCGTTGCATGATTATAATTCTTTGAAAGTCTAATATATTCCGAAACTGGGATATTTCGTTGCTTTTTTAATGTTACATTTTTTTTTAATGAAAAGTAACCTTCAACTGGACTGTTAGAAATCTTTGTATCCTGATCATCTACAAATTTCCCCAAAACATTCGTCCACAAAGGAACATACGCCATATATTTAGTTAGAACCAACTTCAAAAACGGCTCGTTATGAAAATCATTGATTGTATCTGCTGGTTTGCGTGAGCTAATATTGTTTTTAACCTTCTCCAACAAGCCCGCTGCCTTTATGTAAAATGGACTCTTTTTGTATATTGTTGTAGTACTTGTTAAAGGTATTGGGTTAACTATTTCATTGTAATCTTCGACTAAAAATTCTTCTGATTCGCACGAAAATATTTTCTCTTTGGAAGACAGTACTTCGCTGTTCAGGGTCGGATTTAACAAAATTATGCATAGATGGTTGAACCATTCCCATATATCATCTAATTTTGAAATGTTTATTGCAGTCCGTAATGCTTTTTTAACAAAATCAATAAGCTCTACATTTTCAGTACGATGAGCAATATCAGTTTTCACTATTCGCATGAAATGATTGTAACATATCTGAACGATTAGAAATTTAAGTTTTTTCTGATCATTGATCAATAATGCATAACATGTGTCCAAATAATCTGTCATAGATTTAATGTTATCGTTACATGTTTTTATACACGTATTAATCAAAGCCCAACTCCAGTCAGTAACAATTCTTTTACATAAAGGCCATTTAATTCCATTTTCTGCACTAAATTTCTTTAAGTCGAAAAAGAACTTAGTTATATCTGATTCGTAATGCTCACAAATTAGAGCTTCGGCTACAGGTATTAACAAACCTTTGCCATCGTAGCTTCTAATATGAAGAATCAAAGAGTATAGGAAAACTCTTTTTGATTCTCTATCATATTTAGATACTACGTTACCTGTGGAATCGAAAAAGAGCGAATTTCTACTCATATTCAGTAACAAACCATTATGACACACTGTCAACAAAAACTGTTCTTTCGAAAACAAATAAGTATGCTGTGGAGTCCCATTTCTCTGTATGAAAGAAGACCAATTTTTATCCTTTTGCATCAAACGAACATCTGTGGCTGGATCATTATGGCGATCAAAACGATGTAAAACTTCTGACCGCATCTTTCTGCAAACTTCATTTGATACTACATTACCCAAATTACCCACATCGCGAAGGTCAGTTGAAAGTTGAATTAAAGTTTTATTCCGATAATTCGAGGGGAGATCATTCTTTAATTCTTCTTTAGCTATACACCTTCTAATGCCTCTAACCTGCTGTACCTTTGGATCATGTTTGGGATGGACAGCAACTTTTTTATCTGAAAAAACTTGCACTTCCGGTGGGGTTCTTTCCAAATTAACTACAAATTTGTATCGACGACATGTTCTTTTATAATGAACACATTGCGCATACAGTGTCAAAATTTTTTTATTTTCTTTGAAAGCAGGGCGGGAAGTGAAGTTTATAGGACAGACATTACTCAGTAGACTGAAGTTCCTGCGAACCCTATCCTGTGTATATTTTATAAATTCTTTTTCATTGTCCTTTATATTATAATCTTCGTAAAAAATGTCTTCCCGCCGTTGAAGCGTGTAATTCCCCACACTATATATATAAGGTAGCTTGAGATTTTCATTTACGTGGACGGTCATATTTTCGTTGACATCCAAATCGTTAAAAACATCCATGTCATCTAGTATTTCTACCACTTGATTTGGCTTGGAGTCAATATTTATTTTTTTTGTTATTAAAGCATATTCCAGAATTTTTGTGCTGTCTTCGGTAACATCTATGTCTGATAATCTTGTTGAATGTAGAATATGCGTTGCACTTATGGAATTTTGTCCGTCCACTTCAAATGAGTTTTGTGCACTGCCTTGAGAAGTATTATCAGAAATTATTTTATCTACTAAATTCTGCAGAGATATTTCTTCGACATTGATTGTGGCGCTTATAGGCTCCAAACTTTTGGCGATGGCTTTATTTTTAATCGTGTTTTGTATTGGGTCAGGGGTTTCTTTTACTGGTTCACATAAATCAATTACACAACATATATTATTAATGGAAAAGTTGTCATTGTCATTTGCAACGTCCATGTCTACGGGGATAATATTATTTATGCTGTGAGTTTGATCGGATATTTCTTCGATTGGATTACACAATTTAATAGAACAATAGTCATTCTTATTTGTATTAACGGTTTCTTTTTCGACCGTGCTTTGTAATTCTCTTATATTTTCATCAACAATGATTCTAACTTCCCTAAATAAGTCAGTGAACTCATATCTTTCACAGTAATGTTCAAAATCGTCCAAAACTGATTCCAAATTTGTTATGCTTGTGTCCTGTAAAAAAAGTAAATATTTTTATAATTCAACAATTGCCTAAAATTAATCAAAATACAAAATACAGAAAAAAATTTATATAATTGTTCTTAATATTTAGTATGAATTTGGACGTAATAAGCCACAATTATTTAAAACATTACTTATGTGCTGACATACGAGTATACCTATATATTTTTAATACGGAATACTGCGCATTTTGGTGGCCAGAATATTATCTATTTGTAATGGGAAAAGCCCTAAGTTTACATCCTCATACGAGAGAAGATTTTATATTTTATTTATTTATTTTTTAGAAATTTTCGAAGCAATCCCCATTCATCTGATTAAGTTAAAAAAGCAGTAACCCTACGTATCGAACATGCTTTATTTTTAGAATTTTGTTCGTGTTTTTTTGTACATTTACACACAAATTATGCTGTACAGGTATGTAAGGCCTTGAGCCTTACAATTTTTATTTGGATGTTGGTCCCAAATGCTGACATTTTTGAAAAATTATACATTGAAGGCCAATGGAATTTCTAAGTTGCAATATGTACAGGTTTACCACACGTACTTCTTTCGGAGGACATGTCCTCCTTTTTACCCAGTGTCCTCCCTCCATTTTCAAAAATGTTGGATTTGTCCTCCTTTTGTGGTGTTGTTATTACGCGTTTATTTAAAAATTATTAAAATGTTCTCAAAAAATATGATTTCTAGCACTATCTTTGTAAGATCGCGTCGAAACCGCTGAACGGATGAAAAAATTGTATTAAATGAAAGAGGCTACATAGTTAAGCGTTCTCTGAAAATTTCCCGACCTTATTTGGATAAATGGTTCTCGAGGTTTTCAATAATATGTGTCTCAACCTCTCTATTTTCGCATGTCGCGAATTATCGCGAGAACTAGAACAAATTTAAAGATACTACCTTTTTGGCTAAGAACTGTATTATCTCATATACCCAAATCGGCTGCGAAACCCGTGTCGCAAAAAAATGTTGACCAGTGTAATCGATCATACTAAAATACTCATTCTTTCTAATTACTGTATTTTTTAAATGTCCTCCGAAAATTCCTAACTTCCTTTGTAAACGTTAGAAATGTCCTCCTTATCTGGCACAAAAGCCCTCCTTTCCGAAAAAATTTTATTGTAACCCTGAATATGTAACATTTTTGGATGTGAACTCATATTTCGAATAAAATGTAAAAATTTGAGACCAACAACAAAAAAAAATTGTACAGTTTTTTTGTAACTTATTTTTGTATAAAAACATAAAACAACATAAAATGGGACCAAAATTATTTCCGATTTATTAAAAAAATCATTAATATTTGCACTAGAAACATAATATAGTGAAAATCTATCGATAAGCAGTATTATTTTAAGTGTTGGGAAAAGAAAATCGGAACAAAATTATAGAAATTATTTTTGATTTATTAAAAATGCATTAATCATTGCGCTCGATTTTTATTGTCTAATGTTTGATTTCGGAGAAAAATAAGCACTTATAATTTTATTGAAGAAAAATCAGAATCACAGAAACGACATACTTTGGGAATATGTATGAAATTACAAAATTTTGTTTGTTACATCCTAAAAAAGAAACAGTCTTTGAACCTATTTAATTTTTTTTATTTTGGATATTTTGTTTGGTGCTACCAAATGGGGCATGTCAGCAATACCCATTTTTCACTAGACTATGGGTACTACAGGGTGGTCCATATTAAATGTACGATGTTAACTGGGAATAAAACAAAAAGTTTCAGAGAATTGTCTTAATATTTTTTATTATGGTATGACAATTATGTGTGAAATAAAATATCGAGCAAATGCTCGCCACGTGTGACCTAGGCTGTGGAAGACAATGCTTTCTCTCTGATTTTCAAGTTCAGTTAACTTTTTTTTTTGACGCACATCCTAATATTCCTGGATTTTTGTATTATTGTACTCCCTTTCAGCTATCCTGAACAATGATCAGACCCCATTCACACATCATAGTTTTTTTTTGGGGGACAATGCAAAATTTCAAAATGACCACTAATTATATACCGACTTTGAAGTTCAGTTAACTTTTTTTTTTGACGCACATCCTAATATTTCGGGATTTTTGTATTATTGTACTCCCTTTCAGCTATCCTGAACAATGATCAGACCCCATTCACACATCATAGTTTTTTTTTGGGGGACAATGCAAAATTTCAAAATTACCACTAATTATATACCGACTTTGAAGTTCAGTTAACTTTTTTTTTGACGCACATCCTAATATTTCGGGATTTTTGTATTATTGTACTCCCTTTCAGCTATCCTGAACAATGATCAGACCCCATTCACACATCATAGTTTTTTTTTTGGGGGACAATGCAAAATTTCAAAATGACCACTAATTATATACCGACTTTGAAGTTCAGTTAACTTTTTTTTTTGACGCACATCCTAATATTTCGGGATTTTTGTATTATTGTACTCCCTTTCAGCTATCCTGAATAATGATCAGACCCCATTCACACATCATAGTTTTTTTTTGGGGGACAATGCAAAATTTCAAAATGACCACTAATTATATACCGACTTTGAAGTTCAGTTAACTTTTTTTTTTGACGCACATCCTAATATTTCGGGATTTTTGTATTATTGTACTCCCTTTCAGCTATCCTGAACAATGATCAGACCCCATTCACACATCATAGTTTTTTTTGGGGGACAATGCAAAATTTCAAAATGACCACTAATTATATACCGACTTTGAAGTTCAGTTAACTTTTTTTTTTGACGCACATCCTAATATTTCGGGATTTTTGTATTATTGTACTCCCTTTCAGCTATCCTGAACAATGATCAGACCCCATTCACACATCATAGTTTTTTTTGGGGGACAATGCAAAATTTCAAAATTACCACTAATTATATACCGACTTTGAAGTTCAGTTAACTTTTTTTTTTGACGCACATCCTAATATTCCTGGATTTTTGTATTATTGTACTCCCTCTCAGCTATCCTGAACAATGGTCAGACCCCATTCACACATCATAATTTTTTTTGGGGGGACAATGCAAAATTTCAAAATGACCACTAATTATATACCGACTTTGAAGTTCAGTTAACTTTTTTTTTTGACGCACATCCTAATATTTCGGGATTTTTGTATTATTGTACTCCCTCTCAGCTATCCTGAACAATGGTCAGACCCCATTCACACATCATAGTTTTTTTTGGGGGGACAATGCAAAATTTCAAAATGACCACTAATTATATACCGACTTTGAAGTTCAGTTAACTTTTTTTTTTGACGCACATCCTAATATTCCTGGATTTTTGTATTATTGTACTCCCTTTCAGCTATCCTGAACAATGATCAGACCCCATTCACACATCATAGTTTTTTTTTGGGGGACAATGCAAAATTTCAAAATGACCACTAATTATATACCGACTTTGAAGTTCAGTTAACTTTTTTTTTTGACGCACATCCTAATATTTCGGGATTTTTGTATTATTGTACTCCCTTTCAGCTATCCTGAACAATGATCAGACCCCATTCACACATCATAGTTTTTTTTTGGGGGACAATGCAAAATTTCAAAATTACCACTAATTATATACCGACTTTGAAGTTCAGTTAACTTTTTTTTTTGACGCACATCCTAATATTTCGGGATTTTTGTATTATTGTACTCCCTTTCAGCTATCCTGAACAATGATCAGACCCCATTCACACATCATAGTTTTTTTTTTGGGGGACAATGCAAAATTTCAAAATGACCACTAATTATATACCGACTTTGAAGTTCAGTTAACTTTTTTTTTTGACGCACATCCTAATATTTCGGGATTTTTGTATTATTGTACTCCCTTTCAGCTATCCTGAACAATGATCAGACCCCATTCACACATCATAGTTTTTTTTGGGGGGACAATGCAAAATTTCAAAATGACCACTAATTATATACCGACTTTGAAGTTCAGTTAACTTTTTTTTTTGACGCACATCCTAATATTCCTGGATTTTTGTATTATTGTACTCCCTTTCAGCTATCCTGAACAATGATCAGACCCCATTCACACATCATAGTTTTTTTTGGGGGACAATGCAAAATTTCAAAATGACCACTAATTATATACCGACTTTGAAGTTCAGTTAACTTTTTTTTTTGACGCACATCCTAATATTTCGGGATTTTTGTATTATTGTACTCCCTTTCAGCTATCCTGAACAATGATCAGACCCCATTCACACATCATAGTTTTTTTTGGGGGACAATGCAAAATTTCAAAATTACCACTAATTATATACCGACTTTGAAGTTCAGTTAACTTTTTTTTTTGACGCACATCCTAATATTCCTG
Source organism: Eudasyphora cyanicolor (assembly GCA_963930755.1). Taxonomy (NCBI): domain Eukaryota; kingdom Metazoa; phylum Arthropoda; class Insecta; order Diptera; family Muscidae; genus Eudasyphora; species Eudasyphora cyanicolor. Next base: position 190,480,228 of record OZ005734.1, read on the forward strand.
GATTTTTGTATTATTGTACTCCCTCTCAGCTATCCTGAACAATGGTCAGACCCCATTCACACATCATAGTTTTTTTTTGGGGGACAATGCAAAATTTCAAAATGACCACTAATTATATACCGACTTTGAAGTTCAGTTAACTTTTTTTTTTGACGCACATCCTAATATTTCGGGATTTTTGTATTATTGTACTCCCTCTCAGCTATCCTGAACAATGGTCAGACCCCATTCACACATCATAGTTTTTTTTTGGGGGACAATGCAAAATTTCAAAATGACCACTAATTATATACCGACTTTGAAGTTCAGTTAACTTTTTTTTTTGACGCACATCCTAATATTTCGGGATTTTTCTATTATTGTACTCCCTCTCAGCTATCCTGAACAATGATCAGATCCCATTCACACATCATAGTTTTTTTTTGGGGGACAATGCAAAATTTCAAAATTACCACTAATTATATACCGACTTTGAAGTTCAGTTAACTTTTTTTTTGACGCACGTCATAATATTTCTGCATTTTTGTATTATTGTACTCCCTTTCAGCTATCCTGAACAATGATCAGACCCCATTCACACATCATAGTTTTTTTTTGGGGGACAATGCAAAATTTCAAAATTACCACTAATTATATACCGACTTTGAAGTTCAGTTAACTTTTTTTTTGACGCACATCCTAATATTCCTGGATTTTTGTATTATTGTACTCCCTTTCAGCTATCCTGAACAATGATCAGACCCCATTCACACATCATAGTTTTTTTTTGGGGGACAATGCAAAATTTCAAAATTACCACTAATTATATACCGACTTTGAAGTTCAGTTAACTTTTTTTTTTGACGCACATCCTAATATTTCGGGATTTTTCTATTATTGTACTCCCTCTCAGCTATCCTGAACAATGATCAGATCCCATTCACACATCATAGTTTTTTTTTGGGGGACAATGCAAAATTTCAAAATTACCACTAATTATATACCGACTTTGAAGTTCAGTTAACTTTTTTTTGACGCACGTCATAATATTTCTGCATTTTTGTATTATTTTGCTTCCCCTAATCTATTCGGAATAGCCATTAGTTCCCACGCACATTTCTTAGTTTGGCTTTAGAGGACAAAAAAATATTTCAATCTTGTCATAATTTACATACCGATGTACTGTAATTTTGTATTATTTTACTCAGGCATAGCTTTGCAAAAAAATTGATTAGTCATCTCTCATATATATATATATAAATTTGTTTAAACCATAGAAATCATAGAAAGAACCATATCAAAATTATCATATTTATGCTTGACTATACAATAACTTTCACTATACAGTCAGTTTGACTATAACTTTGACTATAGAGTCAGTTTGACTTTAACTTTGACTATGGATGCCAGTATAACACATATTCCCAAGGGTTGTTGTCTCGACTGTTTGACTATAACTTTTAACTTTATCTTCACCCCTTTGTATATTGTCCTAAAATACTAACAATTAAAGAGGTGACGTGACACGACAAAAATAGATGGGTCAGAATATTTAATATTGATCTATGTAGTTTATTTTTGGCTAAAATGTTTATAAGCAGTTACAAAAAAAGCAGATAAAAAAAGATGTCGCTATCATTTTTTTTTTGAAAAAATTTATGTTCATTTTAATTTTTGAAAAAATTAAAAAAATGAAATTTTGTGTTTTACGAAATTTGTAATTGCTCTCGAACGGCTGAAGCAATTTTTGCTAATATTACTTTGTTCTAAAGAGGACACAATGGGCTATTTTTATAAGCAGTTACAAATAGGTAAAATATGATCTCGACTTCATTTTTTTTAAATTTTAACGCCATTATAATTTTTAAAAAATGAGTTTTTGTGTTTTGCGAAATTTGTAATTGTCTTCGAACGGCTAAACCGATTTTTGCAACGTTTACTTTGTTTTAAAAAGGACACAATGCGCCAAATTTTTTGGGAATTTAAAAATAAAATTACGAAAGTTTTTTTTGAAAAAATTAAAATTTTCACAGAATATTCGTCGCACTCTCACAAATCCAGAACAGTACCCAGAACAGGATACTCAATATATGTAAAAGTTCTGGCCGAAATACCAAGACTAGTCTGACAATTTTCGCCTGTTTTTGCAAAACACTGCACAGTGGTACGAATTTAAAAAGGGGAAATAATTCGACCGTTTCTTAACCAAACAACCGATTGCGACCAAACTTGGCATGGTAGATGAGGGGGTGTTAGAGAAGTTAAGTTTTATTGTTGGGCCCCCTTTGTCATACAGGGGTGGAGCTAGAGAGTGAAGAAAATGTTCAAGCGCGTGTAACTCGTGTTTCTCTTCCGATTTATAAAATTTCTTTTTGAGGTCTACAAAAAAAACTGTTTTCACCTAAGACTTATCTCGTACAGTTACCGATATATCTGCAATTGAAAATTGAATTTTTCATTTTTTCCCTTACCGTGTGCTAGGGGTTTTCCAATAAGTGTGATTTGATTTCATTGAAAAAAACACACTTATTGTTAAGGAAATTCAAAAGTTTTTTGTTTGATGTGAAGTACAATCGATACAATTAAGTTCTAAATAAAACTTCATTCAAATGGCCTCCACGACTTCTTCTGCAGGAACGAATTCGATGAACCCAATTTTCGAGCACTTTTCCACTAAATCAAGTCGTATGCCATGAATGGCACGTTCAATATTGAGTTGTAAAGCTTGAAGAGAGTCTGGTTTATTTCGAAAGAGCAATGACTTCAAATAACCCCACAGGAAAGAGTAGTCTAATGGTGTTAAATCAAAACTTCTTGAAGGCCATTCAATATAACAATTTCTTGAAATAATCGAATCTCCAACAACAATTCAATTGTTTCATTCGATGTGTGGCACGTAGCCACAATCGGTCAATGGCAAAAATATAGCTCTTAACGAGAGCTAAAATATTGCTCATGGGTGTCAAGGACGTAAGCCGACTGGAAAGTGTTTTTTTTTGGATTTTAAAAAAAATGAACTTAGCATAAATTTCAAATGAGAACGGAAAGTTTATTTTTGCTCTAGCTCCTTAACGGATCTGGAATCCGCCAATGGCAAAAATATCGCTCTTAATGAGAGCTAAAATATTGCTCATGGGTGTCAAGGACGTAGGTCGACTGGAAAGTGTTTTTGTTTTTATTTTAAAAAAATTGACTTAGCGCACGAAAAGTTGCAAATGGAGAACGATTATTTTGATAATAAAACTGAATAAATTGTAAACGTTGTTCTTGCGTATATCTCTCCATGATAAAATTGTAAACACTACTGAATACAATGAAAAACAAATGACAGATCATGACATATTACAAATGGCCGAAACGTCACTTCAAAATCATATCATCCCTATTGGAAAACCCGTTACATGTTCCCGCCTACTTAGTATTTAAGCGCTATTGAAACACTATTTTACGTCCGATCTTTATATAATTTGGCAGAAATTAAGTTTTTGATCCAAGTTGATGAACATTTGTTTCGATTATGTATAAGAATAGTCACAGCTATTTGTGCCTTCCGATTCTTGATCTATGAAAGGATTCATTTTAACTGAAACGAAACAAATTATTCCAAATTATTATCGCAATGCTTATTTTTGCATTGTTAGGTAGGTGTAGGGTATTATATAGTCGGCCCGCCCGACTTTCTGTCTTTCCTTACTGGTTCATAATGATCGGATGTAAAATATAGCTTCTATAGGGCTTAGATGACAAATCGGAGCAAACATATTTATGGAGGCTATATCAAAATCTAAACCAATTTTAATGGGGATCGTCCTTGGGCAAATAAGAGCACTGTGCTAAATTTTATCACGATCGGACTATAAATACGAACTGCATTTTGATTACAACGTTACATCTACAGACAGACGGACAGACCCATTGATTCCAAGTTCATCGGTATAATAAACGATGGGTCTGTCTATTCTCCTTTTGGATGTTACAAACAAATGCACAAACTCAAATAAAAAACGATCAAAATATTTTATCGCTTTTGCTTTAAGAGCATTATTTAGGAAGTTATATCCATTTTAGTTTTAAAATGGTATTTTTAAACGTTGACCAAAAATAACTGATCACAAAATGTCGTCTTTTTCGCTCTAGGATGCTTATTTAATGAGTTGCAACCATTTTAAGTTCTGGAAAGGAAATTCAAGTCTCTTTAATGAAAAATTTGTGACCACAATATTTTGTACTTTTTGCTCTAGAATACTAATTTGAGACGTTTAAGCTACTTTAAGTTTTAGAAAGAAAATTCAAAATTTCAACCAAAAAATAGTGACTCCAAAATTGTAACTCTTGCTCTAGGACGCATGTTTAAGGAGTTAAAGCAATTTAAGGTTTTAGAATGGAAGTTCAAAAATGTTAAACAAAATATTATGGGTTTCACTAGAATGCGTACCCTAAGAAAAAAATCGCTTCTGTAGTATATTTTCTGGAAACATATTATATTTGGGAAAAATTACTTTTTCCCTATAGGTAGGAAAACAAATTCTGTAGCCGATTTAAATATTTCCCAGTTGTTAGAGATAATTTGCACCAAAACTCCGAAAAAAATAGCATTGATAAGAGAGATATTCAAACTTTTTTTCCGGTATGCAAATATAAAATATTTGCATATATTTAAATTTTGATCCCGAACATATTTTCTTTCCGGTTTTTCTCTCCGTGTTAGCACCAGAATGCTTATTAGCTCTAGAAGGCTTATTTAAGGAGTGTTAAGCAATTTTATTTACGTAAGTTGAGCAGGGTAACTTCATGAAACTAATAAGCAATTTAATAAAAATTTGTATGCGGTAATGGGTTTGCACGCACTGAAAAAAATTTTTTCATAAAATTAAAGAAATGCTCCAAAGACGTCCTTAGTATTCAAAATAAGTAAATTTTGTACTAAAAATTAAGAAAATTAACTTAAAATTAAGTAAATTACTTAATATTATCGAAATTATCTACATATATTTTAAGTACAAAATGTACTTATTTTAAAAACTAATGACGTCTTTGGAGCATTTCTTTAATTTTAAGACAATTTGTTTTTCAGTGCGAGTGACATTTTCTTATTTGTTCGTCTTCAAAACGTAAATTTTGAGATGTTACTCTCTTGAAATAAATGAGCAAATTTATATTATTTTTTGCAAAATTTCCCTGTGTAAACATACGAATTTATTCAACAAATAAAACACCTACCTCTTTGTCTTCCACCAGAGTAGCAACACGTCCAGGCTGTAAAATAAAAAAATAAAACAAATTATTACTAACAATGAATTATATAAAGGACAGACTCAGAGTAATTGAGAAAACAAAGAAATGAATTATATTTCGTAAAATGTGGGGGGGACACAACACTTCTAGAAATATATATACTATATGTACTATTTTATTATATTATAAGTATATAGTTTTGTCTACACAAGTATACTATATTTTAAACAAATAAATAATAAACTACCTTCACCCATTTGTGCAATCGGACAACGGATGGATGATAAGCCTCAAAATATATATGTATATATACAAAATATATATGTATATATACTGTGTTTTTATTTTACAATTACAACGGCATCAGCACATATTTAACAGCAGCTTACGTTAATATGTAATTTAAATATGTATATTAAAAACAATTGGTGGAAATAAATAAATTCACTTTTGCTCTTAAAATTTACATGCACTTGTTGAATGTATGTACTGTGTATATTGGGGTGCTTCAACTTTAGAGCAGCCTTGAAATAAAAAAGAAACCGGAAAATAACTTGGTATTTAATCGGTATGGAGCTGACTTCCGTAGTCAAATTGGATTAACATGTTTATTTAAATACTCTTTCAAAATTAACAAAACAAACTGGATAAGTATATGTCATTACCACTTGCATTATAAAGTAATGTCACCTCATTACCCTTACCATTACTTTTAGTCAACAAAAAAAAGACTTACTGATAATGGCCTAAACATTTGTATTACCAAGCAATGACATCTCATTACCCTCCGCCTTACTTTTATGCAATAAATAATAATTAACAGCTAATAACATACATTAGTAATACCTTGTGCTGGTTCCTACATAACAATACTACTTGCATCATAAATTAATGTCACCTCATTACCCTTTGCATTATTATTAGCCAACAAATAATGACTTATTGATAATGTCATAACCTTTTGCATTACCAAGTAAAGACATTTCATTACCTCCCGCCTTACTTTTAGTCCAAAAATAATAATTTACTGATAATGACATAAATAAATAATACTTTGTAAGTACTAGTATGTACATATTATTACAACCTGCATTATAAAGTAATGTCTCCTCGTTACCCTTCGGATTATTATTAGCCAACAAATAATGACTTATTGATAATGACATAACTATTTGCATTGCCAAGTAATAACATCTCATTACCATACGTCTTACTTTAAGTCAACAAATAATTATTTATTAGTAAGTAATTTTTTAATTTTCCTGATTTTTTATTAAGAAGTGTTAAACTAATCGAATTTATTAATTTCAGATTGTTCTGTCAGTCTGCTTATACGCATTTATTAATATTTGTCACATATATTTAAAGAGACTTTACAATTATTTATTTATATAAAAAAATGCGGTCTTAAGATCAAATTTATAGATAACCATTAATAGTTGATTGAAAATAAATTAAAATCCCCTGAAGTCAGAAGCTCACAACATATAAGGCATTCTAGTAACAAAAGTCAGATAATTGCTGTCCTAATTTTTTATTGGTTCTGTATTTTTGGAATATTGTGAATAATGTCATTTGATATCTTCGAAACCTTTAAAAGGGATCAGAAAATAGTGATATCCACGGCGACATACAAGGGAACTTGCAAGACTAGTAACAACGTTATATGCTCCAGGGTAACTAGAACATGTGGGCAAGCCTCTAGCGACCCGTAAGTATTTCTTAAGATATAGTGCCCTTAGTCAGGAACAGCATACATTTCACTCTGATGTTGCCCTGCCTTAACTCCAAAAACACTATCGCCCTGCTGTCGTTATTGAGACCGGACGATTCACTTATCGTCTTTTATAACGAGTCTCTGACTTATTTGATGACACGCAGAGGTATTGAAGATCACGCGAAATGACATTTGCAGAAACTGCGGAGACGAAGAGGAGGATTAATCAATAGTCTGTGTTCAGCTCTCTCCAGAAAGTCTGTGTTCCGTTCTCTCCAGAAAGGGACAGACTATCCTAGGCTCGCATTTCTTTGGGGAGTTAGATGTTAAAATCCTCAAACTCTTGAAACAACTTACGCTCATGTGGTAATACAATAGACTTTTTAATCTAACGGAGATTTCGTTTCTGGAAAAAGTGCAGCATTATCTTTGTCCTTTTGCTGAAAACATCAGTTCCCTAACACATTTTTGAAGTTTGAAGCAGATTTGACATTTGAAGTTTTTGTAAAGAAATTAAAACTTTGACTAAAAATTTAGTGATTATATAATGTCAATCTTGTCGCTTTAGGGAGCTTATTTTAGGTGTTATGGCCATTTAATGTTTTGGAAAGGAAATTAGCATTTTTAACAAACAAGGATGCTTATTTAAGGAGTTATATCCATTTTAAATTTGGAAAATGACATTCACAATTTGGGAAAAAAATTAGTGATTTCAACATTTCGTCCTTTTCGCTCTAGGATATGGAGTTATAGTCATTTTAAGTTTAGGAAAAGAAATTTAAATTTTTGATCAAAACAACGGTTCACCCTTTTTGCACTTATTATTTAAGGCTTGAAAGCAGGGCTTTTGAGTCGGAGTAATTTGCACGGAGTCGGAGTCGAGAAATTATGGTCGACTCCGAGATGGATTGTGCAAAATGTACCATTTATGTGATAGAACTTTTGCACTAATTGTTTGGGAAAACAATTTTGGTACAAAAAAAGAAGACAACATTCGAAGATTTTTACCAAATATTTTTGTATGTCCAAAATATCTATAAAGTCAGCCAAACTATCGACTTTTTATATAAAGACAGCTTTACAAAAGCTGATTATATATGTGATCAATTTAGCAAGATATAATATATAATAAGACTATACGTTAAACCTAAGAGGATAAAAAACCAGTAAGGAAAGACTTCGGGAATCGGAGTCGAGCAGTTTTGGTTCGACTCCACAGCTCTGATTGAAAGTAATTAATGGGTTTGTGAAGAAAATTAAAAATGTTAAAAAATATTAGTGATCACAAAATTTCATAATTTTTGCTCTAGGATAAGGAGATATAGTCATTTTAAGTTTCGGGAAAGAAATTACAATTTTGATCATCTTTTGCGCTCTAGAACGCTTATATAAAGGAGTTGTTGCCATTTTAAGTTTTGGAAAGGAAATTGAAAGCCTCGCACAAGGACGCTTATTTAATGAGTTATATCAATCTTAAGTTTAGGTAAGGAAGTTAAAAAAAATTGACTACAATATTTGTGATTTTTAAGGAGTTATGACCGATTTTACGTTTTGAAAAGGAACACGCTGAAAAAAAATCGCTTCTGTAGTATATTGTCCCAAACATATTCGGCTTGAAACATATATATGTTTGGGGTAGACTCTAAGTATGTAATATTTGGTACACACAAAAATTGTGTAATTGGGAAGATGTTGTTCTAAACAAGTATTTGTTTACATTCCAATATGCTTTTATTTGGGACCTTTATTTCCGGAACAAATATTTATTTGCATTTAAGTATTCATAAAATACATAAATTTTTCAGTAACTCAAAGTAAAATTTTTAGAAATTTTTAATGTTCGTAAAAAATAATAATTGAAATCATATAAACTTGGATCAATATAAAGTACTTAGAGGATTGACAACTAATGATGACTTGGAATACTCAGAAATTTGAAATGATTGATTTAAAACAGAAGGTAATGCTGCATATGGTATCATAACTGGGAGGTACAATTCGAAACCCAAGAAAAATTGAAACTGAAATATCAAAAACTCAGCAAAAGTTTTGGAAATATTTTTTAAATAAAATATATTTGGAAAAATTCCTAAATAATAATTTTATTTGTATTTAAACACATATTTTATTTGAGAAATTTAGTTTGCAAATATAATTTGTTGTAATATATTAATATATGCGTTCCAAATATATTTTATTGATTTTCAAATAAAATTTATTTGCTAAGAAATATATAATATTTAAAAATTTGTGTTCCAAATATATTTTCTTTCGATTCAAACATATCAAAAAAGGCGATTTTGCCCCGTGAAATTAAAAATGTTGACCAACAAATTACAATCAAAATGGGCGCCTATTGGTACATTCCACAGAAAGGAAGCATTTTGTATCAACAATTAATAACTAAAAACTTTATTTTTTTTTGTACAGTTCCAACAGTTCAATAAAAAAATACACGCTGAAAAAAAATCGCCTCTGTAGTATATTGTCCCAAACATATTCTGCTTGAAACATATATATTTTTAGGGTGTACTCCAAATATATAACATTTGACACATACAAATATTATATGTTTAGACAAAACTATGTTTACTTCCTAATATTTTTTATTTGCATATATTATTTCCCAAACAAAGATCTATTTGCGTGAATATATATCTATTCATTAATTGTTTTAAGTTTTCAGCAATTGAAAGGTAATTTTTAGAAATTTTTAATGTTAGTAAAATTTCTTTATAATTGAAAATAATGACAGGGAATAGTTAGAGAATAAAAATAAGTGGTTTCAAATAGAAGTTAAACCTAAGTATGTCATTTTTAATACGAAAGCATAATTCGAAAACATGGAAAAAATTAAAACTAAAGTTCGAAAAATTCAGCAAAGTTTTGAAAATCTTTTTTTTTTAAATAAAATATATTTGAAAATATTCATGAACAATAATTTTATTTGTATTTAAACACATATTTTATTTGAGAGAATATATTTTATTCTAATATATTAACATATGCGTTCTAAATACATTTTATTGATTTTCAAATAAAATTTATTTGCTCGAAAATAAATAATATTTAAAAATTTGTGTTCCAAGTATATTTTCTTTCGATTCAAACAAATCAAAAAAGGCGATTTTGCCCCGTGTAGGTGAATTTGTAAAAAAATTTAATAGCTAAAATGTTTGTACCGGTACCAACACTTGAAATTCCGTGAAACTGTTCCTTTTTAATGCAAATAATATATTACTTTTAAATTTTTATATATATATATATATATATTTATTTTTTTTTTGTTTCAAAGTATGCTAGATAGTAACAGATAATTTTTCATAAGAGGCAATCAAAGTTTTATGAGTTTTTCAAATTTTTCTGTAACGTATTTGATTTACGTTACAGATTCCGCATATATTTTGATTGGGTTGGCGGATAAATACCAAACATAGACTGACTATAATGTGGAATATTTAGAAATTACAAATAAAGTGGACTTAGCATACTTGGAATCGAGGTATCGATTTGTAAATATTTACAATAAATCTATTTCTCCCAAACATTCTTTATGGATTTTAAAAATATGAGATTATTAAATACTGCCGGGCACCACCCCAATATCTTGAAATGCACGAACATGCAAGTATGCATATAGTCGGTAAAAATTTACACAAGTTCAAGTGATTAATAAAAATACTTTTTTTTTATTTAGTATCTGTCTACGAACATACGAACAAATGTATTTTACAAAATATTTCGACGAGCTCGTGTTGGCGAGACCTTAGTAACAGCAAAAATAAATTACTCGTACCAATAAAACCAACAAAGTATGTGTAAGAAAAAAAGTCGAGGGGGAAGACTATTGTCTTGGCCACAAAATTCACATTTAATTTGTGGTATATGTCATGTATTAAATACATATGTATAATAAAAATTATTACAGACAGACGGACGGACGGTTGATATTGAATTATCTGTCTCAAATAACACTTTTTCTGACGACGTCAATTGGAGGGGAATTTTGCGGATTATGGAAGTTCTTTGTTATTTAATACTTCTTTGTTGATTTAATTATGACTCTAAACAATAATTGCATTTTATTTATCAATTTGTTTGTTTGGCTCTTTACATTTCGCATTAGCGTAATTTTATTATCATCTTTTGTTTGTTATGATTTGTTAAGTTTTATTGTTATTTGGTGAATGTCTGCGTTATCGCTTTGTCTTTATATGGTATCTCTCACATATATAAAGTATTAGGGTGGGATGTTAATTAAATTTGCTTTGGAGGTTCAAGATTCCTTGCCATTTATTACTCTTTTTTGAATTTGTGGTTCATAGACCCGATTTACCCGAAGCGACTTGTGCCTGCAACACGAGTTTGTTGACGAAGGTTGTAGAGAAGCTTTGGGGGCTGACAAAGTATCACGAAATTAAATTAAGCGATAAATTATCATCTGCCTTTTATGAGTGAAAAAATACGTAAAACAAACGCAGAGGTCTGATTTGCTGATTTATTAACGGTTAATGGCAACGCGCTAATTTTGTTGCCAAGCGTCAGTCTATTGTGTTGTTTAGTCGCCTACAGAAGCATCGCTTTACATCGAATTTAATAACTCATTGACTAAATGCATATGATTTTACGCATAGACTCCAAAAAGAGGGACAAAAAAAGGACATTCAAAATTTTTTAACAAAAATTTATTGATCACAAAATTTCGTCTTTCGCTCTAAGATAAGGTGTTATAGTCATTTTAAGTTTCGGAAAAGTAATTCAAAATGTGGCACAAAAAAAAAATTATTCTTTTTTAAGTAGTTATATTGAATGAATTTATTCTTTTAGTTATAGCCACTTAAGTTCTGGATAGGAAATTCATGCCTACAGAAGCATCGTTTTACATCGAATTTAAAAAAGGGTTTTTCGCTCTAGGACGCTTATTTAAGTAATTATTCATCCAATACATTTTATGTTCTGAAAATGACATCAAAATTTGGACCAAAAAAGTGGTGATCACAAAATTTCGTCTTTCGTTCTAACATAAGGAGTTATAGTCATTTTAAGTTTGGAACAGAAATTCAAAATTTGGAACAAAAAAATGTATTATTTTTTAAGGAGTTATTTTGAAATAGTTCATTCTATTTGCTCTAAGACGCTTATTCAAGGAGTTATAGCCACTTTAAGTTCTGAAAATGAAATTCAAAATTTTGACACAAATGGCAACGTTCTAATTTTTTAAAGCCTATCGTTTTACATCGAATTTAAAAACTCATTAACTAAAGGTAAGTACAGACGATTTGCAGATCGGACAACTTTGCCAGAAAAATGCCGGAAAAATGCAACCCTGTGGATTTACAACCGTGTGAACATACAATTTTTGTGTTGCAACGTTAGCAGAAAAGTCATAGCGAGATAATTTGCTGATTGTTATATGTGCGAAGTTTATGCATGTGACAACGGCGCCATTGCCAGAAAAACATTTTATTTGCAACACTGTCTATAATGTATTTTTATTGGCAATCCTGCATATAAATATTTACAAAATATATTGTAAATATATGAAATTGTAATGTTTTCGTGCAATCGTCTGAACTATCAATTCACCTTTGCCTAACAATCTGCCATTGCCCGTATATTTGCAGCACTTTAACAGGGTTGATAACGTTTGCCGATCTGGCAATCGTCTATACTCAGCTTAATGAATATGACTCTACGCATGGACTACAAAAAGTGAGATAAAAAAGCTCAATGATGAGTAGCTTCGTGTAGAAGATGTCATAGGAGATACCGTTAGGATCTCATTAAGGTATTAATTTAAGGATAACAATACTTCTGCTATAGAAACTGTGACAATTTTATAAAAACAACCCAAACCATACTCAAAGCACCGAGAGATGAATATAACCAATGTAACATTTTTAAAATACTTTTCTTATAATACCCGTTCCATTCTAATATACACTCAACGTTTGTGTAATTGTATATGCAAATAAATAATGACTGATTAAAACTTAATTGTAATTGAGTATCACTTTTATGGCTGTCGGTTGAAGTGGTTATATTAAATTAAGGTACATTAGGGTGAGATTTTGCATTCGATTTTTTGTATGCTCAAACTACAAGGCAAACAATACTTTTAGGACTTTAAAAAAATAGAGACATCAACAAAAAAGAGTGAATTTTCATACAAAAATATATTTTTAAAAAAACCTAAATTAAGATTTTAATATACACTAGTAGTATAGTAATAATAAATAAGAATTAAATACGTATTTAAGAAATTAAGAATCAACTTTAAAGAAAAAATATTAAAATAAAAAATTCATTGGATTACGGATTTGAATCCAAGACTGTCTGCGAGCAAGTCAAAAAATTGAAATTAATGACTTCAATGCTGCCCAGCAAAAAAAAATATTCCTATGCAATCACATTTAAAGTACTTCCATGGTACTTATGTTTTATGAAAAATATGAAATATTAAAATGTGGTTAAGAAAATAAGATCCTAAAAAATTGAGAACGTTTGAAAGAATTAAAAAAAGTTTAATAACCGTTGTAGGATTTGAACCCGGACGCACTGATTTTATAATATACATAGTAAATAGAGCATACAAAGCAGGGCATAAGATCCCATTTGGCACAACTTTGCTAAAAACACTAATGTGTTCTTATATGGTTTCGTTGCTTGTGTCGCACGTAGCGCCGTTTTGTTGAAAGTAAACGTTGTCCAGATCAATACCATCCAACTCCGACCATAACAAAAATTAATCATCTCTCGATGGCGCAATCTATTCACCGTAACTGTTGATCCAACCTCATTTTCGAAAAAGTAAGGTCCAATGACCCCGCCGGACCATAAACCACACTGTCACACGTTGAGGATGGAGAGGCTTCTCAACAATAACTCTTGGGTTTTCCGAGCCCCAGATGCGACAATATTGCTTGTTGACGTAGCCACCGAGGTGGAAATGGGCCTCATCGGTCAAGATGATTTTCGAATTTTAATAATTTCAATGCGTTGTTGAATCGTGTATCGTTCCATTTTTAGTAATGGCGTAGTTTCTACTTGTCAAATGTCAAAGAATAAAAGCTTCAAAAGTGACAGCTTCCGAAATACCGGGTGATTCAAAATAACACCTCTTGTTGGAAAACCCTGTATTTTACGTAAAATATAAAATACTAAAATGTTGTTAAGGAATTTTTATTTTTAAAAATTAAAAATGTTTGAAAAAATTAAAAAAAAAAAGGAAATATCCGTTGCGGGATTTGAACCCCGACACCCCGATTTTATAATACATACTTAGATAAGGAGAGCATCCAACCAGTGAATAAGATAAAATTTTGTTCAACTTATCTAAAAAGTTACTCATATGCTGAAGTGTTCTTATATACTCGTATATATCTCAGGATAGGGGTATTGCGAACTCGTTTGCGTGCGTGCGTGCGCGTTAATGTGAGATGTTATGCTGATGCGGTTCAAGGTGACCCAGGTTCATATTGCGACAAATTTCAGATTGAATAAATAACATTGTCCAACAAATAAAAACTTTTTGATTGGAACAGAATAGCGACCCTGTAATTTTGAAAGGGCATGTTGAGTAGATCATTTCGAACACGCCAGAAGATTAGGTATAAAGACCAATTACATCTGTAGGAGCTGTGGTGATGAAGAAAGCATTGAGCAACTGCTTTGCTACTGTCCCTCACTAAGTAAGCGGCGTCTGGATTTACTGGGGTCGGCCTTTTTAGGATGTCTGACAGATCTTCCCGGTACCGATGTTCGTACTATTGTTTATTCAACAGGTTGGCTTCGATGAGGGAGGGGCATTTGAGCCCGTGGGATCACTAGGGAAATACATTGGTCTATGCTTTGGATTCTCTCTTTATTACTTTAACCCCCAATTTCACAACCTCCGGTTAGAGCTAACTCACAGTTAAAAAATGGAAATTTCATCCAATTTGACAGATATAACTGTAGTTTAACTCTAACTGTAGGATAACCGGAGATTGTGGAATTGGCCGTAAGTATTGTTAAATCGGAGTGTCCGGGTTCAAATTCCGCAGTATCTATCTATCTTCCGCAGGGTATCTATCTTTTTTTATTACAATATTTTTTAAATTTTTTCAAACGTATTCAATTTCAAAAATCTAGTTTTCATAATCACATTTTAATATTTTTCATAAAATATAAATATTTTCATGACTGCTGCAAAAGAACGTATTTGGAAGTGAACAAAATACAACACTAAACTATTTTTGTAATGATTTTATTAAAAAATGTAAAAAATAAATAAAAAGTATACAAATTTAGAAAACAAAAAAAAATCGTCGGAGTTGGGATTCGAACCCATGGCCCTTTGGATACTAGTTGGTAATATAAATCGTGATAAAGATGAAAAAACTGTTTTTATAAAATGTATTAGAAAAAAAATGTATCGACGGAGTCGGGATTCGAACCCCCATTTGACAAGATTTTAGGGGGTAATTACCAATTATTCCCCTAAATTGTTACTTATAAAGGCTTGCTTCCACCCCTTCTTTTTGTATTGTTGCGTTTTTTCTGTCATTTGTGTGGAAATTGAAATCTATTACTCCTCTTTGAGTATAAATGACTAAAGAAACGATAATAATATATGAAAATATATGTAAGCTACTCATATTTACATACAGACAATGTACCTAATATATTATGCAAATTGTTTTTGGTTTAATTATGAAATTTACTTATTTTAATTATTCATTGTCTTCGGCTCAAAATCAATGCCAATCGTGACATTAACATTAATTACCAGTCAAATGTAAGTTGAGTATATTCCACACTCAAACTGAGGACAATTTATTTATTTCTTTGTGTATGGAATGTATTAATTTATTATTTAAGTGCGAAATCAATGCCAATTTTTTTAATATACATATTTTCTTCAGTGCACCATCAACCACGAATATGCATAATGAAACCGCCCTCTCGATATCAATATTTGCTGCCTAATATGCAGAACTGCAGAACCTCTGAGTATGTGTAAATAAAATTAGAATTCATTAGATTAGGTAATAAAATATTGAACAATTAGTAATTGAGAAACCACACGATATTGTGTCATTTATTAAAAAGGAATTGACAACTAGCGAATAAATAAAAAAAATAAATATAAATGAAAAGGCAAATAACAAACAAAATTTATTATATAAAAGGGCATTGAGTTTAAATGGAATATATTCTGAGTAAATAACATGTCATCGAGAGCATTACACGGTTTCAATGACAGTTTATTTTTAAATGATATTACTGTGGTTTGCTGGAATAACAGCACATCTAGAAAGGAGAGGCAAAATACTTTTCGGCTGTATGTGATTTCTTTGAATTGACTCTAGCTCTAGTTTCAACAATTTTTAAATAAAAGCGTCATAAAAACATCGAAAATTTGTCAATTTAAGGCTAACCGTACACCATGGGACAGTGGATGAATTTTCAAAAAAAATTAAGAAATTGATCTCAAAATAGGCCATCTTGAGTATGTGAAAATTTTAAATCGTTCAATTATAGTATACATTATATGACCTGAGTCTTATAAATTTAATTTTTTTTAAGTTTGCATATAAAGGTTAAACCTATTTCTTTTTATTAAAATGCTAGTTGGCCTTGTAAAACTTTGTTCTATCCCCTTCGGTACGTATAACTATATGCCTTTCCCGCTACCTCCTGTTCCTGCTACGCCCTGTTCCTGCTATGTTTCGGTTCCTGCTTCGTTCCTGTTTTGTCATGTTCCTGTCAATATCCGTTCCTGCAATGCTCTGGTTCTGCTGTGCTCCGGCTACGTTCTGTCCCTACAATGCTCTGTTCTTGCTACGTTCAGTTTCCTGAAATTATCGGTTCCTGCTATGTTTCGTCCCTGCTATATTACGTTCCTGTCATATCCGTTAAAGTAACGCTCTGGTCCTGCTGTGCTCCTGCTACTTTCTGTTCCTGCCATACTCGGTTTCTACTAAACCACGTTCCTGTAACACTCTGTCCCTGCTGTGCTCCTGTCCTGCCATGCTCTGTTGCTTACACGTTATATTCCTGCAACTCCCAGTTTCCTGTTGTTATATCTTCCTGGTATACTCTTTTCCTGAAACACTCTGTTCCTGCTGTTCTCTATTCTTGACCTGTTCTATTCCTGCCATACTATGATTCTTCAACGTCCCGATCCTGAAACACTTTGTTCCCGCTGTACTCTGGTCTTGCTACCCCCTGATCCTGCTGTATTCTGCTTCTGCTACGCTCTGTTCCTGTTTTCGCCTTGTTATTGCTACGTTCTGTTCCATCTTTACCATATTTTTACTTTAATTTAGTTCCTGATCCTACCTGTCCCCTTTCTAATTTCTGCTTCAGTTAAATTTTGTTTGTTTGTTTTTTAATTTACTGTTATTCCTATCAAAAATTATAAATTATGAAGATAAGTCATCCCGAGAACTGTCAAAATCTATCAGTTACGGACGAATAGGAATGAAATGTCACACGCGAAAAAACACTTTTCCGCGAAGGTAATTTCAACTTTTTTTGCACTAATCGATTGATATTAATTTTTTAATTGTGACAATTACAAAAAATTCTGGAAAATCGGTCCGAAATCCGCGGAAAACCTCACTCTTTGAAGTCCTACTCGTTGAAATTTTTATTCGTTCGTATCTGATAACTTACTCGCTCCGGGATGACATATCTTATTATTCATTATTTTTGATTCCTATTTCCTCTTATTTATTTACTTTTTATTTTTGTTTTAAATGTTATTTTTTTTTATATGTATATATATTGCTATATCTACGGCTGCTATTAGCTAAGAATAAATAAAAAAATAAAACAAAAAAATTTAGAACATTGATTTTATGTTTATGAATAATTATAAGGTTTCTAGATACTGAAATCTACATAACTTTACGCAGGGCCTCCTATCGGATTCAATTTTTGTTATTTTTATGTATATTTAGTGAAAATGCATCATTTAGAACCCTTTGACAATCACCTACCCACCGGCCCCCTACATAGCTATGGACCTTAAGGCCGGGTTAGACAATCTTAACCGTAACTTAACTATAGCGCTGCCGTAACGTTGCCCGCTGGAGCAAGTGCCATATGACTCATGTATTCACAACTAAATTTTCAACATCTTTATTTTATTTTATATTTTCTTGCTCTTATTTTAACATTTTATTACTTATTTATCATTCAATTTCAAAAGTTTCGCATAAATGTCTTCTTTTTTCGTTGTTTTGCTGATATTGTTCGCAAATGTACGTAAACGTACTGTCCAAATCAAATTTCAGCAGATTCAGCTGTCCATTTATGTTTCGTTTTCGTTGGCTAATCGTTTACACTAAATCCCATATGTTAGATCGAATCAGCTGATTCGTTACGCTATGAGGGCGTTACGGTACGTTTGCCTAACCCAGCCTTTACTCTCCGCTATACGGACATTTCTATTTAAGTACACTACTCGTATGCAACAATTTTTGTGTCCGGACCTAAAAACTTTTTTTGTCTAGATTGAGGCATACTATTTTATGAAAACAAAACAATTTTTTTATGGTAAAGTTCTTTTTGCATTTTTTTTTGTTTAAATTTCAACTTTCATGGATGTTACCTTTAGTATTTGGACCATATTTTTTGAAGTATAAGCTTGATACAACCGGGATAAATTAAAGGAAATTATGAGGACTAGAAATGATGAGAACATCACTTCCACGTAGATGATAACGACCAAGAAACGAATACTATGAGTGGAATTGTGAAAGATTCTGAGTAATAGTATAGAAGTTATGATATAATCAGTATTTCACAAAATGTTGTCCCTTCGTGGGGGAGGTACTCGAAGGAGTGGACCAACATAGTCACTCTTTGACCTAGGAAAAAAAATATAATCTTGAAATAGGAAAAATTTTTGATACATACCAAATTTGAAGTCAATAGGTTAACCCTGTCAAAAGTTATCGTGCGCAACAACCAGACAGACAGACGGAGAGGCTGACGGACATTGCTAAAATTACTTAAAATGGTCCAAAATGGTTTTCCGACAAAATATTCTTGGGGTCTCTTAGGTCACCCCCAGCAATTTTGGCTGGCAACTGATATGTACCCAATAGTGGGGGTATAAAAACCGGATTCTGTTGAAACTCTGTCATTTCTACCAAAAGTGCTATAATTCCTACATGTATCCATAGATTTTCTTCAAATAGGCATTGTTTTCTTCGTTAGAATATTAGCTTTCAAAAATCGGAACAAACAATTTTTTAGCGAATTTTTTTATATTTTTTTTCGCAAAAACGATTTTTTTAAAACAAAATGCAATTTTTTTTAATTATTTTAACAACAGTTACTAAACTTCGGTTTCCAAGTGAAAGTGTCATTACTAACATAAATTCCTTAATTTCCGGCTTTATCGAGTATATACTTCAAAAAGAATATTGTCTAAATACTAAAGCCACCTTCCAAGAAAATGGTAATTTTAAAGAAAAATTTCCCGGAAACATTTTTTAAAATATATTTTCGTGTTTGACACCATATTACAGCAGAAAATGTTATGCCCAGCCCTACGACAAAGATTTTGTTGCATAGTGTTATTTTTTTTATTGTCGTGATTTGAACATGGGGTCTTCTAGAGCCGCAACAGCATAACATCGCACCTTAACATGCAGGGCCAAAAACAAGTTCAAATTATTGCTTTTCATGCTCTCTTTATCTAAGATTTATTAAATTGGGGTATCCGGGATCGAATCCCCTTGTTGGTATTTAACTTTTTTGTTAACATTTTTTAAATTTTCAAAAGTATTCAATTTAAAAAAAATTTTAATTAAAAAAAAAAATTTAAAATAGCATTTATATTTTATATTTTTTTATGAACTATAAATATTTTCATGGAAGCTGCAAATATCATATTTAGATTTTTACAACATGTACAAACGCCTTCCTTGGAATTAAACCGTTTTTTTGCACAACTTTGAGTTGGCAACACTGCTTTATTTGACAACTGTTTTAACAGTTGACAGTCCCGAATCACTTGAGGAAACAGTAGTTGGGGCTTATCGGATGCTCGTGGGAGAGAGAGGGAAAGGGAGGAATTCAACATTATATTCCTCCTAACTCTCTCTCCTTTGAATTGCCTCGTGTGATTCGGAACATAGTTGCATTTGGTTTACCATTTCATCATGGATAGCCTTACAGGAGAACAACGCTTGCAAATTGTTGACAATTTCTTTCAAATAAATGAGTGTAGGATCATTTTCATTTTTAGAGATTATTTCGATTGCGAAATAATCTCTGCGATTTTCCTAATTGGACAATCGACACTCTAATGTTCATGGGATACATTGTTCTACGTATTGTATAGGTAGTAGAACAACACATGCAGGACCAGCTGGTGTACTTATACATATATACAAAATTGTAGGTCAACAATAAGATATTTTGTTAATTTCTACATTTTTGGGGCCAACGCTCTTTGTTTTGATATTATTATTTTGTTTAATATTAATAATGTTATATATGTAAGTGTACGAGTATGTGTCATTAAATTTAAAACAAAGAACAAAAAACGTTATATTATTGTTCATCGACAACAAAATGATTTAATTAAAGGAAGAAACGTTTAGATCCATGATAAATTATTCCGATAAAGGAAGCTTATATACGAGCCGTATTTAAAACAGGCGTAGGATTGATTCGTTTTTTAATTTTTTTAGTCAATCGTGCTACCGCTTCTGTCGAGAGGCCTTCGGGTTTGTCTGATCAAGAGCATTTCCCTTATTGCAAACAATTCACTCCGAGTGTCGGCTCTAAACAAAATTTCCCTCACTCTCTTACTCTATTGCGCATAAGTCATTTACAGTTTCAGCAGTGCTGATTTTATTGCACACTCAAAAGAGCTGCAACTGATGACTCCATCCGTTTCAGCTTTTTTCAGCTGTTTTTGCAGGAAATATAAATATTTATTAAGGAAAATGCATTTCAGAAAATTTTAAATAGTTTGTTTTATAATTTTTTTTCTAGTGTTGTAAAATATGGCTATTTTTGACTACTCGGTACTACTCGATACTTTTTAATTGAGTACTCGATACTTTCAGTAGTTTCAGTGTAATTAAGGTTCAACTTATTTAAATCATACTTATTTGAAAAAAGCATAAAGATATGTATTTATTACAGTTATAAATTACTGTTGTGCCTTGAATAGATTAATTTTTAATAAAATAAAAGTAATTGAAATAAAATTAAAAAAAAACAATTTAACAATTAATCGTGCCGTCGGTAGTTTTAAATATTTTTTTATAAAAATAGTGTTAATATACCGACACATTTATCTTATATAAATACATCATTTATTATTATGTATTATAGATGTATTTTATAAATTTTTCAACAGTTAATTCAGTTATATCAAATGTATATGATTTTTTATAATTACACTGTGTTCGAAATAGACACTTTGAAAATTGAACAGAAAGTAGATTGATTGAAATTTTTCAGTGGAGAGGGGGTGAGAAGCGGGTACGACTGTTTAGAGAAAAATAATTCTCCAAGGGTACTCTATTTTTCATTCTTTAGACTGAAGCGTGTATTACGAAGTCTTAGATTCAAAATCATCACCAGGTTATCTAACCTCTCTGATTTCCTAGCAAACGCTGTGGTCGAATATCGCGAAAACAATAGATAACATAGAAAAACGGGTAATACCACCGGAGAGACACTATGGAGCGACCCTATAGTCTCTCCATTGGGTCTACTGTCTGTTACATTTTTGGACTAGTACAGTGTTATTATAACAAAAATACTTGAACATGGCTTTTTATTTACTGTAAACGATGCAAAAAATGTTTCAACATTTGTGTAATTTTAAGTATTTTTCCTATTACTGACTAGCTTCTCTGCAATAGTTCGCTAGTAACTAATGTTGCTACTACTGGAAGATACTTCGTTGAGATTGAAGATAGTCCAGGATAAATTGACTCATGTTTTTCGCACCAATCTAAGGGACCAGCCTTTCTTTGTAAAACTCTTGCATGTCCAAAATGCATAATCTCAATAATACATGTTGATGTTCTTGTTGTTGACACTGAACTTTGGTCGAATTCTCTCAAACAGAATTATTATTACCCCCCGATATATTTTGTGGTTATCCTAGATAAGTTGGAATAGCCATTACATCATTATATTCCACATTGTAGAAGCGCTTATTTAAATTCCGAGTGAAATTATTGATATTGATATCTTTCTTCCCAGCTTTATTAAACTAAAACCGCGTACAAGCCGAAATTATTGAGTAGGTACTTTTTTGTAATGAGTACCCGAAGAAACTGTCGGTATCGAGTACTCAGTACTCAAATACTCGATACTTTCCCAACACTATCATCTTCTATGGAGAGAGTTTCTGGATACTCTTAGAGACATCCTACAGCAGGCCTTTCATACAAACACAAGATGGACAGAACTAGTTCTTTTCACCGGGAGAAATAAGTTTCTACCTGTTACACCTGTCTCCTTTAGGGTATTGAAATTCCCTTCTCTGAGAGCGCAAACTACTTAGATATTTTACTGGACAGGAAGATCCACAACAACATTTTGGAAAGAGCAAAGAAGGCTGAGGAGCGCTATATACCTGTGAAAGTTAGACGGATAATGCTATATGGCATCGTCCTCTGGGGGACGGCTCTGCAGAAATCCACTTTCTGCATGATATTAAACAAGGTTCATCGAATGGCTGCTACTATGTATCACTGGTGCGATGAGAACGACACCAACTGAGGCACTAAATGTTATACTACACTTAATACCGCTAGACATTATACACGTAACAGTGTAATATTTCGCATGTACTCGTACTGCGATTAGACTTAGAAACTGTCACCATGGTTATGGAAATGGCTACGGTCATAGTGTAATTCTATTCAGAATGGCAGACCTTCCGGGCACTGTTGATTACACTATGACTGAGCCACTCTTTGACCTGATAGATTAGAATGGAATGGCCGTATCCCAGAACATAGGAGATTCGTTAATTTCTATACAGACGGTTCCGAACTGAACAACCAAGTGGGCTTTGGTGTCTTTTCCGAGGAACTTGAGCTATCCATTACAAAAAGGCTGCCTGATCACTGAAGTGTTTTCCAGGCAGAAATCATAACTATTAAAGAGGTAGCGGAATTTCTAAAAATTAAAGTTCTGACCAAAGTCGGTATTAATATTTAATACCGAAACTATGTTCCTGAATTCACAAAGTGCTTTCGACTGTCGCTTATCTCTTAACCAGATGGTTGAACAGTTCAATATTCACCTGATATGGGTGCCGAGCCACAGGGACATACCAGGGAACTGCAAGGCAGATGAACTTGCATGGCGTTTGGGGCGTTAACAGACATCACTGACGTTTGAATCCGCGAACTTTTGAGCCCTTTAAAGCAATTAAATTGGTTTAACGGTAGGGGCAAAGTATGGCATTTGTTTTACCAACTTCCCTGTGGTAATACAATGGACTGTATATTCTAAGTGAGTCTGTCTTAATAAAATAAAAAGTGCAAAGTTTTAGCTAAATTGTTTAGAAAATGTGGTATTTATTGTTTAAAAAAACGTATTTTGGTGCGACCTCTATAGGGTGATTATAACAAAATATGAACGGATTGCCATAACACAGTACAATACACGATTTTCCGTACGGTATACCGAGATATAACCGTGTTAAAATATAGAAGAAGTGCTAAAAATACACCTTAAGCAAAAAAAATCGTATGGCCATTAAATTATTAATTGAGTCAACTTGACGAAACGAATGATGCAAAAGTTCTTATTTTTGGTGCTACTTTCACGTCCAATTCTGAGAATTGTGTCCGAAAATCATATGTTGTACAATGGTTTCTAAAGTTGTATACTTTGTGAGGCTATAGAAAATTTATTTTTCAACCGATTTTTCTGAAATTTAAGAATTTATACTTTATATTGCCTAAAATCTTTCTCAGTGAAAATGAGGAATATCGGTCAAGGTTTTCATATAAAAATCGCCATATAAAGGTACTTTTATATTTTGATGTAGGTCCTTTCCTATTAGACTTTTTGATGCAATAGTTGATAATTTCCAATAAATATGAGTTATATCGGTTCACGGCCCTATGTTCCTCCTAGGAACTATGGGAAAAAAAATATATATATATATCGGTTCACGCTTATACTGTCCCCATATGAAGCTCTTTTAGTCTTGATTTGACATCTTGATGGTCCAGATAAAAAATTTTTTAAACAATCTGGCTGAAATGTATAACCTAACATTTTATTTTGCCCAGTATCAGCATTTGTGAAAATAGGCTATATCGGTAAACGTTTGGATATAACTCCCTATATGAAGGTCCCGGATTGTGATATCTTGCCTGTAATTTAGAATTTTTTAGTCTATTTAGCCTGTTACAATTCCTAGTAATAATGGTTTGATATAACCCCTATATATACCTCTGGGTCTTGCTTGTCAAAAAAGGGCGAAGCGTATTATACAGTCGGCTCTGCTCGACTTTAGCCTTATCTTACTTGTTTTAATTATACGGAAACCCCCTCTACATTATAAAGTGTGAACAAATATCTTAAATCAATATAAAAATCTTCTTATTTAAACAACTGAAAATAAGAAAAAAGCGACTCACCTTATCCACCGTCCCGCGATGTGTGGTGTTGCCCTGCCAGAAGCGGCGATTATAGCCTCTTATGTAACCGGTTATACATTTGTTGTACTCAAAACCCGGATACCAGCACAATGAACCGTAACCGAAAACCCAGCAGTTTGGTTCATTATTGCCATTCAAACGATTGGCGCGATTGTTATTCTCGATTTCCTCCTCGAGAAGGAAATTGCCATTCGCAAAGAGATTATCAAAATGTTGGGGTAAATTCTGCTCCGGCGCTGGAGGTGGAGGAGGAAGTTGATACTGGAAGTTGGAGTTGCTGGCCATGATGATGGTTGTGGAGTTGATGAAGATCAAGTGTTAGCTAAGCGATGACTTGGCTAATGCGGAGATCCTGATAATTGTAATGACTAGCACTCTTTGGGCCGCGATGTGAATGAATTGAGGATGACGATGATGTATTTGGGTCTTGAATGAAGTCTTTCCCTTTTTAGGTTTCCGTCTTGTTGAATGTTTCTTGTTGTATTTTTCACCTATTCGTTGTGGCTGCTGTTTTCGCGTTCTGTGAAATCTAATACAAGACATCGATGGATCCTTTCTTTGACCTAAGGATTTTTATGGATTTTCAAAATTGTTTCGCCTTTGTTAGCTCCACAGTTTTGTTTGATGAAATCTTAACATTGTTCACTTCAATTTTGAAATTCATACGTTATATTGCAATTCGCGTTTGTTGCGTTTTTCTTTGTTTTTAGGAATTTTTTGTATAGATTTTCATATTTTCATTTTTTGGTTATACATTTTATCGCTGTCGGTTTTTCTCAATATATTATATTTTCCGACATTCTGTATTAATTTTCAGCGTCATCTAAAGATTTTCAAATATTTTTTTCACGATTCACAAATTTGTGTTTGCCAGAGATGACGGACAGGGATCGTTGTGTATCCAAAAATTACAATCTATAAGTAAAAAGTTTGATAGGAATTTGTTTCAGTTTCACAAAATTTTGGATTTTTTAAAATAGTTTCATTTATAATTATTTTTCTCAGGCACCTGTGTGTGTGTACAGTGAATATTGGTTTTTTTTCTTGTGGTGTTTTTATTATTTTATTTCAAATACTATTTTTTTCAGTTTAATATGGAAAGTGAATTTTTATAAATTTCTTTTTAAAAAAAATATTTAAAATAATTTATAATGTTCTAATTGATTTTTGTTCTTATTGTGGTTTTAATTTTTTCAAAATAGTTTTATTAAAATTTTTTTTTTTTTTTATTTTTTCTCTGGCACTTGAGTGTTTAATATTGGAATTAATTTTGTTTCCTGCAGTTTTTTTATTTTAATTATTTTTTAAATAGTTTCATTTATAACATATTTTCTTTAGCACTTGTTTGTTTAATATAGGGGAATATACATATGTATGTAAATTTGTTTTCTTGTGAATATTTCTTGTTATCGCAACCGTTCACTTTTGTAAAAGTAGTTCCGATCCCGGCATCTGATCACGGGAAACTGATTTAGAAAATGTTTGCTCCGCATTCAAGTAAACAGAAAAATATTATTGTTTTGGTTTTCTATTTTGCAGCATTTTATGTTTTTTTTTCGCTGTCTGCTTCTTCTGCTCATTCGCTTTGCTTCTATTTTATTTCTCATTTATTTATTTTTATTGACTTTAATGTGTGACGCGACTACCTACTGCCTACTACTATGTACGCTTGCCCTACGAAGCAAAGGAAAGTCTAGTAGGTTATTCCAATGGCTGGGAGATGCACTAAGCGAAATTAATTTCCTAAATTGACAAATGAAAAATGTTTATTCGCACGACGAAAAATATAAGTTTTTAAATAAATGTTTGAAGATTTGAATTTTCCGTTATTTGTGGGATAAAGTGATGTCAATCAAAAAAATGTGACACGTTGTTGTTATAAAATATTGTCACAATTTCCATGACATTATGACCCTCTGTTTGTGGTCTTAATAGCACTTTTCGTAGTGTCATAATATTTATGGACTTTATGCTTTATGACACTAGTTCACTGTCATAATGTCAATGGACATTACGTCAGTGGACGTTTTGACATGCAAATCCGTGGGGTCATGTATTGTATCGGGTGTTTTTTTGAAGCCGAAGTACTTTGAATTAAAAACCAGTATTTTTAATTAAGCAGCTGTGTGTGAACTAATTCCCCTTTCTCTTCCCTAACCGATTATTTTTATAAAGGGATGAGACTTCCGAAACAAATTCTGATTGCTGAAAAAAGAATGCCTTATTTTTCGACATTTTCGCCTGTTGAGAAAAAATAAAGAAGAACAATTTTTCATTTTTATTTTCTATTTTTTATTTTATTATATCCTCACTTTAGTGTGACGAGGGTATATATAGGGTGGCCCAAAATTTCCGAAGGTGTTTGAGTTCATTATAAGTTTTTATTTAAGACATAATTATATATATTTTTTAAATACAGTATATTAATGAGGAATACTTTTTTCATTTTTTTTTTGACATGTTCTTTTTTACAAAATACTGAAAAGAAATAAAATAAATATAGGGTGATCCAAGTAGAGATACTTTTTGCAATAGCGATTTTTGACAGATCACGTATGAGTTGTGTCATGCTGTCATGTTATTTTTGTTAAGTATTGTTTGGCATTTCATCATGGAAAGACTTACGCCTGATCAACGATTACGCGTGTCATTCGCCAGTTACCAGTCGAAATGCTCGAACGAGTCATCGAAAATTGGATTCAACGGATAGACCATCTGAGACGTAGCCGCGGCCAACATTTGATAGACATAATCTTCAAAAAATAAATGCCAAAGAATGTTCTTTCAAATGATAATAAACATTCCCCATTCAATTTGAATTTTCTGTGTTATTTTCTTTAAAAAAATAGGGAACCTCGAAATGGATCACACTATATATTAATAAAGTTATAAGGAATTCAAACCCCTTCGGCCATTTTGGGCCACCCTAGGCCAGGGAAAAAAGAATATATACTGTATAAAAAAAATTAATAATTATATCATAAATAAAATGTTATAATGAACTCAAAACCCCTTTGGTCATTTTGAGCCACCCTGTAGTTGAGATAATCAAAAATACAATCCTGGTCTGCCGACACATAATTGGAGGGTTATTAAGATTAATAGGGCTGTTGATAAAAAGTGACAGGTCAATCTGATCCTTAATGCTGAATCCACTCCCCACATACAACGGACAAGTGAAAGCCTGAGATATGGTTTCGTGGCTACAGTTTTGAAGTTATACAAGCAGGATATAGCTCCCATTGCGAATGATGAATTATCCACCGTGGTAGACACCAGCCCACTCCCATAATTTCTGGTGCCTCTGACTCTGAGATAAAGGCTGTAACATACTTTTCTGAGGACGAAAGCACTACTTCGGACACCGAGGGACTGTGGAAGTTTCTGGGTTCGATGATAGGAACGGTAAAATTCTACAGATTAATCTCCAACGTGTAGGAGCAGCCTCAACGGTTATATTGTTGCGTCTGTCAACAGGTGTAGTGGACATTGTCCTGATACAAGAATCATATGTAGTAGAAGGAAAGTTTTGTGGTATCAGGGCGCCCAAATTTAAGGCACTTCTGGCCAAATTGTGGAGAACAAGAACATGTATTTTTGGCCAGGAAAGATCTAAGTATTTTTCTCTCACCTAATTTCAATGGCAAAGACCAAACAGCTTCCAGTCTAGAGATTGACAATCGGAGATACTGTATAGTCTACAGTTGCTTGCCTTATGACGATGTGGTAGTACGGTCAGCTGTCTTCGGGGGTGTAGTATAAGAAGTAACCACTGATGAGTGTGAGCTGCCACGAACAGTAGGGGTGAGTCACTTCTTGACTTTATTCTAACTTCCAAGCTAACTATTTATACCCTCACTTTAGTGTGACGAGGGTATATATCATTTGCTACGGAAAAAAGTGTAACACATCGAAGGAGTGACCTAAGACCCCAAGTATGTTCGGCGGAAATCCGTTTTGGGTAATTTTAAGTCGAATGAGCAATGTCCGTCCGTCTGTTTGTCTGTCTGTGTGTCTGTCTGTCTGCTGGCTGGTGCGCACGATAACTCTCGAAAGGAGTAACCGATTGACTTCAAATTTGGTATGTGGTAATATTTTTTTCTATCTCCGGCTAAGTTCGAAGATGGGCCATATTGGTCCACTCCTTCTGGTACCTCCTCCACAAAGGGTTAAAATGTTGTGAAATATTGATTCTTTAATAACTGCTATTATACGTATTCGAATCTTCTGAAATTCCACACATAGTATTAGTTTGTTAGTCGCTATCAACTCGAGGAAAATGGGCGAAATTGCCACGCCCGTTTTGGTATCTCCCACACAAATGCACCATTTTGCACTAAAAGTTAAAAGCTTATAACATTAATACCAGTGTTTAGAAATACTTGAAATTTTGTGCAGTGTAATGCTTTTATAGTGCCTACAGTCCAGTGAAAAATGGGCGTTATTGCCGCTCCCCTTTTGGTACATCCCACACAAATACACCATTTTGCACCAAAAGTTAACAGCTTATAACATTAATACCAGTGTATAAAAATACTTGCAATTTTGTACAGCGTAATGTTTTTATAGTGCCTAAAGTCCATTGAAAAATGGGCGTTATTGTCACGCCCCTTTTGTTACCTCTCCCACAAAGGCACCATTTTGCACCAAAAGTTAACAGTTTATAACATTAATATCAGTGTATACAATTACTTGAAATTTTGTACAGTGTAATGCTTTTATAATACCTATAGTCCAGTGAAAAATGAGCGTTATCACCACGCCCCTTTTTGTACCTCCCACACAAAATGGTCAAATTATACCACAATTTAATATCTCAAAGTTAATATACCAGTCCATATAAACGGTTACAATTCGGCATAGTGCAATGTATTTAAAGTATCTACTGTTCAGCGAAATATATGTGTATTTCTTAAACCCCTTCTGGTACCTCCCACAAAAATTGACAGAATAATTTGTGTAATATTCAATATTACATTACTCACAAAGTGAGGGTATACCTTAGTCGGTTTACCCGACTGAAACTTTCTTACTTGTTTTGTCTTTACTTAGTCCAGATTCAGTCAACCAAATCATCCGTTAAGGATGAGGCTTTAACCAAAAAGACTCTACAGACACGGAAAAATCAATTGGCCATAAAGAAGGGTAAGAAGCCACCGTCTTATTCTAATATAGCTAACCAACATTTTCGAGACGATCTATGCTACGCCATAATTGATAGCAGTAGTGCATCTGGCAGAATCCCCGAAGACCAAAAGAGTAACTTCGAAGATTTGGTCTATACGAGGGTAGCGGAATACGTCCTCGAATCTAAGGATGAACCACCAATCGAAGTAATGAGTTGCAAGTTTGAGAGGGGTGTTTTGATGCTAAGGCTGGCATCACAACGCTGCGCTGGTGTCCTCGTAAAACTTGTGGATAGCTTCCCCTCACCTTGGGACGGCACAAAGCTAAAATTGGTAAGGAAAAGCGACATTCCTGAACTCATAAAAACGACCCTATATGTTAAGGGATGTCCCAGTAAGTTCTCATCAGAGTACATACTCGACATCATTGGCAAACAGAATTCAAAACTTTCCGTGAGAAAGTGGGAAGTCTTCTATAGGAAGGATGATACCGAGGGTACTCTCCTCGTGTTAGACATAGACCCAGAATCCAAGAACAATCTTGTCATGGCGAAGGGCATGGCGTACTTCTTGATCTGGACAGTCTTTTTCAAAATTGGAAAGGTCCCGATTGGCAGGACAAATGAATCGAGTCCAAATATACTGTCTGAAGAGGCAAACACTGGTATTGAACGGATGGAGACAAGTGAGACACTGCCAAAAACTGATGTGGAAGTAGTCAATAACACCACCAGTTCACCAATAGTACCGCCACTTTTGCAGGAAGTTCCCAGCAAAGGTGGTGATCAAAATAAAAAGAGCCACAAAACGATTCAAACCAATGAGGGAGCGACAAAAAATAACACCGCCTCCCAAAATTGTCGACTGGAAGATGGTGTAATAGGTAGTGAACGAAAGGAGGAGAATGACCCACTACCAAATAATGAGGGGCTGCCACCAGATAAGATAGACTCCCAAAAGAAACTTTTACTGGAAGGACAATGATTGAGGTCATCCAGATAAACCTCCACCGGAGCGAGACAGCATCCAACGCTCTGATGGACTTCATAACTAAAGGCAGGTTCATATTGCTTTGATCCAGGAACCATGGACAACTAGCAACAAGGTTACTGGATTAAACCATGTGAACTATAACCTTTTCTACGCTACACAGGTACTCGTCCAAGGACTTGTATTCTGTGCCATAAAAACTTATGTTTTATTTTCTCTCCAGAGTTGTCAACATCGGACGCAACGGTGCTGAGGCAAGGTAATGGAAATATGTACGTCAATATATCTGCCATTCGATGCGCCGACATTGCCACCTACGTCGGAATTACAACGTCTGGTGAGGGAATCCAAACACACAAGTAATGAGTTATTAGCTGGATGTGACGCCAACTCCCATCATATCGCTTGGGGTAGTACTAACACCAATAAAAGGGGACACGCCCTTATCGAATTTTTGAATACAAATGACCTCATAACTCTTAACATAGGAAACACTGCAACCTTTGTTAACAAAATTAGGGAAGAAGTATTAGATATAACGATATGTTCAGAAAATCTTATTGATGAGATTCATGAGTGGAGGGTTTCGGATGAACACTCCTATTCAGACCACCGTTATATAAGGTTTAAAATTGCACGGCCACCGCCAAACCCCATAAGTTTCCGTAATAAGGCTAAGACCGACTGGACTAAATTCGGAAATCTACTTAGAAATCGATTGGGGCAGCCTACACGTGATTATCTATGTGCAGAAGACATTGATATCAATGTTAAGAAGATTACCGAGGCTCTTGTAAAATTATTCGAAGATAGTTGCCCACTTCGAGAAAGGAAATCTGCCTTTGAAAAACCCTGGATGACAGGACAAATTCGCTCGATTGGCAAAGATGTCCGCAGACTTTACAATAGAGCTCGACGTAAAAAACAATCAGTATATTGGGACGACTACCACAGAAGACTCAAAGAATACAATAAAATCGTTAGATCGGCGAAACGTAACTCCTGGAGGCTTTTCTGTGAACAGGTAGACAGCGTTAACAGCATGTCTAAAATGAAAAAGTTCCTCTCAAAAACTCATGTCCAAACCGAAACACTGGTGGATGAAACGGGTAAAAGGATGGAAACTATAGAGGATACCGTAAGGCTCTTGATGAAAACTCATTTACCGACTGGTAATGCTGGACCAACAGAGGAACAGTTACAGAATGAAAATGTATTGCATCAAGTACCTATTACGGATATAACAGATGGAATGGTTAAAGAAGCGATAAAAAGTTTCTCTCCCTTTAAGGCTGCGGGACCGGATGGAATATTTCCAGCACTTCTGCAGAATGAGGTGGATCTGGTATCAACTCATCTGGCTGGAGTGTTCACTGCATGCCTAACCCAATCGTATACCCCAAAAAACTGGCAGGAATCAAGGGTGGTCTTCATACCAAAGCCTGGCAAGGCGAGTTACACGACCCCAAAGGCTTATCGACCCATTAGCTTTACTTCTTTCCTGTTAAAAAGAATGGAGCGAATAATTGATGACATGGTCAAAGGTAAAATAGCGGATGACAGGCTAAAATTCAAACAACACGCCTATGTCAAAGGAAGATCAGTGGAAACAGCTCTGCATGAGGTAGTGCACCACATAGAAGAGTCCTTCAGTAAAGAAATGTATACACTTGCTGTTTGCATAGACATTGAGGGCGCATTTAACAATGTACAGACCGATACACTTATCCAGTCCTTAGACGAGTTTCAGGTTGACCGGGCGCTGAAAAACTGGATCAACAATATGCTAAGGAATAGGTGGATTATTTGTGGGTCATATGACGTAAAATTAGAGACAAGGTAAATCGTGGTATACCTCAGGGGGGCATTTTATCGCCTCTTCTATGGGTTACGACGATGCACAGTCTCTTAAAAGCCCTCACCAATGAAGGCCTTAAACCAGTCTCTTATGCAGACGACGTTGTAATACTTCTAATGGGCTTTCATCCAAATCTATTATGCAGAAGAGCTGAAGAGGCACTTGACATAGCATATAACTGGGCACAACCAAGGGGATTAAATGTTAACCCAGACAAAACAGAAATATGTCTATTTACAAGGAAAACGAAGATCCCACGTTTTACCCCACCTCGATTCCTGAATAAGACAATTGCTATAACTAAAAAGGTAAAATACTTGGGAGTAATCTTGGATCAGAAACTGTACTGGAAAGATCATCTTGAAGAAAGAGTTACAAAGGCAGAAGAGCTATAGGTTTAAAATGGGGACTACGTCCAAATATGACTCACTGGCTTTACATGAGCGTGATTAGACCAATAATCACCTACGCCTCTGTAGTGTGGTGGACATCAATGGACAAGAAGTGCAACGTAATACCTTTGCAAAAAATTCAACGTATGTGCTGTCTAGGCATAAGCGGGGCATTTAGAACTGCACCAACAAAAGCGTTGGAGACTATACTGCACATCCAACCAATAGACATCCGTATAAAGTATGAAGCAGCCCTCACAGCAAGACGTCTACAAGTGATGGGTGAATGGATAAATCGAGACCACAAGTCGTACCATCAGAAGATTTTAGAATATCTAGTTGGTCACATTCAAACGCCAGAAATCTCGGACCGCATTCCTGAAGTGCGGCTTACAGCTACCTGTGATACGTTTGTGTCAGACAGACGCTCCTGGGAAAATGGATCTTTGGCCCATGTGCCAGTGGGAACCAGCTGCTACACGGATGGGTCCAAGCGAGGAGGAAGGACGGGTCTGGGACTTTTTATTGATGAACCAGAAGTCGAACTTCACTTCCGCCTCCCTGACCATAACACGGTATTTCAAGCAGAAGTTCGAGCAATCACGGAGTGTGTGAACTGGCTCAGTAACACGACAAAGCCTAAATATGCCAACATCTTCACAGATAGCCAAATGGCGATTAAAGCAATAACATCGGAAAGGGTCAAATCCAGAACTGTGTTGGACTGTAAAAGAACGATAAATGATTACTCAGCCCATGGTCAATTGCGTATTTGCTGGGTACCAGGACACAACGGAGTGATTGGAAATGAACGAGCAAACAACTTGGCTTCAAAGGGCAGAGAACTTCGAGTAATAAACTTGAAAAATTGGAAACCTTTCGGAGCCACGAAAAATGAGTTGAAGCGCTGGGCAGTGATGGCTCATAAAACTGTGTGGAATGGCGCAACAGTAGAAGCAACTGCAAAGATACTGTGGGGTGACCCAAATGAAAAGAAAACAAGAAGTCTTCTGAAACTAAACAAGATCGATATTAGTAAGATGATGAGTGTTCTAACGGGACACTCAAGCTTACAAGCACATCTTCATCGCATAGGACTAGCAGGAAACTACAAATGCAGGACATGCAGAGAAAACATCGAAACAATGGAACATTTCCTGTGTCACTGCCCGGCTTTCACACATGCAAGATCCCAACATTTCGGGTCCGACATATTACCAGACTTGAGTCATCTCAGAGAATGTGACTGGAAGATACTGAGAAAATTCGTGTCTAGTACGGATTTTGTGTAACTCGTGAGGTATAAAAAGATCATAAATAAGGAGCGCACAACAGGCCGAACCACTGGCTTAAGTGTATGTCCATGGATATGAGACGTTTAAACGTCTCCTCTCTTCAACCTAACCTAACCTAAGCCTAATGCCCTGCTGTTGCTATCGACACCTGAAGTCTCACTTATCGTCTATGTCTTGATGGGAGATTGTATTATTGAACGTCTCGCAGAGATATTAAAAGTCTTGTGAAATGACTTGTACTGTAGCCGCGAAGACGCAGTGGTGGAGGGAGCAATATAAGACCTTCTGTGTTCACTAGAAGGCGAACACAGAGGCTACCCTAGGCGTATGTCAAAATCCGCCAACTCTTGAGTTTTCTAAAGCAATCAAGTTGGTTCAACTGGAGAGGCAAGGGAAAACTGACATACAGGTTGACACTCTTAACCTAATCCCTGAGTCTATTTAGATTCCATTCCCTTTGACTTGATATCTCTATAAATGCTAAATTTTTTAACAGAATTTGGCTGCAGCGGAATTTTCCACTCGAAATCTTAGATACTTGATTCCGAGTGGAAATTTTATTATTTCTTGTATCAAATATACTGCGAAATCTTCATCGTCAACAAGTCAAATGTCGCAGCTAATTTGACTTGTTGACTATGTAGATGCCAAGTTTTAACCTATTTGCAAACAAATTTAGAAATTACTACTCTACTTAACATGTAGCAATTATTAGTGATAATGGTTTGATATAGCCTCTGTATTCAGTTCCTCTCTATTTCAGCAGATATAGGTTTTCACTCTGCTGGGGAGTTAGTGCTTTTATTCCAGTATGATCAAGAATTGTCACCCTATGTTATCTGCGCATTAGGCAGAATTGAGTTAGATTCCCACATCTCTTTCATAGAATTCGAGTGTAGGGTACATCACAGTCGCTTTCTGACTAATTATAGTTATTTTATTTTAATTCAACTCACACGCGAATAGAATAGGCGGGCGAGCGGTCGGATCGACGGACGGACTGACATAATAAATACTCGTACATATGCAAATGGCACTAGTCGGTCGTTTAACACCTTCTCTCTCACTATCGCTAGTTTTGAAAGCGTTCTTGTTTTTGTTTGGTTTTTTTTTGTTTTGTTAAATAATTTCTTTTAGTTGTAGACATCGTTTTATTGTTGCTGTTGTTGGGTAGCTGCCGCCGTTTTTTCTTTGTCACGGGCAGACGGACGGACAGACAGACATATGGGTATTATTTGTATTATTCTGTTTTGGTTGTGTTGTGTTCTTTTTGAATTTATTAGTTTTTATTGTGATTATTTGTTGCGAATTCTAAAATGCCTTTGAATTTTTCACTAAATAGAAAATAAAATGTTTGTGTACATTCAGTGGTCTCATGTGTTCTACGAGTACTGCTCTTCGCTTGTTCGCGGCGGATCGGTTTGGTTGGATCTGCAGCGGTACGTGAGTCTTTATGTCCAGTTTAAAGTACACTTCTAATTGATAGTAGGTGGACGAGCTGTGGGGTGGTTGAAAGTGAGAAAGGTGTCGTTGTTAGTATCCGACAGAAATGAAATGGTATCCCCCACATATGGACAATAGTTGATTTCAATCAACACAATTTGTTCACTTAAATGGGGTGGAATTGCTTAACGCAAAGTACTCATGTCTGTATAATTTTCCTATTTCAAACAGACGGCAATAATTTAGCACTTGTGATGGGGGGCAATATTATTGAGTAATATAAATCTTCATAATTGATTATGAATGAAATGGGTTAAATCCCCGCATTAGTTATTTAATTAGACGGGAATGGAGCTAATGAATCAATCAAAATGTACGTAAAATTCGAAATCGCAGTTGAATACCCTAAATTATTTCATTTAACGGGTAGGTTTAGTTTAGGCTAGGGTGACAGCCTTTTTTACCAGCTCACATAGACTAGTTTAGGACCCTAGTGTTGCCACGGGCTGAAATGCACCTCATCGAAACCAATCTCTTTGATAAAGAAAGTTATCAATAGTACGAATATCGGTACCGGAGAGTCCTGTCAGACCTTCAAGAAAGGACGACAAAGTATATCCAGACGTCGTTTACTTAATGACGGGCAGTAGAAAAGCAGGTACTCAATGCTTTCCACTTCTATCTCATCACCACAGCTCCTGCAGTCTCAATACCTATCCTTCTGGCGTGTTCGCCGATCTGGCAGTGTTCCGTCAGAACTAACACTCTAGTGTGAGGAAACATTTTCACCTTCTTATTTCGTATCTTTGTCAGATTTGTCTAACTACCCTACAGGTTCAGATTTCTGTTCATATTACATTGGACTGCCTGATTGTCTCTTGCCTAGGCCAAAGATTGCATTTGGACAGTGCCGTACCAATATATTGAAATTCTTCAAGAATTTGTAATGCCGTCTCTTTCCAAGTTCATCGGCTTTGCAGTTCCCCAGGATATCCCTATGCACAGGCACCCATACACGCAAAGAAAGGAATTCGTTTCTGCGAAACGAAATTTTAGAAACTACAATTCTCGTTTGCAGGAACTGAAATTTCTTTTGTTGTGACAGAAACTTATTTAGCGTAAACAATTGTTTGTTCTGACTAAAAGAAATTTCAATTGTGGTAAACGAGAATTGTAGTTGTCTAATATTTCGTTTCACAGAAAAGAATTTTTTCTTTGCGTGTATGAGGTGTATGTTAAACAGCTCATCCATCTCGTTAAGAGATCGGCGGCTGTCGAGGGCTGTTTTTTGAATTAGGGGATGTGGCCGCCAGAGAATTGATGGTAGCCTAGCTGTCTGTGTAATTGACCACGCCAGT
Source organism: Eudasyphora cyanicolor (assembly GCA_963930755.1). Taxonomy (NCBI): domain Eukaryota; kingdom Metazoa; phylum Arthropoda; class Insecta; order Diptera; family Muscidae; genus Eudasyphora; species Eudasyphora cyanicolor. Next base: position 190,517,275 of record OZ005734.1, read on the forward strand.
GTTGGTTACTATGTTGCGATTCAGCCACTTGGCGACTTCTCATACTACCAATATTTCGGCTTGATAGACACTGCAGGTAACTGGTAGTCTGTGAGCTATATCCAGACTGAGTTCTTCACAGTGTACTTCGAAGCCAACCTTTTCATCAAGCTTCGAAACATCCGTGTAAAAGTGGATATGGTTTCTAAACCGTTGCTTCTGGCCCATCTAGCCAATTTGTTCAGAGCCACCTGTAGAATGTCTCGGAGGACGTTTTCGAATTTGCCACGCCACAACGTTCTAGATCTAGCAGGATTTCATTCACCGCTAGGTTCCAAAGTAGTGGAGACAGTACTCCTCCTTGTGGGGTCCCTCTGTTTACAAACCTTGTTAGAGTTGTTTGAATTAGTCTAATCAAACTAGAGTTAACTTTTAGATGTGACAGTGCCGCAATTACTGCATCTGAGTGAATGTTGTTAAAAGCCCCTTCTATGTCAAGAAATGCCACCATGGTGAATTCCTTGAAATGCAGGGACGATTCGATAGTGCTCACAAGTTCGTACAGGGCTGACTTCCCCTTATTGTAAGCATGTTGGTTCACCGACAGGAGTTTTGTATCCAGGTTTTCCCTAATGAAATAATCTAAAAGTATTTCCAGACCTTTCAATAGGAAGGAGGATAGGCTAATTGGTCTGAAGTCTTTTGGCCTAGTGTGTGATATCTTCCCCGCTTTAGGTATCAATACCACTTTGGTATCCCTCCATCTATTCGGGAAAGGCAGTAGCTGGAGTAGGGTTTGTAGAGACTCAGTCGCTGTAGTCCGCAACGCTTCGCTAATGCATAGGCGGGTGGTTCTCTGAACCTTTGATAATTGGTTTGTAATGTCTAGTTAATTAGTTACACTCCACCACACCACAATGTTGAACTACTGCTATATTTATCCAATGGAAGATTTTAGGAGAGAGTGGTCCCAGCTTTCCTGCAGGAATATAATGCGAGCTTGGCTTTCCTTACACGTTCCAGTACATTAGAACTGAGTACCAATTTTTCATTTAGAACCTAGGTTAGCCAGCGGCCTTCCAGAGAGTGCGGGGCACAGAAACAGTAGCGGCCTGTTTCTGTAATTCTCACGAAAGTCTCTGCGAACGAAAACCAGTCACTCACTTTCGTCAGTAATTTGGTTTCTCTAAGGTTCGTTCGTTCGTTCGCCTGGCCTTACGGCAATGACGTTAGAATTTAACCAATTGGAAAATAATGTAATTGCCAGATCAATAATTTCACAACTTCCGGTCTAAAAAAGCACACATTTTTGTATAGTCGACCTTGGAAAATACACCTCTGTACTCTTTACACTGGCGGTGGCCAAAAAATCAACCCTGGGTGGGACAGCTGAGCTGAACCAAGACTCTCATTTCTTTCTCTCTCTCTCTCTCTCTCTCACGTCTCTCTCATTGTGCACTGTCGATTTTTTTCCATCTTAGGAGCTGCCAATGTTGACTTCTTTATGCTTAAATATGTATACATATCTAAACAATTTTATTATTATTGAATTGGTTTTACAATAATTATATCAATATCTACTCGGTTTTGATTTCAATAAGGTTTTTTTGCCATTGTTCTTATCAGTCGACAAATAAAATAAAGTGACTCGATCTGACATTTGCGTTCGCCCAGATGACTGCCAAGAGAGATAGAGAACCCAAAATTTACACTAAAATGATTACGTTTTCGTACGAGTTAATTATCGTGCTACTTGTCGTTCTGATGGTAGTTACTGAAACCCAAATCAGCTGTTTGTCGTCTGGCAGGCGAACGAACACAAATTTTCAAGTTACAGAAACAGGCTGTAGGTGTTCTATTTATTTCTCCTCCTTGTCTCCGCAGCTTCTGCAAAAGTCATTTCGTAAGACATACCATCTCTCTGTGTTCCGTCTAATAGGGCAGTGACGCATCATGAGAGTCGATAAGTGATCCATCCGGTCTCGATAACAACAGCAGGGCGTTTGGAGCTTAGCTAGGTCCACATCTGTCTGGAATATATGCACTTCCTGACTAGCGATCGCCTGTCATTTGTTGCCGTAAAGGCACTATCTCCTAAGAAAAGCCTTGTGGCAAGTCAATATATACCAGTTTTCCTGCAGCGTGTACGGTAGTAGATAGTCTTTCAAGTTTATTTGTTTTGCAGTACCGTAGTATATCCCTGTGACCCGACCACCAAATCAGGTAAATATTGAACTACTCTGCCATAACGTAAGAGATCTGTGAAAGGGCAGTTTTTGAAATCAGGAATACCGACTACAAGAGAAAATATTGATACCGACTTTGGTCAGAACATTCTGCTACCTATCTAATATCTATCTGCCTGCTAAACACTACAGTGATCAGACAGTCTTTTTGCAATTGACAGCTCACGTTGCTCAGAGAAGACTCCAAAGACCAATGTGTTGTTGAGTTTGGAACCGTGTGTGTAGCAGTAAACAAAAATCTCCTCTGTCCTGGGATACGACCATTCCACTTTGATCTATTAGGTACTTGTATAAGAGTGAGATATTTCCTGTCACAAACCATGTCTGGAAGGTCTGTAGCCATTTCCTGACCAGAGTGACGGTTCCCTAATTCTAATAGCAGTAGCTGCGATTTATTGTCTGGCTTTAATGTCTAGCGTCATTAAATGTAGTAACCCAAATGTAGTTCCCAACGCATATGTGATACATTTAGCAGCCATTCACTGAAATTTGTTCGCGCAGATGGTGGATTTCTGCAGAGCTGTCCACCAGCGTATACAGTCAGACTACCGTATACAACTAATAAATTACATAACTATGATTCCCGCTAGAGACGAATGGGTTGGGAGAATAGAAAAAATCTCCGCTTGATAAAAGGTTGGCTTCGGAGTACACTGTGAAGAGCTTAGTTTGGATATAGCTCACAGCCTACCAGATAACTGCAGTGTCTATCAAGCCGAAATAATGGCAATATGGGAAGTCGCCAAGTGGCTGGGTCGCAACATAGTAACCAACACTGGCGTTGTCATTTACTCGGAAAGCCAGGCTGCCTTCAAATCTCTGGAGGCAATATCCCTAAATTCACAAACAGCCCTCGACTGCCGCAGATCTCTTACCGAGATGGCTGTGCAGTTTAATATACACCTCATATGGGTAGCTGGACACAGGGATGTCACGGGGAAATGCAAAGTCGATGAACTTGCTAGGAAAGGGAGGACATTACAAATTCTCGAAGAATTTGCATATATTGGTGCGCCACTATCCACGTGCAAGCTTTGGCTTAGGCAAGAGGCAATCAGGCAGTCCAACGAAAGATGGACAGAAATCGGCACCTGCGGGGTAGCTAGACAAATCTGGCCAAGGTATGACCTGAGAAGATCAAAATATCTCCTCGCTCTAGAGAGGCAAAGATTGTCCAAGTTAGTGTCTGTTCTGATGGGATACTGCTTGATCGGCGAACACGCCAAGAGATTGGGTGTTGACTCCAATGACTTCTGCAGAAGCTGTGGAGATGAGGAAGAAGTGGAGAGCATTGACAACTTGCTATGCGACAGCAAGACTATTATCGGAAGCCCATCTTGTGGTGGCACTACAGTCCATACCTAATAAAATCCGGCTGAAAAAAAAGTTCCAAGTCCTTTGTCGGAAGTCGATACGACATTCTGAAAAATATTTGCCCTTTTTAGGTTCAATTGATTCCAAATTCTAAAGTGTGGTATTAAAGTCCAGTTTTCGGGAAAAAGACAACGACAATGTTGCACTTTTTTGCAGAAACGAAATCGCCATAAGGGTACTCGAATACTCCCATCTAACCGCTATCGCCACATTATTTGTATGTGATATAACCTTAAGACTCATCTACATGTTACATTTACCGGTTGTTTTAATATAAAAAGGGCAATCATTGAACCGATCCCTGTTTTCAGTGGGTAATATCTTTCTCAGTTGGCGACCAGTTGGGTTATCTACTCCTTAGTTGATCACCAGTTGAGTTATCTACTCATTAGCTAATGACCGGTTGGGTTATCTACACCTTAGATGGCAACCTGTTGTTTTATCTATTCCTTAGTATATGACCATTTAATTGGTTTCAAATGTAACTTATGATATATATGACATTGAAGGGCCAGCTACTGTAGGTATTATATTGGACAAGTTCTTGTATATTGTATAAAGTGACAATTCATCACCTTCAATGACAAAGCCATGCTAAATTTACAGGTCTTTGAACCGATCCCTATTCTCAATTAGTTATCTACTCCTTAGTGATGGACCAGTTGGGTTATCCACTCCTTAGTAGAGGAACAGTTTCATTGTATCTTCCTTAGTTGACTAACAGTTGGGTTATCTACTCTTTAGCTAACGACCAGTTGGTTGATCTACTCCTAAGTAGATAATGAACATCTTAATTTGTTTCAAATGTAGGTATTCTCTTCGACAAGTAAAAGTACTTGGATATGTCACAAAGTGACACTTATACAAGTATACAACTCCCTCAGCCAGGGAGCAAATGTATCAGCCACTGCCTGCAGTTCCGCTGGCGAGACATTCTGGTTCTGTCGAGAATTCTAGATTCGGTTACAATAAATAGTAAAAATTGTCTTAAATTTGGGCCATGTCTTAGATCTCCTTTCGTAAAATATCTCATTGCTCAGCATAGAACGATATTCATGGTGGATTATTCCAATTAGGTTACTTAAAGAGGAGTGTAGTTGCTACAATCTCGTTCCTGCGGAAAGAATTTTTTCTTTGCGTCCAGAAGACCCAGGTTCAAATGGCGGTAAGATCAGAAACTGTTTTTCTGCACGAGAAAAATTATTTTTCTACCTGAGAAAAATTCGCAAATTAAAAAATGCTATAATTTCTGTTAGCTAGTTTGAGCCTTAGTGAAAAATTTTAAATTTATCCAAATATTTTAAAGTATTTAAAAAATTGTTAAAGTACTGAGCGGACTTACTTATGCGACCCAGACATGTTATTATACAGCGCGTCGGACTAGTATCAATTTACATAACTATACTTTTTTGCGAATTCCTTCATTTAGAGCAGAATATTTGAAATAGACAGCGACTGCATCGACCCCTTCCAACAAAGTAGCAAAATAACTTTTGTTTTTAATTAATTTCGTTTTTGTCTATTTGTGTTTGTATATTTTATTTATTATTTTTGTTTGTTTCAATAAATTCATTCATTAGGGATGTGAAATGAAATCAGATGATTAAAATGTTAGGCACACGTCTCTACATTGTCTGTCTACATCTGTCGGACTGTCAGTCTAATATGAATGTCTGTAATGTTTTTTTTTTGTTTTGTGATAATACTGACATTTAAATGCTTGATTTAATTTTTGAGACTCAATTTTTTATGATGTTTCATGACATTGATTGGGATGGCTGCTTTGTTTTGGTGGAATGTGGGAACTTGTGATAGAAAACAAGTTAATTTCATTAGCATATGAAGTAAAAGGCTACATTTGCTACTGCATATCTAGACTGGAAATACATTATGGTTTTGCGAACCAAAAAGTTGCACAGTGTTTAAAGACGGGTGATTTTTAGAAATAAGTGTAGGATATTTGTAGTTTATGTTCTTTAAAATACAGAATATGAAAATATCTGTATGATTACTGCAGAAGTTATGGGAATGTTTTAAATATTCGAATGCAGCTGTCTATTTGTGTTGGGGGTACCAGAAGAGGCTTGACGAATACGCCTATTTTGCGCTGAACAGTAGATACTTCAAATATATTTACTGCGCCGAATTATAAGAGTTTCCGTGGACCGGAATTAATGTTCTGAGCTATTTAATTTCGATACCATTTGGCAATTGTGTAGGAGGTACCAAAAAGGGCGTGGCAACTTTGTTCACTTTCTCAAGCTGAATGCGGAGTATAAACTATTAATATCTGTGGAATTGCAGAAGATTATGGTAAGCTGTATGTAAGTTATTAGAGATCAATATTTTACTAAATGTTAACCCTTTTTAGGGGAGCTACGAATATTGTCCATCTTCCAATCTAGTCTGGGATAGAAGAAAATATTACCACATTGAAAATTTGAAGTTAATCGTTTACTCCCTATGAAAGTTATACTGCGCATTATCCGGACAGACAGTACAGTACAGACGGACGGTCATTGTTCAAAAGGCTTAAAATCTCCTAAAACGGATTTCCACCCAACATTCTTAGGGTCTCAGGTCACTCCTTCGATGTGTTGCACTTTTGGAACGTAGCAAATGATTCATACCCTCTTCCACTAAAGTGAGAAAGCGGAAACCAAATTGAATCACCCTTTCTTTAACTCTAACTTAAGATTTCGCGTCGGAGTAGCATTCATCAACACGCAATAGAAATGAAACCAAAAATACGAGTAATCTAAACAAATTACCATTAATATCAAGTGGCATATTATCTTGTTTCTTCAATGCGGAGAGAAAGCAAAAAGAGGCCTTCTTTGTTTAAAAGTGTTTAGAAATTATTTTTGTTCCACAGAAATTAGTCTGCTCTGTGACGAGATAAATACTAATGAACTAATAATAAAAGCAATTAAGTGTGAAAATATTTAACTTTTTCGAAGAGGTATTTTTTTGTTTAATAATTGTATAACAAAGCCTTAATGTCATACAGTCGAGTACGGCTATAACGAACGCCATAGAAACTAAACATTTTAGTTCGTCATAGACGTAGGTCGTTCTATCAGGGCTAAAATTGGTTAATTCTGCCTTTTAATTACCCCCGATATAACGAACTAAAAAGCTTAGTCCTTGGGTGTTCGTTATGACTTGGCCAGAATATTAATTTTCAGCCATTCCGCTATTTATTTAATAGCTAAGATTTCTGCCTGGTATACACTACAGTGACCAGGTAGCCTCTTTGCAATGGATAGCTCAAGTTCCTCAGAAAAGACACCAAAGCCCACTTGGTTGTTGAGTTTGGAACCATCTGTATAGAAGTTAACGAATCTTCTATGTCCTGGAATGACCGCATTCCATTCCATTCTGATCTATCAGAAATAAATGTGAGATACTTCTTGTCAAAGAGTGGTTCAGTCATAGTGTAATCAACAATGTCTGAAAGGTCAGGTATTGTGTCTATAATGACACTATGTCCGTACCCATTTCCTGACCATAGTGACAGTTCCCTGAGCTTAATCACAGTACATACGACAGAATTAAATATAGTAAGGGTGGCCCAAAATGACCGAAGGGGTTTGAGTTCATTACAACTTTTTATTTAAGACATAATTATTATTTTTTTTTTAAACAAGTATATTAATGGAGAATATTTTTTAATTTATTTTGGGCACGTTGTTCAATTGTGTACTATCCAATTTTAAATTCTCCAAGTCTTTTGTACAAAAAAACTGAAAAGAAATAAAAAAATATATTAACAAAGTTGTGAGGAATTCAAACCCCTTCGGTCATTTTGGGCCACACAGTAAAACATTTACAGCCTGTTTCTGAAAATTGAAAATTTGCTTTCGTTCGCCTGCTAGACGACAGCTGATTTGAGTTTCACTAACTACCATCAGAACGACAAGTCGCACGATAATGAACTCGAACGAAAACGTAATCATTTCAGTGTAAATTTTGGTTTCTTAATCTCTCTTCGATGTGGTATGGGCGTACACAAATGTCAGATCGAGTCGCTTTATTTTATGTAGATATTAATATAATTATGGTAAAACCAATTAAATAATAATAAAATTGTATACATATGCACACATACTCGTATTTAAGCATAAATAAGTCAACATTGTCAGCTCGCTAAGATGGAAAAATTCATCAGTACACAATGAGAGAGAGAGAAAGAAATGAGAGTCTTTGTTGAACTCAGCTAACCCACCCAGGGTTGAATTTTTGGCCACCGCTAGTGTAAAGAGTACAGAGGTGCATTTGCTAAGGTCGTGCCTTTTTAGATCGGAAGTTGTGAAATTATTGATTTAAACAATTACATTAAACCAAACCAAATTCCTGACGAAATTGAGTGACTGGTTTTCGTTCGCAGAGACTTTCGTTAGAAATACAGAAATAGGCTATTATTGCCTCAGTTTGGGTCTTTACCACCGCAAAAGGTGTATTTCTGCAGAGCTGTCCACCAGACGACAATGCCGTACAGCGTTATCTGTCTGACAACTGCCGTATACAACCAATAAAATATGTATACGCTGTTCGGACCCTAGAGTAGAGTAGAGTAGAGTAGAGTAGAGTAGAGTAGAGTAGAGTAGAGTAGAGTAGAGTAGAGTAGAGTAGAGTAGAGTAGAGTAGAGTAGAGTAGAGTAGAGTAGAGTAGAGTAGAGTAGAGTAGAGTAGAGTAGAGTAGAGTAGAGTAGAGTAGAGTAGAGTAGAGTAGAGTAGAGTAGAGTAGAGTAGAGTAGAGTAGAGTAGAGTAGAGTAGAGTAGAGTAGAGTAGAGTAGAGTAGAGTAGAGTAGAGTAGAGTAGAGTAGAGTAGAGTAGAGTAGAGTAGAGTAGAGTAGAGTAGAGTAGAGTAGAGTAGAGTAGAGTAGAGTAGAGTAGAGTAGAGTAGAGTAGAGTAGAGTAGAGTAGAGTAGAGTAGAGTAGAGTAGAGTAGAGTAGAGTAGAGTAGAGTAGAGTAGAGTAGAGTAGAGTAGAGTAGAGTAGAGTAGAGTAGAGTAGAGTAGAGTAGAGTAGAGTAGAGTAGAGTAGAGTAGAGTAGAGTAGAGTAGAGTAGAGTAGAGTAGAGTAGAGTAGAGTAGAGTAGAGTAGAGTAGAGTAGAGTAGAGTAGAGTAGAGTAGAGTAGAGTAGAGTAGAGTAGAGTAGAGTAGAGTAGAGTAGAGTAGAGTAGAGTAGAGTAGAGTAGAGTAGAGTAGAGTAGAGTAGAGTAGAGTAGAGTAGAGTAGAGTAGAGTTCCCAAAATGGCGCATCTTCGAAAAAATCCCCTTATCGAGTGTGCTATTATTGTTCACCAAAACAAGAAGGAAATGAAATAAAATGTTAGTGTAATTATTTAGCTATAAATTAATTAGTAATTATTAAAGGAATTTCCAAGAGTAAACCGTAAATAAAATTGAATTGCTGCGAATAGCTTTCGAGATCCTCAGGACTCCAAGGTTAGGTTAGGGATAGGGTGATCAAAACCGGTTTAAAATAAACCGGCCCACCGGTTTTTTGCTTCCACCGTCCCCGGTTTTTCTCAAAATCATGAATTTCGAACAACCGGTGCAACCGGTTTTTTTCGTTTGTTTCCACCGGTTTTCCGTTTTTTTTATTATCACTAAAATATTAAAAATTATTTACAACTTTATATACAAAATATCACAAATTAAGATAATAATATGAGAGATCTCCTTATATGGCCTAAAAAGACGCGGCAACTTTGCTAGAATCCGAAGCCATTCACCAATTTCTTTACAAATTACAAAAATATAAAGAAAATAAATGACTCATACGCGAAGAAGTTATGTGAAAAGTAAACGCATTCTCCCACTTCCAAACCGAAACAAAAACAAGTAAGAAAATTTCATTTGGGTAAACCGACTAGTGTATACTCTTATATATTTATATGTATACTCGTATATACCCACCTGCACTAAAGTGTGTATATAAAATATATATGTATTAAGATGTAATACCCTTATCAAATATTCTATTTAATATCCCGAAATATTAATATTTTCTTGACTGAACTACATAAGGGGAATTTCATGTCAAGTGAGTTAATTTTTAAAAGGGATGTCTTCTGTCGGGATGAAAATTGCACCAAGTAGCCCTATCAGATAGTAGTTATGAGACACAATTCCAACGAAATCGGTTATGGACATTCCGAGTTGGAGGGTGTCAAATATTGACATTTTTGTCAAACGGTTGTTTTTCCCATCTGAAATGCTAAAATGTTTGGTTGAACGATATTTTTTTTTCAGAGTTTTATATTTATTTTGATAGATCAACAGGTCCCATCCCATGAATAGGTCACAAAGCTTTTAAAGGAAATTATCTAAGCTTTCTTTTGAGAAAAAAATCAAAAATTAAAACATAGGTTTTTACCAAAATTTCAAAAAAGTTTAATTTTGCAAAAAAGTAATCACAATATATTTGCTAATTTTTTTAAAAGCAATTTTCATACTGTTTTGTTATGCAGAAAAAACCGGTTCTACCGGTTTCCACGGTTTTCTTCGAAGAAAAAAACCGTCCACCGGTTTTTTTTATAACTGAAACGGTTTTTTATTTTTTTCAAAAAAACCGGTTTTTTGATCACTCTAGTTAGGGAGGCAATAGACCAGTTTATGTCCCTTGTGTTACCACGGGCTGAAATGCCCCTCATCGAAACCAAACTGTTTGATATACAAATTTATCGATAGTACAAATATCTGAACCGGAAAGATCTGTTAGACTGCCTAGAAAGGCCAACCCCAGTATGTCCAGTCGTCGTTTACTCAAAGCGGGACAGTCGCATAGCAATTACTCAATGCTCTCCACTTCTTCCTCATCTCCACAGCTTCTGCAGAAATCATTGGAGTCAATACCCAATCTTTTGGCGTGTTCGCCGATCAAGCAGTGTCCCGTCAGAACTGATACTAACGTAGACAATCCTTTCCTCTCCAGTGCGAGGAGATATTTTGACCTTCTCAGGTCATACCTTGTCCAGATTTGTCTAGCTACCCTGCGGATGCAAATTTCTGTCCATCTTTCGTTGGACTGCCTGATTGCATCTTGCCTAAGCCAAAGCTTAGTGGCGCACCAATATATGCAAATTCTTCGATAATTTGTTACGACGTCCCTTTCGGCTACGGCTGTTTAAGGAGCAACCTTATGTAAACATTCCTCATCTGTAGTGTTCGATTGCAAACAGCTGATTGTTCGAAAAGAAGAAATTCCCAAAATAAACGTGATTGCAAAAACATGGGAAAGGGAGTTCACAATTCGCCAGGGGAAAACATTTCACAAATTCTACACGCTGAAAAAAAATCGCTTCTGTAGTATATTGTTCCAAACATATTCTGCTGGAAACATACATATGTTTAGGGTACAGTCCTCAACTCCAAACTTCTGTACGAACCGAATGACAAAGCCGGTCTGGATCATCTGGTCGAGCATATCACCACATCATTCAATAGTTCCCTTGAAGAAGCCTGTCCAAAAACAAGGTACAAGGGTAAAACTAAACCCCAATGGTGGACTTCTGAGCTAACGGCTATGAAAAAGACCTGCAACAAGCTATTCAACAAGGCTAAATCTACTGGGGTCGCTAATGTTTGGGATGCCTATAAAGAGCAACTCAAGATCTATAAAAAGGAGCTTAGAAAGGCGCAAAGACGCTCTTGGTATACCTTCTGTGGCGAAGTGGAAAAGGTCTCCGACGCCGCAAGGCTGAGGAAAATATTATCAGCTTCACCCTGTACAGTGGGTTACTTGCAGGATGAGGCAAATAATTGGACCAAAAACAGCGAGCAGTCGCTCAATGTACTGCTCGACACACATTTCCCGGGGAACTCTCTAACAGAACCAGAGGATCAGCAGAACCAACAAGAGTGCGAGTGGACTGCGAGCGTCGCTAGCTTGTTGACTGAGAGATCCAGAATAAGCTGGGCTATTAATAGCTTTGAGCCCTTCAAGTCACCTGGACCAGACGGCATCACTCCAGCAGAAATGCAGAAAATGTTGAAATACATTATCCCCTGGCTGGAGAAAATTTATGTAGGCTGTATCAGGCTTTCATACATCCCGAATCGATGGAGGGATACCAAAGTGGTATTCATACCAAAAGCGGGGAAGATATCACACACTAAGCCAAAAGACTTCAGACCAATTAGCCTATCCTCCTTCCTATTGAAAGGTCTGGAACGACTTTTAGATTATTTCATTAGGGAAAACCTGGATACAAAACTCCTGTCAGTGAACCAACATGCTTACAATAAGGGGAAGTCTACAGAATCAGCCCTGCACGAACTTGTGAGCACTATCGAATCGTCCCTGCATTTCAAGGAATTCACCATGGTGGCATTTCTTGACATAGAAGGGGCTTTTAACAACATTCACTCAGATGCAGTAATTGCGGCACTGTCACATCTTAATGTTAACTTTAGTTTGATTAGACTAATTCAAAGTCTGCTCAACAGAAGACGCATAACAGCATGTCTTGGGTCCACAACTCTAACAAGGTTTGTAAACAGAGGGACCCCACAAGGAGGAGTACTGTCTCCACTAATTTGGAACCTAGCGGTGAATGAAATTCTGCTAGATCTAGAACGTTGTGGCTGCAAGGTCGTGGCATATGCGGACGACGTTGCAATCGCAGTGAGTGGCAAATTCGAAAACGTCCTCCGAGACATTCTACAGGTGGCTCTGAACAAATTGGCTAGATGGGCCAGAAGCAGCGGTTTGGGCATAAACCCAAACAAGACAGAATTGGTTCTCTTTACTAGGATGAATAAAGTCCCACATGTGCACCCTCCACCTCGGATAAATGGAACAGATCTAGTCTTTTCTGAAAGTGCAAAATTTTTAGGAATAATTCTAGATAGAAAACTGTTATTTAGACTTAATGTATTGGAACGTGTAAGGAAGGCTAACGTCGCCTTATATTCCTGCAAAAAGGCTGTAGGGTCGCGGTGGGGCCTCTCTCCTAAAATCGTCCACTGGATATATATAGCAGTAGTTCGTCCTATACTGCTATACGGCATTGTGGTATGGTGGACGGCAACTGACAAACTAACCATCACCAACCTACTAACAAAGGTTCAGAGAACTGCCTGCCTGAGCATAAGCGGAGCCTTAAGGACTACAGCGACCGAGTCTCTACAAGCCCTACTCCATATACTGCCGATTAATATTGTGGCGAGAGAAGTTGCAACCAAAGCGGCAATAAGATTAAACTGCCTATCAATGTGGAGGTACAAAAACTACGGTCACATGAGAATAGTGCTATGGTAACCGACCGAGTGGACTATATTCCAACGGTGTACACCTTCGAGAGAAATTACATCACTATGATTCCCGCGAGAGATGAATGGGTTGGAAGAAAACCAGGTAATAGAAACCATCTCCACTTTTACACGGATGGTTCGAAGCTTGATGAAAAGGTTGGCTTCGGAGTACACTGTGCAGAGCTTAGATTGGATATAGCTCACAGACTACCAGATACCTGCAGTGTCTATCAAGCCGAAATAATGGCAATATGGGAAGTAGCCAAGTGGCTGAGTCGCAACATAGTAACCAACACTGGCGTTGTCATTTACTCGGACAGCCAGGCTGCCATCAATTCTCTGGAGGCAACATCCCTAAATTCACAAACAGCCCTCGACTGCCGCAGATCTCTTAACGAGATGGCTGAGCAGTTTAACATACACCTCATATGGGTGCCTGGGCATAGGGATATCCCGGGGAACTGCAAATCCGATGAACTTGCTAGGAAAGGGAAGACATTACAAATTCTCGAAGAATTTGCATATATTGGTGCGCCACTATCCACGTGCAAGCTTTGGCTTAGGCAAGAGGCAATCAGGCAGTCCAACGAAAGATGGACAGAAATCGGCACCTGCAGGGTAGCTAGACAAATCTGGCCAAGGTATGACCTGAGAAGATCAAAATATCTCCTCGCACTAGAGAGGCAAAGATTGTCTACGTTAGTATCAGTTCTGACGGGACACTGCTTGATCGGCGAACACGCCAAAAGATTGGGTATTGACTCTAATGACTTCTGCAGAAGCTGTGGAGATGAGGAAGAAGTGGAGAGCATTGAGCACTTGCTATGCGACTGTCCCGCTCTGAGTAAACGACGACTGGACATACTGGGGTCGGCTGTTCTAGGCAGCCTAACAGATCTTTCCAGTACCGATATTCGTAATATCGACAAATTTGTATATCAAACAGGTTGGTTTCGATGAGGGGCATTTCAGCCCGTGGTAACACTAGGGACCTAAACTGGTCTATGTGAGCTTGTATAAAAAATACGGCTGCCACCCTAACCTAAACCTAAACCTAGGGTACAGTCCAAATATATAATATTTGACACTCACAAATATTATATGTTTGGGAAGATGTTGTTCTAAACAAAATTATGTTTTCATCCTTATATTTTTTTATATGTAAATAATATTTCCGAAACAATTTGTATTTAAATATTTTGGCAATGTATAGAGATGCCTTAGTTTAGTTTTTTTAGAAATTAAAAGCAAATTTTTTTTTAAATTTTATATGTTTTTTTTAAATTCTATTAAAATTTAAATCGTATAATCTTTGGTAACGAAAAATGCCATTGATGGATTGTCAATTGGACTATTTATAAATTAAAAATTAGTGCTTTAAAACAAAAGATAATGCTGCTTACGACATTTTTAACTATAAAGTACGAGTATAACACGAAATTTGGGAAAAAATAAAATTAAAAATTGACAAAGTCAGTAAAGTTAAAATATTTTTTTAAATGTAATGTATTTGGATGATTTTTGATTTTCAAATAAAATATATTTGTTCAAAAATATATAATATTTAAAAAATTTGGTTACAAGTATATTTTCTTTGAATTCAAACATATCAAAAATGGGCGATTTTCCTCCGTGTACGTGATAGGGGTGAATGAAAAACCGGTGTTCGTTATGAACTGGACTGTATTCGTTAAATAGAACCGGAGGAATGTACTTTACTAAATTTGAAAATTATATTAAGAATTACAAAATGACAATAAAGAATCGTGTTAAAAATTGTTGTTTAATTTGTTGAATATGTTTTGATATTTTGGAATGATCTAAAATGAAAAAAATGGGGATTAATGTTAAATTTTTTGCGAATGTATACAAATTAACAAAAAATTTCTAGATGAAAAAAATTGGGAATGTCAGAGAAACTGCATTAATTGAAATACATTATTTTCCTTGATTACGAGTAGTACATGCTTTCTTGAATTGAGTATTTTTTCTGTTTTGCTCTACACTTTAACATTTAATTTGCATGGGTAAGTTCAAGGCATGAGTGTATGTTCAACGTCTTGTCTGGTTATAGCCACACTATATATTTTTATCAATTTTAGTTTTTTCTATTTCTATTTTTGCACAACAACAACACACATTGAAAGCATTAGCATTTTTAGATTAGAGAAGTTCGTGCGCAAGCAAAACTGATTGACGAGACTGAATAGTAAAATAAAAACAAATAAAACACTAACTAACACGACTAAAAACTATAACAACAATATTATAAACAAAAATCTTATAAGTCTGACAAATAACACACAAAAAATGCCCTGCACGAGAGACACAATGGGTACCCTCAAAAAATGCCAACTTCGCCCATTCTTGAGGTGGAAATTATTATTATGTGTAGAATTGCAGAAGATTCGGATAAGTAATATAGAAGTTATTAGAGATTTCATGATGTATGTGCGAAGGCAACTTTTATAGACCTCTCAAGATTGATCACTACCACTTTTCTTTGCCGTGTCGAAAGCTTTCCTAGATTGCTTACTTAGAGAACTGAGATTTCTATTCCACCTTTTTTATCTTTTGAGTTTCTCAGCCCACTAATAGGGCAGGATTTCTTTTAAGCCCTTGTCATTAGGTCCCCCAAAGTGTTTACTGAACTGATTATGCTTGATATGTTTTCCAGAGGGCTTCCACAAACGAAAGATTTGTTTAAGAAATTACTAAATTTATCCCATTTAGCCCTTCTTGGATTCCTAAAGGAGACAGGTAGTACCTTTCTTATTGATGTTCTTAATACTATACTCAATATACTTATGATCCGAGACACTGACTTCGCTGGATACTTTCCAATACTCAACCACAAAATTAAAACTGGTGCTAAAAGTCAGATCTAAGACCTCGTTCCAATTTCTGGTCTCGAAAGTGTGTTCTCTTATGAAGAAGCAACAGTTTTCGAGTAAATATTCCAGTAGAGTCTCGTCACTCATATTGATGTCAGCGCTACCCCAAAGGGTATGGTGTGCATTGGCGTAATAACCTAATACAAGATCTTTTTCCGTGCTTCTAAAATATTCCATAAGCTCTCTTACTTTCGTAGAAGGCGGACTAACTGAGTCATCATGAGGAAAGTTAGCGGAAGACAGAATAAGTTCTTTACCTTCCAGCAACAGAGTAACCGACATCAGCTACTGATCACAAAACTGATTTAAAATTAATCATTCGTAGTTTTTCTTAACAAGGATGCAAACTCGATTTTTCGTAGATTCTCTATTGTAAATCCACATATATCTCCCATCATCGAGCCCCATTATTTTCTTCCCTAGCACCCAGGGTTCCTGTACGATAGCCACGTCTATGTTGTTCCTAATTAATTTATTTAAAGATAAATTTGCAGAATTCTAATCATCTATTACTCACAGAATTATGCCTCAATCTATCCTCCATTTCAAGCACCAGCTTAGCGAATGCACTGCTTAGGCCCACGCTAATCTATTGCCATTTTCCTCCAGTCTGAAGGTCTCATGGTTTACAGCGAGTATGATGTTCCTAACCGCATACAGCCTTCTGAGGGATAGTGCTGCAAATTCTGAGCCCTGAGAATCTCCGTTAGCCTATCCTTAGGACGAATAGGGCGCGAGATAAAAACCCTTACTTTGTTTGGGAATATCTTCCTCCAGAATAATCCGCATCTTGGAACCTTCCCACAGCGTCAGACCCGCTAGATAGGGAGTCCATTCTCAGTATCTCCCAGTCCTCTGACGGGTAGTGCTGCAAATTCTGAGCCCTGAGCATCTCCATTAGCCTATCCTTAGGAAGAATAGGGCCCGAGATAAAAACGCTTACCTTCGATTGTTTGGGAATGTCTTCCTTCGGAATAATTCGCATCTTCGACCCTTCCCACAGCATCAGGGCCGCCAGACAGCCCTGTAGCTAGGATAATGTCTCCTTGGACTTGCAAGGTATGATCTTGAAGCCGTTCCTGGTCTGTATATAACCAAAAAAAGGAGAAGCAGTGTTACCTTCTCTAATACTCTCGGAGACGGAGTCTCCAGTTGTCTTTAGTGTGCGTCTTTGAGCCTTCTATCCCTATTATTCCCGTCTATAATAGCTAACCTTATACAACCTTTGTTGTAGATATTTGCTAGCCGATCCATTTTGGCCCGTTTAATGACCATATTATTAATAGAAGCCGTATCTTTCGTCCTATCTCGCTTTGTGCCTCCAAGTTCCTCGGATGACCTATCGTCTACTGGAATGCCAAACCCGATAACAGCCATATTGGGATTCCGAGCGTAGTGGCTAGTGTTTCCCTTTATGGAGGCTCAAAGGGTCACAATATTGTCTATTCTTTCACTGATAAGATGTAACGTCGATCGAGCAGTGGCTAGATTGACGACTTGATTATCAGAGCAGGTTGGAAAGAAATGCTTAATTTTTCTATTACAAAAAGTTGAAGAATCACTTTTCTTTAAAATAATGAAGACGACCTATAGTCTACTGGAATGCCAAACCCGATAACAGCCATATTGGGATTCCGAGCGTAGTGGCTAGTCTTTCCCTTTATGGAGGCGCAATGGGTCACAATATTGTCTATTCTTTCACTGATAAGATGTAACGTCGATCGAGCAGAGGCTAGATTGACGACTTGATTATCAGAGCAGGTTGGAAAGAAATGCTTCATGTTTCTATTACAAAAAGTTGTAGAATCACTTTTCTTTAAAATAATGAAGACACATCCTTAATTAAGAAATATTTCTATATGTTAAGGAAATACTTTCCTAGATTTTTGTTGATGTTTGGTTTCTTTTCCACTTCTTTGGATGTTTTTTTGAGGGTAAATATATAGAACCGAACTTGAAAACTATAATTTCTTCATTTTTAATATAAAAGAAGAAATTTTTCAGGCGCACTTAACATTCTCTTGAAAATTCTCAAATACGAGTATAATATAATTTCAAACGCAAAAATAGTTCATGTTCATATGTTTTTATGGGAATATTTCAGTGTGTACGAATGTTATTAACTTAATTGCTTGGTTACTATTAATATCAAAATAGTTGTACCACTAACTTGTAATTAGTTGTTTGCTAAGTGTCTCTACTTGAGATACGACTATCAGAGTTTTTTTTGCGATAAGTGTGAAAAGTGAACAAATATAATAATAAATGAATAAATAACAAACCGTCTGGAGCTTTGTCACGTTAAAATTGGGAAAATAAATGTTTGGATTTGCAAATCATCAACAGGTTTTTTCAATCCACTCAGAACTGTCACTAACGTAGACAGTTTTTTCTCTGTAGTTCGAGGAAATATTATGACCTTCTCAGGTCATATAGTGTTTATAGATAAACATTTCTTCGAAGTTGTTGAATTGTTATAAATAAACAAGTTTCTAAGATTGAAAAACTTTTCTTTCTTTAAAACTAAAAAAAGGGCTTCGGAAGAAATTATCACCCACTGTGAGAGTAATAAAATCTCATTTCAAAATTTGCGTGCCTATTTTCGAGAAGTTTTTTCTATTTATTTTGTTTCTGTAACTTCATACGTGTCATGCTACGCAGCAGCATTATGTTTTATGCTATTTTGTTTATATTTATTTATTCATTTGATTTTGTTAATCTCGACAAATGGTAAACAATTTTTTTTTACTGATAACGAATATTCAAAATGCGAAAGTGGAATTTTTAGGGCTGGCTTGCGGTGATTGCGTAGATAGGGAGAGACTTCTCCCGAAATCTTCCCGCCAAGAATAAAATCAAAGTGAATAATTAGATAAATTAAAAAATAAAAACATTTAAGCATTTTGCAATATTTTCATGTTCTGCCACTTAACATCTGGGGTCTGGATCGGCATTAGCATAAAATCTGAATGGTCAATTTGAAAATGTTTCGCAAACTTGTATTAAATTACTGTAAAAACTGGTGTTTTCAGAAATTAAACACAATTTAAAAGCAACTTTATACAATAAATAAAAATGTCGTAGTTAAATCGGATTGTTACTGAAATTATTTTTCTCACATTTGAAATTATACACACAAAAAATCGATTAAAAAACATTTGAATTCAATTAAATAATTTAATTTAAAATCCGCAAGAGCGCCCCAGTAGGTGAGCTACTGCAAGGCAGCCGCTGCAGCCATATGAATGAAGTGATGTTCCATCATTAACCGGAATACTGAGGTATTTCAATAAAGGCAAAATCATTGAAAAATATTTATCCGTCTTTTTTATAACAATTTTGAAACGCAATGTTTTCGTGAGACACGCTTTATTTCTGCAACGATTTCTACTATCGGGCACATCAGGAATGTTGATAGTCCTTTGATTACGTCCAGTGGGCATCGTGCGGGTGCTTCTGGATGCTCAGAAGAGAAATTGGATACTTTAACATTGAAGTGCAGCCATCAGATATCGCCAGAGTTACAATTATTTGGGCTATAAAAAGCTATAAAACGTGTAAGTCGTCAGGACCAGAGAATGTCACTCTAGCGGAGCTACAGGCACTGGCTTATCAGATATCGCCAGAGTTACAATTATTTGGGCTATAAAAAGCTATAAAACGTGTAAGTCGTCAGGACCAGAGAATGTCACTCTAGCGGAGCTACAGGCAGTGGCTTATTCCAATACTACCTGTCTCATGAGCTCTTTACTTGTTGTATCAAACAGACCTGGTGTATTGCGAACATCCAAATTCCATTATTAAGGAGATATTGCCATTTAAAGTTTTATTAGTTGAAAACGTTGTTGTTGTTTATTGTTGTCTGTGCATTTATTTTTCAGTCAACATTTATTCGGTCGAAGACCATATGTTTCAGACACTTTCTGTCCATTCAAAAATGTAATAGAAACAAATACAAAAAATGGTAGAGGGTTTTAATTGCTTGGTAGAATTGACTGCCAAAAAATTCAAAATTTTTCCTAAAAAAGTGATAACAAAATTGATCACAGGCTACTGTTCAATCAACAGCATGCCTGCATCAGGGGAAAATTCACCGGAACCGCCCTGCATGATCTTATCAGCATTATTGAAGGATCTTTCTCTGTTAAGGAATATACAGTGGTAGCTATCTTAGATATAGCGTGCCCTTACGTAGAATATATCCAGTGGCAGTAGTTACGGTTCTGGCTACCCTGCAGATTAATAACAATATACGAAGGTTTATTTACAACTTTCAGATTAAGAGAAGTCAACCGACCTACATAGATTTGTCAGCAGGGGATCGCCCCCAGAATCTCTCCATGAACAATATTCGGTTGTCTCTGGAGAAGATGAGTGTTAAGGTTATTGCTTAAGTAGATGAGGTGGCAATAACGGTAAGAGGAATATTCCGAGTACACTTAGAGGCATCCGACAACAATCCCTTTACATCACCGCATGGTCCGATAATGGTCTTGGTTTGAATCCGACCAAACAAATTGTAATTGCCTCCCCTGAGAGCGCGAAATACTTAATTCTGGAAAGAGCAAAAAGGCTGTTGTGGTAGCGCTATATATAAATATCAGTAAAAAGTTTGTTCTTTATGTACTATAGTAGTCAGACCGTTAATGCTGTACGACATTGTCGTCTTGTGGTCGGCTCTGCAGAAATCCATTTTCTGCGAGATACTAAATCAAGAGCGGCGAATGACTGGTAGGCGCATCAATGATGCGTTGAGAACGGCTAAGTATCGTCCTGAAGGAGATATAGCCATTTAAAGTTTTGCTGATGAAGTTCAAAATGTCGAGCAACAAATAAGTGATAATAAAATGTCATCCTAATCGCTCTACGATGCTTATTTAAGGATATATTGCCATTTTAAGTTTTGCTAAGGAAATGTTATACTACATTTAATGCCACTAGACATTATAGCAAGGTAATATGCCGCAGCTACTACTATTCGGCTTAGGGAACTGTCACTCTGGTCAGGGAATGACTACGGAAATAGTGACATTCTAGACATAATGCTTGACATCCGAGGTATTGTTGATTACACTACGACTAAAGCACTTTCAGACAAGAAGTATCTTACTCTTATACTTGATAGAACAGAATGTAATGAATCCCTGGACCTAGGAGTTTTCACTTCACACTCAACAATGAAGTGGCCTTTGGTATATTTTCTAAGGAACTAGAGCTATCCATTTCAACCAGGTGGAAATCTTTGCTAAAGGGTGGTCCAACCATAATGCACTACGTTAATTGTGAGTCAAGTTTTTGCCTTTGACCGATATTTTGTTTCACACATAATTGTCACAGCTTCGTCTATCATAATAAAAAATATTAAGGTAGTTCTCTGAAAACTTTTTGTTTTATTTACAATTAACATAGTGTTTTTTACCACCTTTATTAGAATGGCTAAGAATAAATTTTATGACCAAAGTCGGTATCAGTATTTTCTGTGATAGTCAGGCTGCTATAAAGTCCTTGGAAAATGTATTCATTAATTCAAAAGCTGCCGTTTATGTCGGATTTCTCTTAACGAGATGGCTTAACAGTTCAAAATTCACCAGATTTCGGTGCCAGTCCCCTGGAACAAACCAGAAAACAGCAAAGCAGATGTACATCCACCTGCAGGCTAGGAAATAACTTACATGCTACGGGGGAACAGGAGTGCGTGGACATGCCCTTAGCGACTTGCAAGCTCTTCTTCAGAGATAGTGCCCTTTTGGCAACAAATGACAGGTGGACATTACTCAGGAGTTGCATACATTCCTGGCTGATGTGGCCCTGCCTAAACTTCCAGCTCACCAACGTCATGCTGTCGTTATCGAGATCGGACGTCTCAATTATCGTGTCTGTCATGAGGGGTCACTGCCTTAATGGATGTTACGCAGAGAGATTGCAGATCTTTGGAAATGGCTTTTACAGAAGCTGCGGAAGAATAAATAGAACACCTTCTGAGCCCTGCTCTCTCCAGAAGGCGGTAGTATACCCTAGACTCCCATTTATTTGCGGATTTATAAAGCAATACAATTGTTCTTTACAATATATACAATCAAATTGGTTCAACGGGAAGGACTAGGAAAAACGTTTATCTTTCCTCACGACCCTGCGGTAGCACAGTGGACTACTTAGTCTTAAGTGACTAAGGCATAAAGGCTGGCACTCTTAACGTAACATAAACCTTCTCCTTTTAAGAAATTTTCAATTGATAATTAAGTATATCGGAGATTTACTGTATAAACTGAGCTGAATTCGAGATAAGTTATTTTTCTCGAGATAAGTTATATTTCGTCTAAGTTATATTTCTTTGAGGTGAAGCTATCAAATAATTACGCAGTGCATATGATCAGCTCAGCTGGAATCGATGATATATGAATATCATGTTAGACATTGGCCTCATCACACATGTGAAGATACATATAGGAATATAAGTATACTATCTGGAAAACATACAAACCTATCCAATAAGTGCATAATTTTAGATGCGTAATTCAATTGACAGGCCATTAATACTAGGTGATTTATTCGAATCTTTCAATATTACTATCCTTAAACTATTATTGCATCACATTTGTTTTTCCTTTGCCGTAATTTATGGCACATTTTGTAGACAAGTAATTGTAATAACAATAAACAATGTGTTAAAAGCCATGTTAAAAAAATAATGACGCGTGTGAAGTTTGTAAAACATTTCTCAGATAAGAAAAAAAGTTAATGACATTTTCTTGTTCATAATTTTTCGCCGAAGTTATATAGTCTTTAGAAAAATTCTGTGAGTGAGATCGACGATATATTCGAGTCGTCAATATGGTTTTCAAACTTGAGTAATCATTGTTTCTATCATATTTTAAAATTAGTTGTAAATATATTATGGTTTTCTAGCGCTGAAGTTGAACAAAGCCTCCCTCCGCGACGAGCCGAGTCTAAATTCTTCGCATTTTATGCAAAAGTAATTTCATAAGAACTACCAACTATCTGCGTACCGTCCTATAAGACAATGAACCGTCAGGACAGACACGATAAGTAAGACGTCTAGTCTCATAACGACTGCAGCGCGTTAGTGCATTTGGAGTTTAGGCAAGGTCACATCGGTCTGGAATATATGCACTTCCTGACTAGTAACCACATGCCATTTGTTGCCATAGAGCAGTATCTCTTAAGAAGAACTTACATGTCGCTAGAAACATTCCCACATATTCGAATTCCCCCGGCGCATGTAAGGTTGTTCAATGCCGTGCAAGATCATCTGCTTTGCAGTTCTCTGGTATTAACCCTTTAGCCCGGCGCTAAAATCAGGAGAATTTTAAACTGTTCAGCCATCTCGTTAAGAGATTTGCGACAATCGAAGCGTTTTTTAATTCAGTCAGACATTTTCCAGGGGCTTAAAATCAGCCTGACTATCAGAGTAAATATTGATAGCGGCTTTAGTCAGAACATTAATTCTAAGCCATTCCGCTACGTCTCTATAACCTTAGATTGCAGCCTGGTAACCCCAACAGTAATTTGGTAGTCTTTTTATAATCCGCTCAAGTTCCTTAGAAACGACACCAAAACCCACTTTGCTGTTGAGATTGGAACCACAAAACGCATATGTCCGGAGATGCGACCATTCCATTCTGATCTATCAGGTATAAGAGTGAGTGCATCTTGACACAAATTATGTCAGTCGTGGAGTAACTAACAGTGCCTGGAAGTGCAGTCACTGTGTCTAGACTGACACTATCTCCGTAGCCATTTCTTGAACGGAGTGACAGATCGGTAAGACTAATAGCAGTGCATGCGTTATATTGCCCTGCTGTAATGTCTAGCGACATTAAATGTAGTGTAACGTTTAATGCCTCAGTTGAAGTCGTTCTCATGGCACTAGTGATACATACAAATAACTGCCACTAGCTGAACTTAATTTAGTATCTCACAAAAGGTGGATTTCTGCAGAGCCGTCCGACAGTATTAACTATTTTTACAGGGGTCAAATCACTTCTCGATCGAAAAGCCTATTTGATTTTTGTTAATAAGAAAAAGTGAATATTGGAACTTAATAAAAATTATCCGGATATGTTTCAAAAGAGTTTATTGAAACAATTTACTTGAATTCGACAGAAGTTTATACTATTTTAACAATAATAAAAAACACATATCGATTGTAACATACTCGATATAGAATGCCATGATTTGGCCCCAGGTCGCAATTTCACTCCCTACAGTTGGTACCTTATATCTCCTAATGAAAAGAACTAGTTCTGCCTCAGTCGGGTTCAATCCAAGGCCATTACTGAAGCCCAATTTGTGGTGTTATGAAGGATCTGTAGTAGGATGTCTCTAAGAGTAGGCGGGAACATTCCTCTAAATGTTATTCACACTTTATCTGCATAGTCAATAACCTTAAGACTCATCTTCGGCAGATAAAGCAGAATGCTGTTCATGGAGAGATTCCACAGCAGAGGAGAGATATAGACCCTTGGTACGTTAGATCCCCTGCTGCCAAATCTTTAAAGATCAGTTGACTCTAAATTAGCTGAAATGCGTCGCTTAATTAGAAGATTATGAAATAACCTTCGTATATTGTTATAATTATTATGAAGGTCCCCTCTATATCTAAGAAAACTACGATTGTATATTCCTTGACAGAGAAAGAACTTTCAATGAAGCTGACTAGATCATGTATAGCGGTTTCGGCGGATTTGATCTCGCTGTAGCTATGCTGCTTATTTTACAGTAGCCTGTGATAAATTCTAGTTCTATGGTACCTATCGACTAATCTAACCGAAGTTTAAAGGATAAATAACGATAGCCTTATCAGCCGGAAATACTAAGCATCTGTATTGGACGATTTCTCACACTTTTGGTATGAAGACAACCATTGGGTTTAGGTTTAGGTTAGGGTGGCAGCCGTATTTTTTATACAAGCTCACATAGACCAGTTTAGGTCCCTAGTGTTACCACGGGCTGAAATGCCCCTCATCGAAACCAACGTGTTTGATATACAAATTTGTCGATAGAACGAATATCGGTACTGGAAAGATCTGTTAGGCTGCCTAGAAAAGCCGACCCCAGTATGTCCAGTCGTCGTTTACTCAGAGCGGGGCAGTCGCATAGCAAGTGCTCAATGCTCTCCACTTCTTCCTATCTCCACAGCTTCTGCAGAAGTCATTAGAGTCAATACCCAATATTTTGACGTGTTCGCCGATCAAGCAGTGTCCCGTCAGAACTGATACTAACGTAGACAATCTTTGCCTCTCTGGTGCGAGGAGATATTTTGATCTTCTCAGGTCATACCTTGGCCAGATTTGTCTAGCTACTCTGCAGGTCCCGATTTCTGTCCATCTTTCGTTGGACTTATACAGGTCTACGGATCTGGCATCACCGAAATATAAGAGCTTTACTCTCCCCTGATGCCATCCTGCATCGTTGCAGGTTGGTGGTGTGCCCGGCATTTCTCTACGGACATCGAGGTAATGAGCCATAATGGCTGATTGCACATGGCTCCATTTGTCCTTGAGGATGGATCCATCCTCACTACTTCTGTCTATAACGGCCATCACTAGACTCTCCTTCGCCACTTCATTGGAGGGCTTGGTGAGTGTCCTGTCCTGTGTCCTGCATTTAAAAGCCCAAATAAATTGTATCCGAATTTAGTTATACATTTTTGGGGGAGGTAAGTGACCATCTTGAGGGTCGAAAAATTCAATTTATTCCAAAAATTTTACTGATTGGGATGCAATTTGGAAGTTTTGGGATTTAATAAACCAACATATTTCTAAAAAACATTGACCTCTGAAGGCCACAAATGTGATCTTAATTATTTTTCCTTAGTCCATTCTTCATTTAAAGATCCTCCCTTTTTGGAATATTTTATATATTTTCCAATTTTTGGTTATTATACTGTGGCATGCAATCCATGATGGAGGGTGTATGCGATTCAACCTGTCTCAACATAATGTCATTTTGACACGTTCTTTGTTTTTATCTCGTCTTTCGTTTCTTGTATCGCTTTAGATAGACAGTTTTCGAAGATATGATGAAATATCTTTAAACAATTTATCACTTCATTATCAACATTAAAAAATATTTTTGGAAAAAGCGCTGAAATGTGTTATTCAAAATACCTATGCGGGAATGACCTTTGCTTTCACTTTAGGCATTTTTGCATAAATATATTTGTGAGCCGCAATTGATAAATTTTGTTTATTTTAGTTTATCTATACAATCATAGATACATAAGTAGGTACATATAAATATATGTACATATTTATACAACAATAGCACGTGTTCTGCCCCCATTTGAGAGAATAGAGAATGATTTCATATTAGTTAATGCGTAGTAAAAACTAAATGAGGTTTCGCTCTGTTTTGGTTGTCTGAACATACAGTGCATTTCACAAGACAGCAGTTAGGCGAATATTAATTAATTTTATTGACAAGAAACATATTTCCCCAACAAAAATATTAAGAAGTCATTGGACAAAAAGTTCAAAAAACCAATGGTTTTAACTGTAAACAAATATAATTTCTTCGAATTCAGGTGTAGTATGTCCCGAATCACACGAGCCAACATTAGTTGCGGCTAATCGGAAGTTCATTGCAGAGGTAGTCAGGAGGAACAGAAAGGGGAATTTCTCCCTTTCCCTCGCTCTCCTACGAAAGTTGTAATACATTTTAAATAAAAGCTTCATAAAACTTCAAAAAATTCACAATTTTTAAAATGAGACCATTCCAAAGAAAGCTCTCATGCGTTCAGTCATGGGGCAAATCACGCAGTGCCCAGTGATGATTCACTAGGAAGAATTTTAAACATAAATGCGTTATTTTTCAGCCTGATCGATTAAATAAATGTGTTCTCTACAGCGTTAAAAAGTCTAGTCGGAAGGGACCTTTATATGGGAGCTATGTATGTGTATCAACACAGGAACGGTTTTAGTCAATATGAAATATATCTTAAATAAATGTGTTCTCTAGAGCGTTAAAAAGTCTAGTCGGAAGGGACCTTTATATGGGAGCTATGTATGTGTATCAACACAGGAACGGTTTTAGTCAATATGAAATATATCGTGACCATAGAACAACAAGGTTCTAACTACATACATACGATTTTATCAGAAAATAAAACCTTGTTGTTCTAAGATCACGATATGTATAATGCCTAAATTCCAGCCTGTGCGGTTCAAAAATGCGCTAACAAGAGCGTTAAAGATGTCTGATTGGAAGAATTCTTTATATGGGTGATACATCAAAACATACGAGTATACCTAAATTTCACTCAGCAAGATTTTAAGCAATTTTAATTGTAAATGCTTAAATAACAACAAAACCTGATGAAAATTGTGTAAACTAGAGTGTCAAGAACCTTAATCTGAAAGATGGGAAGAAGTACAACAAAACCTGATGAAAATTGTGTAAACTAGAGTGTCAAGAACCTTAATCTGAAAGATGGGAAGAAGTACAATCCGAAGGAACATTTTTTTTATGGATTTTATATCAAAACGTGGACCGACATCGACCGTTTTCAAAAGGGATAATGGTAGGTTTAGGTTTGGGTGGCAGGCAGATTTGCCAGCTCACGGGTACATATGCCCCTCATCGAAACCAAACTGTTTGAAACAACGTTATCGATAATAAGAATATCGGTACCGGAAAGATGTGTCAGATTTCGTAGAAAGGCCAACCCCAGTATATGTAAACGTCGTTTACTTAATGAGGGATAGTAGCAATGAAGGTGCTCAATGCTTTCCACTTCCTCCGCATCACAACAGCTCCTACAGAAGTCTTTAGACTCAATACCTAACCTTCTATTCTGTTCGCCGATCAAGCAGTGTTCCGTCAGAACTGACACTAACGTAGACAGTCTTCTCTTCTCTAGTGCGAGGGATATTATAACCTTCACAGTTCGTTTCTCGGCCTGATTTGTCTAGCTACCCTACAGTTGCCGATTTCTGTCCATCATCCGCTGGACAGCCCGAGCCAAGGCTATTCTTCGAGAAAAGTCGGTTCTTTTCCTAGCAAGTTAAACAATTTTGCAGTTCCCCGGGATATTCCTATTCCCAGGTATTCATATGAGGTGTATGTTAAACTGCTCAGCCATATCAATAATAGAGTTCTGTGGCTGTCGAGAGCTGTTTGCGAATTTTGGGAAGTGGCCTCCATAGAAATGATGGCAGTCTGACTGTTTGAGTTAATGACAACGCCAATGTTGGTCACTATGTTAAGACTCATCCACTTAGCGACTTGCCTCCTGATTGCCATTATTTCGGCTTGATAGACACAGCAGGTATCTATGTAGTAGACTGTGGCTATATCAAGACTGAGTTCCTTCTATGTAGTGTACTCCGAAGCCAACCTTCGGTCAGTTACCAAAGCACTACGTTGTGATATCCTCATGTGGCCGCAGTTCTTTTTCCTAAACGTTGATAGACATTTCAAACGTAATGTCGCTCTGATGACAATTTCTCTCGCACAGACGGATCTCTGAATCTTTGACAATTGGTTTGTAATGCATAGTTTATTAGTTGCCGTCCACCACACCACAACGCCGTACAATGGATGATTTTAGCTTTCCTTGTACGTTCCAGTCATTAAGTCTGAATAACAATTTCCTATCTAGAATTATTCCTAGATATTTTGCAGTTTCAGAAAAGACCAGCACTGTTCCATTTATCCGAAGAGGATCCACATCTGGGATCTTATTCTTCCTAGTAAAGAGAAGAAATTCGGTCTTGTTTGGGTTAACGGCCAAAACGATGCTTCTGGCGCAACTTGCCAATTTGTTCAGTCACCGGTAGGATGTCTCTGAGGACGATTTTCCGGATACTGTCATTGCCACATATTCTGCATATGCCACGAGTTTGTAGCCACAACGTTCTAGATCTAACAGTATTCCACCGCTAGCTTCCAAATTAGTGGTGACAATACTCCTGCTTGTGGGGTCTCTATGTTCCGAAACCTTATTAGAGTTGTGAACCCAAGACTTGCTGTTTCTTTCGACCAGGCTTTGTTGGATTGTTTAATCAAGCTAGAGTTCATCCCTTAGATGTGACAGCGACGCTACCACCGCATCTGACTGAATGCTGTTAAAAGCCCCTTCTGTTTCAAGAAAGGCCACCATAGTGTATTCCTTGAAATGTAGGGACGATTCGTCAGTGCCACAAGTTCGTGCATGTCAGATTCTGTAGCCTTTCCCCGAAAGGTGTCTTGCGTTCAGGTTGAAAGCATCCAAAAGTCTGTCCACACCTTTCAATAGAAAGGAGGATAGACTAATTGATCTGTAGTCCTTTGGCCTAGTGTGCGATGTCTTTCCCGCTTTGGGTGTGAATACCACTTTGGTATCCATCGATTGGGGATATATGAGAGCCTGATACAGTCTTCATAAATTTTCTCCAGCAAGTGGATAATGTACCTAGCGACGCTTGCAGTCCACTCGCACTGTTGTTGATCCTGGTGTTCCTCGATTTATGTTGGTGAGTACCTCCATTTCACCACTAGGCTATACATAATATAAATGCTTACATTTCTGCCAGATCGCTTGAAACACCTTTTTTCTAGAGTGGCAAGAAGTGAATTCGGAAGGGACCTTTATGTGGACTATATGTCAAAACGTGAACCGATATTCCACATTTTGGCTAGTAATACTTCTAACTGACACATTTGAGCCCTGGATTGATTGTAAACTTTAGCTTCTAGGGCAAAAAAATAGCATTTTTTCACAAGTTTCAATAAGGGTCGTGACCAGTCCAAGAATACCCTGAAATTCTGAGATGACTTAGCCATGTCCGTCTGTCTGTTGAAATCACACTACAGTCCGTAATATTAGAGCTAGGTTGATCAAATTTGGTATAAATACTTCTTATAGTTGCAAGTCGTTTGGGATTGCAAATATACCATGTCGGCCAATGTTTTGATATAGCTCCCCTATGGAGGTCGCTTCAAAATACGATCCTTGAGCCATATATACCACATTTTTAAAGCATTTTAGCTGAAACTTTGCAGTTTGTATTCCATTTTGACAAGAATTCAGCATAGCAAAAATTTTACAAATCCGTTCATATTTTGTTATAGTCATCCTATAGAGGTCGCATTTTATCTGAATCTTTACACTTTGTATTTTATGTAGACAAGAATTCATCACAGTAAACATTTTTTAAATCAGTTCATATTTTGTTATAGTCCACCTATAGATGTCGCTCCCCAAAAGGCTTGTTTATGCCATATACACCACATTTTCTAAGCAATTTAGCTGAAACTTTGCAGAATTTTCCCGTAATATAATTAAATGCAGTCCATGGTGGAGGGTATATATAATTCGGCATGGCCGAACTTAACGCTTTTACTTGTTTAAATTCTCTTTTACTTTTTGGTTTATCAATATAACTATATGTACTCGTATATTTACTTTAAAACTGAGGGTCTCCGCCTCTACTTTATTTTTCGGCCCACACTAAGGTGCAAGACTTCTATACTTAAGTATTCCCATAGGAGATCTACAGATTTTTCGATACTATTTTTGGTATCGAATAAGATGCAAACCCGTGTTGAAATTAGTTTCAGATACCAGATGTATTTCATTGAGAAAAACTATTGGGGAAATGAAATGCATCTCAGATGGATTTCATTGACAGTGTCAAATTATATTCGTCAAACCCATAGACACATAACACACGTCCACTCAGATAATCTATGTACTGTTCTCTGACCTTGGGAGATGACACTTGTTATTGTTTCTTTTTAATTGACACATTTTCAGCGAAATGTAAACTAAATAAAAAATCGAAACACAGTAAATCTACGACAATCGACAACCTCCCGTCGTCGTTAATCGTCTTCTTAAGGTGAGATGAAAACTTAAAAACAAAACATAAATAAGAAAGAGAACGCCATTGAGTAAATGTATGTATGTATGCGTGACGTTCATACATGTTTGTGGGGATGGGTATTCTCCGCATTGATTTGATTGTGCTGATAGAAGAGAGTTCAGACGGGTTCAGGGCTGCCAAGTACATAATTTAAAAATCGACTAGATTATCACCGCCTCATTGCCAAAAAGTCTGTAACTCTTGTTCTGGATTACATTTTTAAATTCGCTAAAACCTTGATTGTTTAATATTTTCTTTGGAAGTTCCTGGTAAAATTAGCTGTTTTCATTGATTGTATTTGTATTCAGTGCTCAAAGTTTTTCATAGGTCTTCTTCAGTTCTAAATCCTTCATATCTTTAATCCAAAATAGTTCATATTTGCAGAAGAGTGGATGTTAAAACGTTTGGTAAACGATGTCGCTCATATTTGTATATGATTTAAAAGTAAAGATAATGTATACGTATGTGGCTAGCTTCTGCTCATGAAGCTATCCACATATGTGTACATGAAATATCTTTGAAGGTTGTCTACCGTTTCTAAGGATGCAAATTCCCATACCTAAACAGCATACATACACTTGGAATGATCTGCAAAGTGCTAAGAAATAATACCATACTTTTCTTGTTCTCTAATTCGTCCTCCAGACCGAAATATGAGGATCTTCGACTTATTTACGTTTACCTCAAGATCCCATGCAATACAAAATGATTCTAGATTTATTATATTTTTTTTGGCAAAAAATCAGTATAATTTGCATGAATCACTATATCTTGGGCGTACAACAATAACCTTATGTTTTATTGTACAATGTATAATCCTTCTTCCAGCTAGGGTTGCCAGACGGTCGGGATTCGTCGGGATTTTCCCGACTTTTCGCGTATTTCCAGAGTCCCGATTATTTAAGTAATTTGAGGGGAAATCCCGACTTTTTTCAATATGAAAAAGAAATGCGCAGTAACAAAATAATGAAGCAAATTCCAACAAAAATTCTATTCTCATATGTACTTGTTATGTACATTTGTAATTTTTCCATCACCTATGTTTGTGGACTAGCAATTGTATACACCTTTCAAGAAATGTTAATTTTGAACTAATTGCAGCAATTAATCTAAAAAGTAGCTATTAACGTGGGAGAAATTGATAGAAATTCCAAAAGTTTACAAATTTCAGATGCAGTGGACAATGACACCAAATTGAAATTTACAAGATCAGCTCTGATTAGATGGGGCTTCATGCCTATATATGTATATTTCTCATATCTATATATATTTTTTTAAAAAAGAACGGGGCTCAACACCATCATAAAATTTTCAGCGTTCATTTAGAACATATGGGGCTTATAACCATATTTTTCACAGAATGTTAAGTTGGTGTCATTATGTTTAAAATGCTAATTAAATTTGCAGATGCATCGAATGCACTCAAAAACGTTAACGACGCGAACATAAACCCTGCTATGAAAAAAAGGACGTGCGATCTTTAAAATGAGCCTTCTTTTGTAAAAAGAAAATACAGAACTCGAAACGTACGCCCTTTGAGAATATTTTCCTATTTTCTCAGATTTCAGATGCTATTAACATCTGGAAAATTTTTTATGTAATTTTTTTTGTCAACTATAAAATGTTTTGTTTAAGCAGAGAATCGATATGCCAATTTATTTTGAAATCGGGAATGGTGACCCAAAAAGTTGTTCGGTTTGACATGGAATGAACGATATACGAAATATATAAACTGAATATGTTTTGACCTTATACCAGGAATTCCAGTCATTATTAACAACACGAGTTCTAAAAAAAATGCAAAAACAAATAAAATATGATCTTTTCATTTGTCCCGACAAATCCCGCATTTTAGTCTCGGTTTTCCCGACTTTTCGAATTCGGTGTCTGGCAACACTACTTCCAGCCAATCGTGAATAACATAAAAAAGTTATGAACCTTAGAAACATTTATTTTATATTTTTTATTATATTGAACAGTAAGGGAATTTTTAAATTACATGGTTTTAAGTAGTGTGTCTGGCAAATGTCGACCTTCGCTATGCACACACTGCTGCTGCATACGTTTTTTGACGTTTTAATGAACTCTAACAAGCATGTCGACTGGTATTCTGCCAATTTCAGCCTCAATATTGTTAATTAGGTCTTCCAAGGCGTTGGGACGGTTGATATAGAGTATATGTAGTCGAAGGTGTATATCAACCGTCCCAACTTACTATACCCTTACTGTTCAATATAATTAAAATAGAAAATAATTTTTTCTAAGGTTCATAACTTTTTTATTTCATTCCCAATTAAGCAAATTACCGCGTTCCACCCTGTATAATGCAAACAAAAGCGGGTACATAAGACAACCTTGCTTCACACCTGAATATGTTTCAAAATATTCCGAAATTTCTTCACCTGTTCACAGTGCAGACTTTGTTTATATAGTTAGCCATAGTTTCTATGGCTAACTATATAAATAGTTAACCAGTGTTGACAATTTGTAGACTAAACGTCTAGAAACGTTATCAAAGTCAGCTTTAAAATCAATGATGCTAAATTCTAGAAAATTATTCGCTTGCTATAGATTTAATATCTGGTGTTCTTCTGCCCTTTTATAAAGTCGATCATTAAGCATACTCATCACTATTTTGACGACACGATTCATAAATGATATCCCTCTATAATTTGAGGGTTGCTTCAAATCACTTTTCTTGTGTATCAGAAAAATTATAGTTTTAATAAATGATTCTATGTTGCCAGATTTTTTCTTCTAGATAATGGACGAATTTGTATTTGTAGTTTGTAATAAATTCATAGGGCATCCTATCTTCTCCTGGAGCTTTGTTGATTTAAAGATGACACGGATAATTTTTCAGCTGTTGCTCTGAAATAGGTCTATCAAGGACATTATCGTAACACATTGATATTCAATTTGGGGTTTCTCCGGGTTAAGTATCTTTTTAAAATACTTCTTAAGAGTTCTGCTCTTAATATAGGACCCTATGGTGAACCATCTATCCCATATATTCTTTGCAACTTTCCACCACTACCTGCTATCACGAATATTATTAATTTTGTATTTCAGCTGCCGATAATGCTCTCCCTAGCTTACTTTACATAAGTATAGGCTTGCAGTTTTTCTGACTCTTCAATTATGCATCTGATGTTTGATCTGACTTTTGATTTGATTTTTGGTCCCCTAAAACTTCGTTGTCCTGCTACTTGGCAATATTTTGGGTACCAAGCCTGCTTTGGTTCAAAACCTATGTTCTTCAGAGAGTTTGTAAAGTTGATTTTGTTATTGTGGCCTAACAGCCTGTTATTGCCTTTACAAATGTGTTGCACTGAACGATTAAGTTCGGCCATACCGAATCTTATATACCCTCCACCATGGATCGCATGTGAATGGTTTCGGGAAAAAATAAACTCATATCAAATTTTTAGGATTTTGAGGACCGATAATGTGCATTTTCAAGCTACCAGCAGCTCTATGAAGTATCTGTACCAAATTTCAGCCATCTAGCTTAATTAATGCAGATTGTAGCGTGGTTACAACAGACGGACATGTCTAAATCTAAATGAATTTTACGACGAATATATATACTTTATGGAGTAACTGACCAATATTTCGAGGTGTTACAAACGGAGTGATAAAATTAATATACCCTCCATCCTATGGTGGAGGGTATAAAAAATTCAGTCTATTACTGCCTTTACAAACTTGATACATTGAACGCCTTATAACTTCAAAACTACAATACATGAACAAGTCTTGCGAAAGACTAGAGGTAGCCATCAATGATTAGATTCTCAGGAAAAATAACCATATACGAGTAAATCTAGTATCGGAGATAACTATATAGATATTAAGATATCGGCTATAAATGTATATATCAGATATTGTAACTCCGGTATCGCGAAAACAAAAATAAATGAATCGTTCGAGTGAAAACCCACAAGCAGCTGACCGGAAACGAATAAACTGGGAATATCCGATATTATAACATCTCAGTTAAGAAAAAGGTTTAAAAAATCTTTTACCAAACCGGCAATTTTAAAAATAATTTGCTTTCGTTCTCCTGAAAAGTTTTGATTTTATGACAATCGATTGTTCGTAAAAACCACAGAAATCAGTGGCTATATAAATACGTGGAGCGATGCGCCCCATTTTTACTAGGAACTATACGAGCGATATGAAGTATTAATGCTTAAATTTCAATTAAATCAATTGTAAAATCATCGGCGGGGACTTTTATATGGGACATATACCTATCATGAACCAATATGTGCCATTTTAAATGGGGGACGATTAAGTGCAATATGTTCTCCGAGCATCAAGTGACTTTAGATGGCTCCTTTATAGGGGGATATATCAAAACATGGACCAATCTTCACCATTTTTACTACTAGAGGATTAAATACAAAAGGCTTAAATTTCATATAGACCAGTTGAAAAGCGTGTTCTCTCGATAGTCAAGAAGTAACATCAGACGGGAAAGGGCCTTTATATGGGGGAGCTATATCAAAACTTCGATGTGTCTCAGTTTCACTGAGGACTATTACGTGCAATATGAAGTATAAATGGTTAAATTTCAGCCAGTTTAATTGAAAAATGTGTTCTCCAGAGCGTCAAGAAGTGCCATGGGTGGGGACCTTCAACTGGGGGGGCTATATAAAAACATCGAAAGATGTGCCCCATTTTCAGTAGAGATCGACCCTAAACGCCGAAAAAAATCGCTTCTGTAGTATTTTGTCTCAAATATATTCCGCTTATAACAGGGTACACTCCAAATATATTGTATTTGAAAACACACAAATATTATATGTTTGGGAGGATGTTTGCTCTAAACAAAAGTATGTTTTATGTTAATGCTGTATCGACCATCGGGTAATTGTTATATAATTTTATTTAAAATAGGCATTTAAGGTCTAAGTTTTAACGCAAATAAATGTTTATTTTTTTCATTGTTTGCATCCGACGTTTTTTCCAGCATCTTCTACCTTCGTTTAGACTTATATTAATAAATTAGTGTCTTAGTAACACAAAAACTGCACAGCATAAAACACGAAATATCAAAAATAATTGCAAATATAATCAAAAACTTAAAAACTGATATCACAGAGCAATTGGCTACGTTCTATATTACATTTGAAATTCGACTAACTTAAACTGTAGTATGTTTTCATCCAAATATTTTCTTTATTTAGAACTAAATTTATACTTAATTTGAACTTATATATATATATTGGCAATCTAAGTATTAATGCCTTAATTTAAAGACAAGTTTTCTGTTTTTCAGATGTTCAAGGTGCAATTTTTTTGAAATTTTACAAAATTCGATTAAAATTTAAATCGTATAATCTTTCGTAACGATAAATTGCATTGATCGATTGACAAAAAGTGAATTAAAATTTAGTTGTGTTATAAATTAAAAATTAGTTATGTAAAACAAAAGCTAATGCTGCTTATGACAGTTTTAACTATAAAGTATAACACGATATCTAGGAAATATTTAAACTTAAATTCGAAAGTCAACAACGTTTTAAAAGTATTTATGTACACATTAAGTTTAAATAAAAACGGTAATAACTCAGTCAATGGTAAACGGATTTTAACGAGACTGGTTGCATTTTGATACCCTACACCACACTGTGGTTCAGGGTATTATAAGTTTGTGCTTTTGTTTGTAACACCCAGAAGGAGAAGAGATAGACCCATCGTTTGTTATACCGATCGACTTGGAATCACTCCCTGAGTCGATTTAACCATGTCCGTCCGTCTGTAGATGTACATTGTAATCAAAGTGCAGGTAGTATTTATGGTCCAATTGTGATGAAATTCAGCACAGTGCTCTTTTTTGGACCAAGGACTATCCTTATTGAATTTGGTCAAAATAGGTTCAGATTTAGATATAGCCCCCATATATATGTTAGACCCGATTTGACATGTAAGCGCTGTAGAAACCGTGTTTTATATCCGATCAGTACGAAATTCGGCAGAGTTTTCTTATTACATGTATGAACACTGCAAAATTCCCCCAGATTTAGTATTTTTTATAGGAGTTTAAATGCAAAAATGCAAGAAAATTGGGTTTTTACCCGTAAATCCGGATTTTGGGGGTTTTTATGGGAATTTCAAAAAAGATTCTTGTTTTACTCGACAACACTTACAGGAAAACTAATATCGCGTCATTTGAATTTCAAAAAAGATTCTTGTTTTACTCGACAACACTTACAGGAAAACTAATATCGCGTCATTTGCTTCTCAACTTGAGTTTATTTAGTCGCACTGTGTTATCTCTAGTGGAAACGTAGTGTAAGTCCCATCCAGTGTTGCCAGAAGAGAAATTTTTTTCCGACCAAAATTTTCCCAAAAACCGACCAAAATTCGTTGTAGCCGACCAAATTTATAAATGTTTGGAAAAGATGTCCGTCCGAATCGAATATACTCTAAATCAGCGATGGGCACACAATACTTCTACAAAATGTTTATGTATTTGTCAGAAGTGTTAACACTCCCTTTATGCACTGCGAGAAATGGTATTTGTATTATCCTAACATATATTTGTTTGGAAAAGATAATAAATAAAGTGGACAACGAACATCATGAAGTATATGGTTATTATACACGTACATAAAGAAATCGAACTTTAAATATGTTATGATTGGCCACATATATATATTTATTATATGTAAAGTAATCAATCCAAATTTTCCAAGAAAAGATCTGCCTACTCGTATTGATTATGCCTTACACTTTATTTAATTAATTCTTTATGTTTATATCCTCCACCATAGGATGGGGGGTATATTCATTTTGTCACTCCGTTTGTAACACCTCTAAATATTGATCGGAGACCCCATAAAGTATATACATATATTCTTAATCGTCGTAAAATTCTAAGACGATTTAGCCATGTCCGTCCGTCCATCCGTCCGTCCGTCTGTTGTAATCACGCTACAGTCCGCAATAATAGAGCTAGGTTGATCAAATTTGGTACAAATACTTCTTATAGTTGTTTGGGATTGCAAATGGGCCATATCGGTCCATATTTAGATATAGCTCCCATATATAGCATCTAACTTGTTGTGATTCCTACTGTTCTCATCTACTATATTTTTTGTGTTTTCGGTGTTATTTTCTTTAGCTTTGAGTTATTTTGTGAGGTCACATGCTATCCATGGTGGAGGGTATATAAGATTTGGCATGGCCGAACTTAACGCTTTTACTTGTTTCTACTAACCGTTTTCGAGTGTCCAACTTTTTTTGTGTCCAACTTTTGAGTGTCCAACTTTTTTTTCATGGGGAATTTGTATTGAGTTTTTCTTAATTTATGTTAGACGCCAAAAAAGAAAGAATACGCTGAAGTTGTATGACGTAGTTTTAACTTCCATTTTTTAACTTTCATCATTTATGACTAAAGCCTGTGAGTTCTATAACACAGTAGTACAAACTTTCGTTAATTGTAGGATTTTAAAAGTCAAAAATTCTGTGACGATCGAAAATTTACAAAATGTCAGCAAATTCTAGAAGTAGACCAAACTGTAAAGTCATAAGTCATGCATAAATGTCAAATCGGCTTGAATAATTTATGAACGTATACATAAAAATATTATAAATAAAACCTTCTGTGAACAATTTTCCATCCTTTTCTTATTTGTCACAAACTAGGTCATACAACTTCAGCGTATTCTTTCTTTTTTGGCGTCTAACATAAATTAAGAAAAACTCAATACAAATTCCCCATGAAATGTTAAAATGTGCACTATCTTACACTCTGCATTAATAACAAAAATTTGGAATCGAAGTACCAGTTATGTATTTCAGTATTCCATGAATCGTTATTTTCCGCTCGAAATCCGTTTTCTATATTTGTTTCCGCAATTATTGTGTGATCTATGAACCAAAATTTCGGCCTCCATATACTCTCGAAATACAGAACAGGAATGCAAGAAATAATTTTTTCCCCATGGACTGTAATTTAGACAACTACAAACCACATTTCGGGTGAGCAAAAATTTCTTTGTCGTGCCTGAAATTATTGTTTTCAAATAAAATGTTATTACAATGTATTTATCTACAATATCAATCAACAGGTCGATACTGCTTGTAGCGATTAAGAAAAATATTTGGATGCACAATCGACCTTTCAAGGTGTTTCCAACGGTGAAAAGGTTTCATATCAATCTTAAAATTATTCTGTATTATATTACAACTTAAATATTCGAGAATAAAACCGACCAAAATTGAGTTGGTCGGTCCATCCGACCAGAAAGAAAATTTTTAAAACTTTCTGACCAAATTTGGTCGGAAATGACCAAAACGGCGACGCTGGTCCCATCACATTATTTTCGCAAACAATACAGCTGTTTGTTTTATTACAGTATCCCTGTGCAAAGAGCGTATGACGTATCGCTCTTTGGCCGCAACATTAAGAGAGAGATTAGAATGTTATTGACATTGTTTTTATAACAGTGCTACTGTAAACCTTGTAAAACCAACAGGACTGTCGGTAGTGATGAATGACATACAATGAAAATGTCAAATAACTTTCTCTCTCTTCCTGCTTCTTTCAATCGGTTGAACGCGAAAAAAAGAAAAAATTAAAGTAAGAAATTCTATCAGATAAACATTTAGGCGATGGAAAAAACACTCCACCTGTCAACACACATTTAGCGCAGCTGCGGTTAAAACCACCATATGTTTCTACCTGTAGATGAGTAACATACCTGTTCGTCGGAGATGTCTTGTAGATTAAATTCGCAGTTTTTTTCGTAGAAATTTGTCAAAACGGTTTTTCTATCAATCAATCAGTACACTAGGAGTATAACTATCGATGTCGTGTTATATATATTATTTTCTTGTTACTTTCTACGGGGGTAGTTGGAAGAACAACAACACCTTGGTGTAATATTCTCGATGCACACACGCGATTTATTGAGTGGTATTGTAAACTTTTTTGTTTTTGTCGCGCACAACAAACCGTATAGCGAATCGCTTCACTGGCAACTAAACTTACACATCATCAGGAAAGTGATGTGTACCACAGACCGATGACGATGTCGGAGGAGCGATGACGAAGAAGCAACTCAAAGAAAAGCAGCAATGACCGACCGTACAACCCAACCAGTAGCAACCAAAACAGTGTAAAACAAATGGAATGCGATGTGAAGAGAGAAGAGTCGCAACCGGTCATCCCAATTAACCGACAACTGTTGTTATGAGAGGCAACTGCACAACATTTTTACAGTCTTTTTTTATTATTATCACGAATGCTCATTAACTCGGCATATCTATTTTACAACAT
Source organism: Eudasyphora cyanicolor (assembly GCA_963930755.1). NCBI lineage: Eukaryota > Metazoa > Arthropoda > Insecta > Diptera > Muscidae > Eudasyphora > Eudasyphora cyanicolor. The sequence goes on from OZ005734.1 coordinate 190,557,198, forward strand.
AGGCGTGAGTGTGTCAGTGAGCGCAGAAATATCACGTGTTATTCACGTTTTGTTGAATCGGCAATGTTTTGTTTTGTTGCCGCCTTCTCATGCGTTTTACCGTAAATGCGGAGAGAAATGTTTATTTACATGGTTGCTGTTTGTGTGAGTTGTCAACCAGTAATGCCAACTCTCATTATAAAAACAATCACCAACAAAATAATCTCAAATTCATATTGGCTCTTTTCGGATTTTTCAGTCTCATTTGGGGGTCTTATAATTGAAATAATTTCAAGAACATTTATTTGTGAAAAACCCTCCCTATTAATTGCCGTAGGATTTTTACAACCTCACTTTAGTGGTGATGAGATTTAGGTGGATGGATGTACGGGAGAACTAAAAAAAAACTATCTGTTTCGAAATAGGTGGACACTTTCGTGTGAGGTTAGGGACCAATTTAAACTGGCAAATTCACAATTGGATTGACTTCGAGATGTATATGTGTGTATTCTTCTTCGTATATATCGTGTTGTGCGCTCGAAGGTTGATTACGGCAATAAGAAGAAGAAAACACCCACGATACATATGTAAGAAACAGCTGAGTGGATGTCAGTTGTGAGGTTAGCCAAATGAATGAAAAGTGGACAGGAAGAAGTTGATGGAAGAAGTTTTCATCCTAAGAAAATGGAAATATGTCAGTCCTTATTCCCTGATCGAGGCACCCGGTTGGATGTGTGGCTGCTTTGGTTTATGTATACACGCGTCAAAATCGCCCTTTTTGATGTTTTAATAGAAAAAATATATATTTGGAACACAAATTATTAAATATTATATATTTCTGAGCAAATTAATTTTAATTGGAAATTAATAACAATTATTTGGAACGCATGTATTAATATATTACAACAAAATATATTTGCAATCAAATTTTCTTAAATAAAATATGTGTTTACATACAAATAAAATTATTGTTTATGAATTTATGTAATTTTGTTTAAAACAAGCTTTCCAAAACGTTGCAGATTTTTCGAATGTCATTTTTAATTTTTCATTGATTTCGAGTTATACCGTACAATTTAAAATGGCATAAGTAGCATTAACATATGTTTTAAATCACTCTGCTCTTTCTATTTATTCCAAGTCATCATTTGCTGTCAACCCATCAAGTATAACGGAATTTTACGAACATTTAAATTTTCATAAAAAGATTAGTCATTGAATTAAGGCAAAACATTAAATTTGTCTTAAAATTAATGTGATGATATATTTTCTGTATACTTAGAAGCAAAGAAATATTTGTTTCGTAAATAAGTCTTAATTATAAAAATTATGGCGGAAACAAAAGTTAGTTTAGATCAGCATCTTCCCAAATATGTATAAAATAGTTGTGTGTGCCAAATATAATATATTTCGAGTGTACTCTAAACATATATATATTTTAAGCAGAATATTTTTGGGACAATATACTACAGCGATTTTTTTCAGCGTGTTGAAAAGGTCCGCGGGAAACTACCTAGGATTGAGCTCATACCGGGTAGGCTGCGTTTAGAGTGTTAGGCCGTGTTTTAGACCCTTAGTTTGTCCATTGTTTTGTGCTCCGGTTTTCCGATTAAAAAATATACACCACATAAATAAAGTATAACCTCTCTAATCCGGACACTCGATAGTCCGAACTATCCAGTAATCCGGACAGCTCAATGATTCGGACAATTTCGAAATTTTACCTCTGCAGGCCGGACATCAATATGTTTTTGTGTTTGTTTTTAAGTTTTTTATCGTTATTATACCTTTAGCCAAAAACAATAATTATGTAGTGGTTCTGGGAAATGATAATTTTTTTCATAGTAACCGGTGGTTGCTAAAGTTCAAAATTTGTAATGAAATTGGTGCTTGGAAATATGAGGCGAAAAATTATAAAGTGATAAATCTGCTGTATTATTTTTGAAAACCGTCGAGGAAATGGAACTTGACTCTGCTCTATTTTTGAGGGCTCTTCCAACAACAACGTTTTTAATTCAGCTCCAGGCAGAAAAATGTCAGCAGATAGATTTTCCTTCATGCCTTGATCTCATACGTTGCCTCTGCTTTTAATAGGTAAGCATGAAAATCCATGAGCGTTTAAACAATTTTAACTTCCTTTTGTATATAAGTCTACAAAAAAAGGCTGGATATCGACTTCCGTTTTTGAAGATTGAAGAAATTTCTGATAAATGCTAAGAAGCCGCTGATAGCACTTCAGTTATTGGGTAAGGCTCCACCACAAGAAAATTAAATCAATACGGAGGATTACACAGAAAGAAAATGGGACCATACAAATCTTTCATTTCTTGTTCACCACTGATGATGTTATAGTTCCGTCAGTTATGTCACACGAAAATATTGAAAAGGACATAGTCTCCATTGTAGTCTTGAAGAAATTCACTATTTTTTGTAGACAAATAAGAAAGTAGCCGAACCCTTTCAAGTGTTATTTTATAGGCTGAGAAAGTAATAATATTTCTAAAAGAATTTAAAAACAGATCTAAAAAACTTCATAAAGATAAGTGTAAAAGAGTCGATTGTATTTATTATTTATCTTTTTCTTTTTAAGAAACGCGTTTCTTAATATAATATGAAAATATGACCCACTTTCGAGTTTTGTACTGTAGTCCGGACAATTCAGTAATCCGGACAAAGGTCGAAACTATATCTGTCCGGATTAGAGAGGTTATACTGTACTTACAAAAACAAAGCGAACTCAAATATATTTATAGACAAAAAGAAACAAAGAAGGAGAAACTTACGTGACAGAATTACGGATGACATAGGGAGTTCCAAAAAACTAGTATAACCGTTAACCATTCTCCAGCACGTAACTACAAAGAAATGGAAAAACAGCAACTAAAATGGCAATTCCGCCTAATGAAACCTATTGTAAAACAAAGAAATCATTGAATTAAAAATGAAAATTAAAAAATTTATAATGAGATAAATTCTCAATTTTAGTAGTTTTTTTTATATTAATTTTTATTAAATGGAATATGTAAATTTTAAAAAGTGTCTAAAAGCCATATAATAAAACCAGATTCTATATGTTTGAGGTAAGGAAAAGGTTAGTGCTAGCCCTCTAAGCGGAGATACAATCCTTCCGGTTAATAATGGAAAATAATTTCATTCAAATGGCTGCCTCGGCTGGCCATGCAGTAGCCTACACGATCGGTCCAATTTTTAAGCACATTATCGATTGTGTGCAGCTGTATTTCACCAATGGCTTCACGAATATTGTCCTTTAAAGCGTCAATTGTCTCTGGCTTGTCGGCGTAACACTTATCTTTGAGGGCACCCCACAAATAATAGTCCAACGGTGTTAAATCGCAGCTCCGAGGTGGCCAAACGACATCAGCTCTGCGGCTGATAATGCGATCTTCAAAAACAGGTCGCAAAACATTGAGTGTAGCTTCGGCTGTGTGGCACGTAGCGCCGTCATGTTGAAACCAAATGTTGCCAATATCCTCCTCTTCAATTTTTGTGAACAAAAATTCGTTCAACATGGCCCGATAACGATCGCCATTGACTGTGACGGCCACTCCTTGCTCATTTTCGAAGAAAAATGGCCCAATTATGCCTCTGGACCAAAATCCGCACCAAACAGTGACTCGTTTTGGGTGTATCGGCTTTTCAATGTATGCGTGCGGGTTTTCTGTGCCCCAAATGCGACAATTTTGCTTGTTTACATACCCGCCAAGATCAAAATGAGCTTCATCTGAAAAGATGATTTTTTTTTGGCAAAATCGGCATCTTCTTCTAAAATTAATTATCTGTCAAATCAGACATGAGCTAAGTGTTACCATTCACGAAATAAGCACTAGTTGAAAAAAAAAACGTTAGATAGCGGACGCTTTAGTAATATTGACAACCCAACCTCCACGTGAGATGACCATGCCCTCTTAAAGACTGCACACCAAAAATATGTTACACACTAACATTCTTTGAGTGATTAATCCCGAATGTACGCCCTTATAAATAGAGCAGTATTCATTTTTATTATAAAATATGAGTTACATTTATTAAATTTTTTTTTAGAAAAATTTTAACTTTTGCTGTACGTCCATCAGGGCTCTAATGGAACATGTTGCACATATTCTTTTCAACTAAGTGACATAATTTTCTCCTCTTTTTGGGGCCTTTAATGCCCTTTTAACTAAGGCTAAATATCTTTCGTTTGGATGTACTTCCTGGCAGTTAGGTGGATTAGCCTATTTTCTTAAAAATAAAATATTATTCGACTGCGAGACGTTAGAGACATCGTATTTTCTTATAATTGGACCCCTTCGGTAGGAATTCTTTGAGACACCATTCAGTATTTATGGATCCAATGGCTAGGAACATGCTGTTCCTTTCTCCACATTTGCAAATAGATATCTATACTAAAAACTTTTTGGGAAACTAACTTCTTTTGTACACGGAACTCTTCTGCAATTTCCCCCCTGCTATCAGCAATATAAAACTCCTGCCATTGTAATTGCAAAAAGTCAGATAATATGTAAATCTCATCATCCATGATTCAGCAATCATACTTTGACGGAAAATTTCTTTGCAATTTCGAATTCTTAAGTATTGCTTTGTAATTCTTTTTTTTTAATTTCTACTTTGCATCATATGCACTTGTACGACTTCTAATTAGTCTCTTTTTTATTTTTTTTTTTTTGTAAAAGTCTCCGTGCAATTTGTCATATATGCATCAATCAAATCTTTCCGAAACGTAAGGCTTCTTTTTCAAAATGTCTATTATTTTCCTAACCTTCCTGCGGTCTGAAAACCCTCTTTTTCTGCCACTGCCAGGTTACCTGTTAATGGTAAAGAGTTCCTTAAGTCTTCTTGTAATTCTGCAAACTTAATTCGGGACATCACTGCTTTCACAATTTTGTTTGTTTACGTGCCCATCAAGAAATGGGCCTCATTGCTGAAGATAATTTTTCGATGCAATTGGGGCCAGTTTCAAACTTCCCATCATTTGCACTATTTATTAAGTGCTATATCCGTCCATGATGATTTGGCACAATAGACTAAATAAATGACAGCCTATTCGACAGAGGTAGTAGCTTTAACAACATGGCCGCTGTTAACTGTCAAATTTCGGAAGTCACTTTTCGAAAACCCTTTATAATTGAATGCAATCTATGGTGGAAGGTATACATATATGTACATACATATGTATGTATGTATTTAATGTTCGGCCTGACCTAACTTACCTTGTTATTTTATAACTTTCTATTTTATTTAATCTGACTGACTGTGTAAAATTTTTTGGCGTTTTTACTGTTGCAAGCATTTACACCACTGATGATGCACATTCGTACTACATTCATACATACACATATTGATTCGCGCTAGCGATGTTATAAGGAGAAATGTTAAAAATCCCCGATTCTCTCACCCGGTCTCTCTCTGTGTATGTTCCACTCTTTTTCTGTTAGACTTTCCAACTAAACATAAAAATGAATGACGCAATTTCAATCAACAATTTCATACGTTTCATTAAGAAATTTGTTTGCACATGAATAGTAGTAAATTTTTTACTTGATACACACAATATCCCAAAGAATGTATACATACATATATGGATGTGTGTAACTTTATGTATGCACTCGGGTATATTTTAATTCAAAAGAAGAACATAGATGTAAGAGCATACATTTAGGTGGGAATAATAAATCTACTGTGACAAAAAAATATGTAATAGCTAAACACACAAATTAATCCGCTATATTAGTCGTGTTTTATTCGGCAAACTAGTGTTTTCGGTTTTGTTTGCACTAAATATTACGCAGCATTACGTATTGTCTACTTTTAGGCGTAAACATATTGAATCGGCGGCATGAGTTTCTAATTTTCAACAATCTAGTAATGTGTTAGCTTGGCAAGAGCGATGAATCACGACATTAGGAACATTATAAGATATTAGATTGATATTCCATTAAAACTTGATCTCCACTATAAAAAAATTAAACATTAGATATAATCATAGCTTTAAGATACAAATTTAAAACAAAGTGTATATACTCGTATGTCTAGAGCGGACCGTGGAGCCGGTTGAAACAGTTTAAATTTTCCTGATGCTGATTGGGGAGACACCAGAAAAATGCTGAGAGTGGAAAGCCAACGTCATGAGTTATCATCTATAGGGGTTGTGCAAACCAGAAGGACTATATCAGGCACTGTACTCGCAGAACTTATGAAACTCGCTGAGCATATCGTCTTACATATATCATATCCTGTCTTGCCATCTCGTTTAGAGATGTATTGCATTTCAAGACCACATTGTATGATGTTAGTTCAGTTCAAGGAATTTTATATGAACCTAACTGAATGTGCAAATATCTTTACAGTATATATACCCGTTGACCCTGTATCCAGTGGATGGCCCATTTGTCGTATTTCTAGTTGTAAAAAAACTGCAGAATTATGGTAACCTGTACCCATTGACTATAGAATTCATCGATTTAACTCTGTCCGGTAAACATCAGTAATGGAGTGGTTAAATTGTGGCCATTTTAAAATTAGCTAAGGAAATCCAAAATAAGTGATCACAAACTTTAGCTAAAGAACGCTTAAATAAGGAGTAATAGCTACCAACAAATAAGTTGTTACAAAATTTAATTCTTTTCGCATATAGCCATTTTATGATTGGCTACATAAATTCAAAATATAAGCTAAAATTAACCTTTTCGCTCCAACACGCATATTTAAGGAGCTATATCTATTTTAAGTTTGGTTAGAGCTATTCAAAATGTTCACTAACTAGGTATGTAAGTGATAATACAGGGTGGGCCTAAAGAAACCAAGGGGTGTAAAAGTTTAATAACTTTTTCGTTTATTATTTTTTTTTATTTTTTCTTCCAGATTATATAGACAACACTTGGAGAATTTATAATGGAGAGGTTCACAATTGAACAGAGAATTCAAAATTAAACCCCTTTTATCTTTACACTCTAAAAAGCTTCTTTAGGGAGTTATAGCTATTTTAAGTTTGATTAGAGACATTCAAAATGTTCACTAACAAAATAAGTAAAAAAATAAGTAAGCATTGAGAAAATGATGTCTAGATATACTGAGGTTGTCTTTTCTAGCAAGTCTGACTGATATTAGCATTATTGATAAATTTGTGTATCAAACATGTTCTTTACCGTGGTAACTCTAGTAACCTCAATTGGTCTAGCTCCAGCTGACACTCTAAACTAAACTTAGAGATAATCATAATGTTCGCCAAACAATTAAAAAAAATGCAGTCGGGTAAACCGAATGTATTGTATTTTCGGGCAATGGTACTTACGCTATAAGCTAACTCTTAAGTTTTTGTATATGTACCAAAAGGGGCGTGGCAATAACCCCCATTTTTCACTGGACTGTAGGCACTGTGAAAACATTATACTGCACAGAATTTAAAGTATTTTTTTGCGCTGGTATTATAGTTATAAGCTGTTAACTTTTGGTGCAAAATGGTCCATTTGTGTGGGAGGTACCAAAGAGGCGTGGCTAATAAACTAAAACTATGTGTAGAATTTCAGAAGATGCTAATAAGTAGTATAGAAGTTATTAGAGAATCAATATTTTATTGATTTTTGACACTTTGTGGGGGACGTACAAAAAGAAATGGACCAATATGGCCCATCTTCGAACTTAGTCTGAGATAGAAAAAATACTACCACAAAGCAAATATTAAGTCAATTGGTAACTTCTTTCGAGATTTATCGTGCGCACAGACAGACGGACGGACATTGCTTAAATGTCTTAAAACAAGTAAGAAAGTTCAGTCGGGTAAACCGACTTATGAATCTCCTCATCTTGAGTCCAAATATTAGTAAATTATTTTTTTTTATTAAATTATTATCAATTTAAATTGCATTTAATAACTTTAAAGTATGTACTGGTATTAAATTTGTAAGCTGTTAACTTTTTGTACAAGAAGGTCCATTTGTGTGGGAGGTACCAAAAGGGGCGAGCCAATAACGCCCATTTTTTCTGGACTCTAGGTACTATAAAATCATTACACTGTACAAAATTTCGAGTATTTGTATGCACTGCTATTAAAGTTATAAGCTGGTAACTTTTGGTACAAAATTGTCCATTTGTGTGGGAGGTACCAAAAGGAGCGTGGCAACAATGTCCACTTTTTCCCTGTGTTGTAGGTACTATTAAACCATTATACTGTACACAATTTCAGGTCTCTGTATTTACTGGTAATAAAGTTATAAAATGGTAACTTTTGGTACAAAATTGTCCATTTGTGTGGGAGGTACAAAAAGGAGCGTGGCAACAATGTCCACTTTTTCCCTGTGTTGTAGGTACTATTAAACCATTATACTCTACACAATTTCAGGTCTTTGTATGTACTGGTAATAAAGTTATAAGCTATTAACTTTTGGTTCAAAATTGTCTATTTGTGTGGGAGGTACCAAAAGCAGCGTTGCAATAATGTCTATTTTTCGCTGTATTGTAGGTACTATTAAACTGTTACACTGTACAAAATTTCAGTTCTTTGTATGCAGTGGTAATAAAGTTATAAGCTATTAACTTTTGGTTCAAATTGTCTATTTGTGTGGGAGGTACCAAAAGGGGGGTGGCATCTTCGCCCATTTTTCTCGAGTTAATAGTGACTAATAAACTAATACTATGTGTAGAAGTTTAGAGGATTCATATAAGTAGTATAGAAGTTATTAAATAATCAAAATTTCACTAAATGTTAACCGTTTGTGCGGGAGGTACTAGAAGGAGTGGACCAATATGGCCCATCTTCGAACTTAACCGGAGATAGAAGAAAATATAGCGTGATCCATTTCGAGGTTTATTATCATTTGAAAGAACATTCTTTGACATTTATTTTTTGAAGATTATGTCTATCAAATGTTGGCCGCGGCTACGTCTCAAATGGTCCATCCGTTTCGACTGGTAACTGGCGAATGACACGCGTGATGTTTTGCCCCAAGGCTAGAATCGAAGCGGGTTTGTCCGCATAAACTTTAGACTTTACATATCCCCACAGGAAAAAGTCTAACGGTGAGATATCACACGATCTTAGTGGCCAATCGACCGGCCCAAAACGTGAAATTAGAAAAGTAGAAAATTTCAAGCATTTTTATCCACCTGTATTGGCATAAACTATTTACAATTTTCAAAATCACTCAAAAAAAATATAAAACACGAAAAATATTTGGAAGCAGTTCAAAAAAAAAAACGATATAAAAGCGTAAAAATGGTAACACTAAAAGTAATAACAGACAATTTGGCGTTTTAGGAGTCTGAAAAACAGCAAAGTTAATGCCAAAAGCACTTATGTGGTAGCACTGGCCAACGCTCTGTTGCTCAGTAAAATTTATTTTACTCTGGCTCTCTCTTGTCGTCACTGTTTTGATGATTTACTGGACTGACCAAACAGCCACAAATTTATGCTGAGACTGAAATAATTGATATATTTCTTTCACAAAATCGAAGATTACATTTTTAACTCTTACGTATTTTATTATAAAAAGTTTTAATGATCTCGTACTAAAGTACATATTTATACTTAGGAATAAAATTCGAATAAAAAACTAAGGAACGTAACTTCCCTTACCAACACAATAAACGCGATTTTTTAATTGTTTATCTTTGTTATGAAAAAATGTTAGAAAAAAATGATGTGTTTCTTCTTAATAATAATTCATTATACCCTACACCACACTGTGGTACAGGGTATTATAAGTTTGTTTCACGGCAGATGTTTGTAACACCTGAAAATAACACAGCTAGACCCACCTTAAAGTATACCGATCGACTCAGAATCACTAGCTGAGTCGATTTAACGATGTCCGTCCGTCCGTCCGTCTGTCCATGTAAAGTTGTTCGTCGACTACAGGTCGCAATTTCACTCCGATCGTTCTGAAATTTTCCAGTTTAGAGTATTTCGCGGCTGTTAAGATCGCTATTGAATTTGGTTGAAATCGGTTCAGATTTAGATATAGCTCCCATATATATCTTTCGTCCGATTTGGCCCTTTAGTCCTATAGAAGCTGTATTTTACATCCAATCGTTTTGAAATTTAGAATGGTAGAGTTTCTTGACCCATGAACCAACATTGCCGAATTTGAAGAAAATCGGTTAAGATTTAGCTATAGCTCCCATATATATGTTTCGTCCGATTTGGCCCTTTAGTCCCATAGAAGCTGTATTTTACATCCTATCGTTTTGAAATTTAGAATGGTAGACTTTCTTGATCCATGAACCAACATTGCCGAATTTGAAGAAAATCGGTTAAGATTTAGCTATAGCTCCCATATATATGTATCGTCCGATTTGGCCTTTTAGTCCCATAAAAGCTGTATTTTACATCCAATCGTTTTGAAATTTAGAATGGTAGAGTTTCTTGATCCATGAACCAACACTACCGAATTTGAAGAAAATCGGTTAAGATTTAGCTATAGCTCCCATATATATGTTTCGTCCGATTTGGCCCTTTAGTTCTATAGAAGTTGTATTTTACATCCAATCGTTTTGAAATTTAGAATGGTAGAGTTTATTTATCCATGAACCAACACTACCGAATTTTAAGAAAATCTGTTCAGATTTAGATATAGCTCCCATATATATCTTTCGTCCGATTTGGCCCTTTAGTCCTATAGAAGCTGTATTTTACATCCAATCGTTTTCAAATTTAGAATGGTAGAGTTTCTTGATCCACGAACCAAAATTGCCGAATTTGAAGAAAATCGGTTAAGATTTAGCTATAGCTCCCATATATATGTTTCGTCCGATTTGGCCCTTTAGTCCCATAGAAGCTGTATTTTACATCCGATCGTTTTGAAATTTAGAATGGTAGACTTTCTTGATCCATGAACCAACATTGCCGAATTTGAAGAAAATCGGTTAAGATTTAGCTATAGCTCCCATATATATGTTTCGTCCGATTTTGCTCTTTAGATCCAATCGTTTTTATACCCTACACCACACTGTGGTACAGGGTATTATTTAAGTATAAAATGACTCAAAAGTAAATTTATGTAAACAATTTATACATGAATTACAAAATTTATATTTCAGAGTTATTCAATATTACGAGAGTGGTGTAGGGTATTATATAGTCGGCCCCGCCCGACTTTAGCCTTTCCTTACTGGTTTTTATATGACTTCATATTGGCTAAAGGACGTATTGAATCTCTATAGGGAAACAGTATTTTGATAAATCGTGCTATTATTATTTTGATTCATTGCGAAATCAACCCAGAATTGTATAGATAATAACTTTAATAGAAATGCACATAAACACTTAACATTTGATACAAAGCTATGCCTTGGGAGAATTTACTGTTCAGCTTAACCCAGATATGCCGAGCGTACTACATGTAGTACACCTGTTATGTTCAGGTTTCTGCGTATACTGTACTTTAATTTTTGTAAACAACTTGTTGTTGTGCCACAGAATATAACGGTCAACTAAACATGCGTTGATGAGTTTTGTCTAGGGTAATAACTTATGTGCATTTTTTTGGGTCAAAGATTTCAGTTTTGTAAAATTAGCAAAAGTGTGAAGATGTCCTCTAATCGGTGAGAAAAAGTTCTATATGCACATTTTATAATTGTTGCGTATCTATGTTTTTTTAATTATAATAGTTGTAAAAACTAATACGTAGCAACAGAATATGTGAAAAAAAATTATATGTGATCTTAGTCGATGTTTTTGCTGGCGTACTACATGTAGTACGTTCGGCATTAGTGTGTAAAAATTTTGAAAACATTTTTTTTTTTTACAGATTTTTAACATTAAATGAGATTATAAATGCCTTAGATGATAGTGATGAAGAGTTTTTACAAAATTCGCACGAAATATCAATTGTGACCACTGAAGCTGCGAACAACTATGCAACTGATGAAGATTCAGGAGAAGAAGATGAAGTAAATTTTGAAAATTTACCACCGCTATTATTGAATGCTGGGGCTGAGCTTTTTCGACATTCGTCTTCTTCTGATTCGGATAGTGAAGACGACATTCCACTTGCGTTATTGCAACAGGCCAAGAAACGTAAATGTATTAAGTCGTCAGTAAAATGGGTAAAGCGCGATCTGGAAGAAACGGAGTCTGTTGTCACAGCATGCGAAGAGGAAATTTTACCTACACCTCTTGAATTGTTCGGCAAATTTTTCGATGGTGACTTGCTAGAAGTTATTAGACAATACTCCAATGACTATGCGTCCAAACATAATTCAACTGCAAATATAACTCAAGACGAAATAAGGTGCTTTATTGGAATTTTGCTACTGAGTGGCTACAATACTGTTTCAAGACGCCGTATGTATTGGCAAAATAATAGAGATACTCATAATTCTTTTGTGGCGAAAGCAATGAGAAGGGCTCGATTTGAGTTCATAATAAGAAACTTGCACTTTGTCGATAACAACAGTCTGAATAAAACAGACAAGTTCGCAAAAGTTAGACCACTTTTACAAATGTTGAACAAGAGTTTCCAAAGTAATGCTCCGAAAACAATACAGCACTCAGTAGACGAGCAGATGGTTCCATACTTTGGTAGTCACGGATGTAAGCAATATATCCATGGAAAGCCTATAAGATATGGCTATAAATTTTGGGTTGGAGCAACTTATAAAGGCTACATCAGCTGGTTCGAGCCGTACCAAGGTGCAGGGACTTTCCCAAATAATACCTACAAGGAAATGGGACTTGGTCCAAGCGTAGTCTTAATGTATTGCGACATACTATCGCAAAGCCAACCTGACATTGCTCACCGATTGTATTTCGATAATTTATTTACAACAATCAACTTATTGGTTGAGTTAGAAGAACGACGCGTGAAAGGCACTGGAACAATTCGTCACAATGGGTTAGGCAACTGTCCTTTGCTAAAAAAAAAATCTGCAGAAAAAAGAAAAAGGGTGGTATGACCATCGCAAGATTTCTAACAAGAATATAATTGTATGTTGTTGGAACGACAGCAGTGCAGTAAACGTTGCCTCAAACGTCCATCCAGTTGAACCTTCAAAAAATATTTCACGTTGGTCTCGAAAAGAGAAAAAGCGTATACATATTCAACAACCACGCCTTATTCATGAATATAATAGCTACATGGGTGGCGTTGATCGAGCAGATGAAAATATCAGCTTGTACCGTGTATCTATTCGGGGTAAAAAATGGTATTTCCCAATATTCACACACCTCATTGATCTTGCAGAGCATAATGCGTGGCAACTGCATAGATATATGGGAGGTAAAGAGGACCATTTATCTTTTCGTCGGCACATTGCCACATTTCTAATATCTACTTGTGGGAAACCCTCAGCAACGATTCCAGGATCAGGATCATCATGCGACATCAGATTTGATCGAAAAGATCATTTACTTACTGAGAACACACGTCAAGCCGATGGAAAATGTAAACAGCTTCGTTGTACTCATTGCCACAAAAAAACCACTACACGGTGCACTAAATGTGATGTGCCGCTCCATGTAAAGTGTAATGTGGAGTACCACACCACCAAATAATTTGTTTATTACTTTGTTTTTTCTATACTTATGTACACAAACGTTGCTGAATAATAAACGACTTGAATTAAATCACAAAAAAACTGTCTTTTACTACCGTATGTGCCGAGCGTACTACATGTAGTACGGCCTCAAAATCCAAGATAAAATATTTTTTTTTTAATTTTTTCATCAGTTTTGTAATATAATCTCATAGAATTAAGTTATTTTGGAAAACTATGAAGATTGCTGCACTAGTTTGCCCGTCGGCATATCTGGGTTAAAATAGACAAATTTGTCTGGGTTGATTTCGTCATTTTGTGTGGGAGGTACGAAAAGGGGCGTGGCGTGGACGCCTATTTTTCACAGGGCTACATGCACTATAAAAACCTTACATTGTACAAATTTTCAAGTATTTTTATACACTGGTATTAATGTTATAAGCTGTTAACTTTTGGTGAAAAATGGTGCATTTGTGCGGGAGGTACAAAAAGGGGCGTGGTGATAACGCCCATTTTTCACAGGGCTATAGGCACTATGAAAGCATTACATTGTACAAAATTTCAAATATTTTTATGCACTGGTATTAGTGTTATAAGGTTTTAAATTTTTGTACCAATTGGTCTCTTTGTGTGGGAGGTACCAGAAGGGGCGTGACAATAACGCCAAATTTGCACTTAATTGAAGGTACTATATAATCATTGCGTTGTACAAAATTTCAAATATTTTTATGCACTGGCATTAGTGTTATAAGCTTTTAAATTTGTGTACCAATTGGTCCCTTTGTGTGGGAGGTACCAAAAGGGGCATGACATTTTCGCCCATTTTTGTTCAGCTTATAGATACGGTGAAATAATTACTATCTATGAAATCATCATCGGTTTCCCATGAGTAGTATAAAAGTTATAAGAGTTTTAACATGCCACAAAATTTTAACCCTTTTTGGGGGGAGGTACTACAAGGAGGGCTCCGACATGGGCCACTTCAAAACATTAAGTAGATTTGAGGAAATTAATACCACATACGAATTTGTAATTCATTCGGTCACTCCTTTTCAGAGATATCGTTCGCATAATTCAGTCAAACGGACAGACAGACGGACATTAATTAAGTCATATCTTTTGAACCCATTGAGCACCCATTCTGAAAATTTTGTATTTTATGGGTAAATATGGGGGTTATATTCAAAAGTAAAATAAAAAAATTTAAAATACTTTTTTCAGGATAATCAAGGATTAAGGATTTTGTACATTATACTTAGAAAGAACGTTAATATCTTTAAAATTGTACACACAGAATACAGTTTGGTTGCCTCAACCGAATTATTTGCCAACCGAATTTGGTAGTTCTGTCTACTATCATGCGATTCCATCAGGACAACCAATATTTTGGTTGTGGTATACTTCTGCTTCCATGTTGACAACAACCATATTTGGTTGCGCCAACTTCGAAAATGGTGGCTTAAATTATCTGTTGTAGTTGCCACAACCAACTGTTTTAAAAAAATGGTTGTTCTGACAATTTGTCAGTCGTATACTACAGACAATTAATTAAAAACAGTTTACATTAATTTTTATTTTATTTATTGAACAAAAACAAAACAATTAATAAGAAAATTAAAAATCCTATATTACAAATTCATCACTATATGAGATGTGGAAATATTTGACACACATTTTAGTATACGAAAAACAAACACAAAACTTGTATGCAAATATCGCTTAATCCTGTGCTTTCAATTTCATGATTGTTGCTTTTATTTTTTATTTATGTAAAACATTTTGCACAACATATTCTGCATTCCACAAATTATTATTCACTCGAGATTATTTTTGATTACCTATACCGTTCTTGAACAAAATGTTGAAGATTTTTTTATGTCTAGTAATTTTATTTTTTGTTTGTCGCGTATCAGCAAAAGAACAGCAACCAATCTTTCGGTTGTATTTCCCAAAATACATTTTGGAAATGATTGGGATAACAAATAAACGGTTATTTATTAATATTTTTTCTGTTGTAGTAACCAATTATTCGTTGCAATAATAATCTTTGGTCTATTGATACAATTTCTGTTGTCAAGAATAAAACATTGGTTGTCACAACCAAAAATCGATCATATGGTACTATGATGCAAATTTAAAATTGGTTACCACAACTATCCGAGTGTCAATGAAAAAAAAATTCTTAATTCGATTGATACAACCATCGATTTAGTTGCAAGCATTTTCATTTGATCGTATCCATGTTATTATTGTTGTTTCAACTAATTATTTATAAATACAACCGACAGACGGTGTAGGCAATATACTTTTTGTTGCTAGTACTATTTTTTTATTGTTACAATCGAATTCCAACCAATTATTTTCCTGGGTGTGTCCACGTTAGTTTCAGATACGACGGGACACTGCCTGATCGCTGACCGATAAAATTTAATTCTTTTCGCCTATAGCCATTTTGTGATTGGCTACATAAATTCAAAATTAAACCCCTTTTATCTTTACACTCTAACAAGCTTATTTAAGGAGTTATAGCTATTTTAAGTTTTATTAGAGACATTCAAAATGTTCACTAACAAAATAAGTAAAAAATTAAGTAAGCATTGAGAAAATGACGTCTAGATATACTGAGGTCGTTTTTTCTATGAAGTCTGACAGATGTGGATGGTACTGATATTAGCATTATTGATATCTAGGTGTATCAGACAGGTTCGTCACCGTGGTAACTCTAGTGACCTTAATTGGTCTAGCTCCGGCTGACACTCTAATCTAAACTTAATAGGCATTCAAAATGTTCGCCAAATAAGTAAGAAAATGTCGTCGGGTAAACCGATCATCACTTTGTGAGTAATGTAATATGGACTATTACACTAATTATTCTGTCAATTTGTGTGGGGGATACCAGAAGGGGTTTAACAAATACACCGATTTTTCGCTGAACAGTAGATACTTCAAATACATTGTACTGTACCGAATTGTAAGCGTTTATGTGCCTTGGTATATTAATGTTATGATCTATTAAATTTTGGTATGATTTGGCCATTTTGTGTGGGAGGTACCATAAAGGCGTGTTGATAACACCCATTCTTTACAGGGCTATAGGTACTTTATAAGCATTACACTGTGCACAAATTTGTAGTATTTTCGAGCAATTGCACTCACGTTATAAGCTGTTAACTTTTTGTATAAAATGGTACCTTTGGGTTGGTAGGTACCAAAGGGGTGTGGCAATAACTTATTTTTCACTGGACTGTAGGCACTGCGAAAACATTACACTGTACAAAATTTAAAGTATTTTTATGCGCTGGTATTATAGTTATAAGCTGTTAACTTTTGGTGCAAAATGGTCCATTTGTGTGGGAGGTACCAAAGAGGCGTGGTAATGTAGCAAATTTTTCTCAATGTGGTATCGGCTAATAAACTAATGCTATGTGTAGAATTTCAGAGGATGCGAATAAGTAGCACAGAAGTTATTAGATAATCTATATTTTATTGAATTGTGGGGAAGGTATTAGATGGAATGGACCAATATGGCCCATCTTCGAACTTAGCCTGAGATAGAGAAAAATATTACCACATACCGAATTTTAAGTCAATCGGTTACTCCTTTAGAGAGTGAACGTGTACCAGCCAACATACGGACTGACAGGCATTGATTAAATGACTTATAATGACCCAAAACGGATTTTCGTCGAACATACTTGTGGTCTTAGCTCACTATTTCGATGTGTTACACTTTTGCCCTGTAGCAAATGATATACTTGTATACCCTCGTCGCTCTAAAGTGAGGGTATAAAAAGACGTGTTTATTAAAAATTTTCAAAAAAAAACATTTTTTATCATTAGGAAGCTTATTTGAGGAATTGTAGCCATTTAAAGTTTGTCTAGAGAAAATTAAAGGTTTAACCAAAAAATATAAGGTAGATTTATTTTGTCTTCCCTTTTAGGAATAAGATATTTCCACCGAGACTCGGCTTTAAGAAGTCCGATGATGTGTTTCTTCTTAATGGGAATTCATTTTAATATGACGTCATATTGGCTAAAGGACGTATTGAATCTCTATAGGGAAACAGTATTTTAATAAATCGTGCAATTATTATTTTGATTCATTGCGTATATAGGTAGCTTCTCCTTTCAAAAAAATAGGTGCATTTTCATTGCCAATTCGTTTATATAACAACAAAGTGTTTTTCTCAAAAGAGTTTACTCTATTGAAGGATTTATTTTATGTAATGAGAAAACTTTTTATAAAGCCCTTTTAAGAAAATTATCTAAAAACCTGAGGGAAACACACATCTCGATAACGAAAGGTAATAAAGTCTTAATTAATAGAAACAACATTTACCCAAAAAGGTTCCCAGAAAGTATTGTGAAACCCCTTTTTTATAGTACCTCAAATTCAAGGTTTTTGGTTAAACAACCCAATAAACCAGTATTTAGACCGCGAAATTAATGTATTTCCGTGAAGCTGAAGAATTTTAAAAGTCCAAGTGCCTGAAATACTGCAAGGCGGAAACAAATACCCACAATACCCTGGTTGGGAGTAATATTGCTCGTGAAGAGTTTATCTGTTGTACGAAAACCTTAGTTGATTTAATAAGAAGAAAACTGAATGAAAGAAAAAAATATTAGCGAGATATTAAATTAAATAAATAAAATAATTTAAATGAGTAAATACAGTCACATAAAAAGTGAATAAATAAAAAAAAATCATAAAAAAGGTTTACAAAGAACAAACAAATATAGAAAAAGGTAGATTAATAAGGAAAAAAGGCAAGTACATTTAGAACAAAAAATATATATAGTTTAGGCTTTTTTACGATTGTTTTGTGATAGCCTTAAAAATTTCTTTGATTGTTCTACTTCAAAGGTCAAAATGTCCTGTTTAACCACCCAAAAGAGCTGGTTTAGGTAGGATTTAGTGTAATTTGAAGCCGAGGCTAAAACGGCTAAGAAACATCAACTTTATAGGTCCCAATTTGCGTACTGTTGCTTGTGTTTTTTGTTAAAGTTTTGAGAAAATACACTATTATGTTATCTTTATGTTGATAGGATTAATTGTTAATAAAATTATTGTGATTTTAAAATATGTCTGCTAAGGATCATTTTATGGGAAATGAAAGATTGAAAGGTTTGTAAGGTGTATACGTATAACATAAGGTTGGGCCATAACAACGCCACACTATGATTTCAACTTTTAGGTGCTAAAATATTCACCTGACGGTATTTTTGTTTAAATGTCGCCAAAAAAAAATTATGGCACATTTATAGGTTTCGTTTTTATATTTTTTAATGTTTTTTTTTTTAATTATTCATCTGGTCACACCGAATTGAGCATATTAACAGCGAGAGAGAGAGAGGTAGAGTGAGTTCCGAAGAAAAGTAAATTAAATACGTAGAAGCATTTAATTGTTTATATTTTTTGTAGGTATTTCCTCTCTGTTTCTGCTTCAAAATAAACACATACATACGTAAAAATGCATGTATGTACATTAGGCTGTAACGAAACCTCAATTATCAAGAGATGAGCATTGATAAGCGTGCTGATTACGGGAATACCAAACTTAGGTGTTCCGAAGGTACTTTTATACCACTAACTGACGTTCAAATATCGGCTCACTCATTTTCCACTGACTTTTGTGGTCAAAATACGGAAACGTTATTTTAAAATTGTTGTCAAATGTAGACGTTTGACCAAATTGTCAAAATTCAACACCCTCAGATCTCGTTGAAATTTTGTGTTGACCACTTTCCAATGGGACTAAACTTGGTACAAGTTTCATTTTGCTCACTTGACATGAAATGCCCCATATATGTGTATTCTTACTTGGCAGCACAAACACAATGGACCAGAGTGGGCCTCCGGGTGAAGCAGAGAACAAATGTTCGCGACGTGTCCTTTAACTTAAACTAATAGAGTTATTTCTGGGCGATAGCCTAAGATGCTAGTGCCTTTTACATTAAGTTTATTAAATTTTTAATTGTAATAAATAAATAAATAAAATAGTGTTATTTCTGCAGTAGATTTCTTGTGTTATTTCTTGAGTAGAAAAATCCAGAGGTGCTATATTTCTATACATTTTCGATGCCTGAAGAACTCGTCACACCCGTAGAACTCTCTATTAATACTTCCAACATTTGTTTCGAGTGACTCTGAATATTCATCTGTGGGCACTATAAGTGATAACCACATAAAGCCGTATCAACGACAAACGGATCAACCATACAACTCCACCGAGGTCACGATCTGTTTGGAGTGTCATAACCGAATAACCCGCAACTTGATCCAATTCAGTGCACTAGGTGTCACTTTAGAGGATACTCTGGTCTGGCCAATCTCAAATATTGGTCAGAGACTTTTGTGGCTAGTTGTTGTTTATATCTGCAGCTTAGTGGGAACACTGCCTTGCGAATTCGGTACCACATACAAACAGCCAAACAACACCTCGGGCTTTGAATACATCCTGCATGAACATTTACCACATGAGACGGTGCACTAATATGCGATTTAATTGGCAATGGAACGACAGATTCTTGGCTGATTGCTGCGCCGCTGTCCCATTGCATAATGGGAACAAACTAACAGACTCAGACTCTAACATTAGCCGTCAGAACCACAACAACAGCTATTGATACCTCTATCTCATAGCCCAAATAACTCTTCCATACACATCAATACCATAAATAATGAGAATATTAACACATTAATAGCATCATCACCATCACACAATCCTGCGTTTCAGCCACACTCACACAACTCAACACCATCCATATCACCCACCTTTTCACAACCTTCATCCATATCACACACCACTAATCCCACATCCCCACAAATCCAGAGTATTCCTTTCTCCTTGACTCAACATCCGCAGCAATCCCCTGCGGTACTAGGTGCTTGACAATCTTTCAGGATCATGCAATGGACTCCGAAACATGATTGTGGAGATAAACAACTTCATGTATGAGCACAAAATTCCCACCGCAAAAATTCAGCAGTCCAAATTCACCAGCGAATGTCGGATATCGTCCCATGAAGGCTTCGTTATTGATCAGTCAATCAGATTGATCAATCTTTCCACCCCCCATCCTCCGGACCAATATACAGAATCAATCGCAGTATCAGTTATCACCCCTCAATCGCACACCTACTAGAGGGGGAAAACAGTATGATACTAGCCGATTTAAATAGACATCATGAGACGAGGTTCTCTCAGCTCCCATCTGACCCCCGTGACACATCAATTGCAGATGAACTAGACTCCTCCGAATTCTCTCGCATCAATGAGGACTTTCCCTCCGAAACTCTCTCATCAATGAGGACTTCCCCACGAGCTCCCCAGACATCTCTATTGTCAGCTCGTCGCTATTGTCGCTTACATCATGGCAAACCCATGTGATCCCTAGCACCGGATCACATTCCAATTGTGATAACCGTGGAGAAACCAAGGAGACTTCGTAGAGCCAGAGAAACGCACGTTTGTGAACTATAATAAAGCCAACTGGCATGGCTTCACAAACCACATTAACGTTGCGATCTCTCAATTGTCAATTGGGAGAATTCCTCAGTGTAGAACTAATTTTCCGTCAGCAGGAGCAAGCCTCACAGTGCAACGTGATGAGCTACGTCGTAAATATTCAGATGACCCCAAGTTGTGGTCAACAATTAGGAGCCTATATGCCGTGAACAACAACAATGGAAACATCGAAGTTGAATTTAATGCTGCTATATATACGGATGCCAATAAATGAGCCCTGAAATTCTGCCAGCAATTTATTGCTCACTCCACCGGGCAGAATTGGTCCAAGAAAGCTACACATAGGAGATTCAGGAAGACCAACACAAATATGGTACCCCTTCAAGAAATTGAAGGGGTGATCAAAAGCCCTTGATCCAGATGGCATTGCGATCAGCATGCTCAAGCACCTTGGTCCAGCAGCACTTTATTAGCTCGCGTACACCCGGAAACTTCCAGTCAACGCGTCAGTGATTCCTGAAAAATGGAAATCAGCGATAGTAATACCGCTTCCTTAACCGAATAAGCCAGCTAACCGTGGGGAATCACACCGGCTGATCTCCTTCCTGTCACCTTTAGCAAGGGTTTAGGAAGCTTTGTTACTGCCATTAATGAATGAGCACTTAGCCCTGGCAACAGCACCTCGACCGCCCTTAATGACATTTTCACCAGCATAGCAGATATGACCTGCCGCTCGAACTATACTCACCGCTTTAGATTTATCCAAGGCTTTTGACACGGTCAACCACACGATTTTGCTGGACGATGTCATTAATTCCACATTGCCTACCATTATCAAGAGCTGGCTTGGTATTTATATTAATGGCAGGCAGGCATATGAGGAATTCAGAGGTAGGAAATCCAAGTTTCGGAAAATTTAAATGGGAGTCCCACAGCGAGTAGTAATTTACCCACTTTTATTTAACTTTTATTTAAGTTTCCTGCGCCGCTGGAAAGATGGATGATGGTCTCATACGCCGATGTCTGCACTATTATGGCAACCGGCGTAGAAGTAGATGAGATAAGTTATTGTCTCGACATCCAATATGTCATTACAGATGACATAACCACAAACCACACCAAACCATTTTTTTTCTGGGCTGCCACTTCAGCTCTTGAATCTCTTCAGGTTGCTCTTCGTCCCAAATGCGGCAATTTTGCTTGTTTACATACCCAGAAATGGGCCTTATCGCTGAACAAAATATGGCTCGAAAACGTCGGATCTTCTTGTAACTTTTGAAGAGCCCATAGAGCGAAGCGATGTCGCTTGGGAAAGTCGGGCGGCTTCAGTTCTTGCACAAGCTGTATTTTATATGCTTTCAATTTAAAATGCGCCAGGTCGTTCCATACGTCAGTCCGAGTTGATGCGAACGGCGCCGGATCGACTCTCCACGGTATTCGTGTACACTCTCAGCTACGGCCGCTACATTTTCTTCACTGCGTGCTGGACGTGGTCTATTCGGTCGAATATTATCCAATAATGAATGTTGGGTCTCAATGTGGGTGATGGTGTTGCGAATAGTACGCTCAGTAGGCCGATTATGTTGACCATAAGTGGAGCGAAGAGCACGAAACAAATTCCCCACAGAACGATTTGTAAACGTTGTTCAGTCGTAAGTCTTTCCATGATGAAATGCCAAACAATACTTAACTAAAATAACATGACACGACTTACACGTGATCTGTCAAAAAAGGCTATTGAAAAAAGTATTTCTACTTGGATCACCCTTTATGTCAGTAATCTACTATTCGATTCGAACAAGATGTAGCTCAACAAATATCGCTCCTATTTTTTTGATGTTAAAAACTCCTGAAATGTCTAGAAAAGACGTGAGTATATTCTCATTATAAGACAAGGAGGTATCTATATTAGTGTAGTGCGGACTCCACAGATGTCCCTTTATATACGCATGTTGACATTCACGCTCATTTCCTGCTGTTATGTTCCTGCCAATATCCATTCCTGCAACGTCCTGTTCGTGCTGTGCCTCTTAGAATTGGAAATTCCCTGAAGCGATAGCGCGTAGAACTCTTTGTGCAAAAATCTACGGTAGTGTAGTGAATTGCAAGTGCAAAGTGTCATGACTACAAAAGATCTACAACTGCCAGGGGAGAAAATCCTCAAATACGGCCTGAAAATAAAATTGTTCATACTTAATTGTCACCTAGATCATTCGAGTGTGGGACATACTATTGCTAAAAATTTCAAATCTAATCTGGACTATTGTGTTGAACATCCGGGTTTAGTATTTGAACAAATTGAGAAATCGAAATTCTTACAGTATTCAACTTTAATAATTATTATCAATGGCTACTGCTTGTGCTCCATTCATGTGCTGGAAGTTGTTCTCTATTGCATTCGAGAAAATGGATATCTGCGCTACAAATCAAAGCTGATAATTCTAAATAATGTAATACGTTGTCCATGCCGCAGACAACGTTTTCGGTTTTTACCACCCATTGAAAAGGAATTGAACTGCGGTAAATATGACAATGTGGTTATATTTCAAAACAATGTCCAATCGGAGATGGACTTCTCTCAATGTTTCCTTATCATGCTGGTGATCGCCCATTCAACACCTTTGGATTCCATACAGAAAATATTGAAGCCAACAGAACGTGCAACGAAGCACGAGGTTATACGGACATCAAGCAATGCAGATCTCTACTTCTACACGATAAATCCCGCTCTAGCCATCATAGTGAACAACAATTATTTTACAAGTCCTCATACGATCCGAGAGGGCAGCGATGTGGACGTTGTGAATTTGATGCGTGAATTGAAAATAGCTCGAATTCCCTACATTCTCATAGAGGACTGTGATCGTTCAGAACTGTTGAAAATTCTCGACTATATGGAGAAGAAAGATTTCCAGCCTTTAAAGAGTTTTCTCTTTTTCCTGATGTCTCATGGCGATTCGGAAAATATCATCTATACACACGGAATACAGAGCAATAATCGGATACAGAGCAATAAATCCCTGGAAAATGCCGAAAAATTTATTGTGCTAAATAAATGTCGCGGCGCTATAGATCTTGAGTATGCCGATTATAAAGACTTGAAACAAATCAAACCCACCGACGGCAGCCATCTCAAGAAGAACACTATGGTTCTGTATAGTGTCCCTAATGGAGTACAATCGCCACGTTGCCCAGAGAGAGGATGTCCTTTGATCAGTAGTTTTTGTCAAAATTTTCGCAACATCGATCATACCGATGATATTCGAGTTGTCAACGAGCAAATCGAAAAAGATCTTAAGCTGGAGGGCTATTTTGAGAGCCTAAAAGATAATAATTGCTCGGAATTATTAATAAACGATGCGAATAAATGTCATAACATTATGCAGTTACCGACAAATGCGGTGACTATGATTGAATTGATTGATTCGATTTTGAGCGATTTTCCAACATTAAATTCTGATGGCGGTGCAGGAGGAGGCGCTGATGTTGTCGAAGAGCCTAAGCTTAGGACCTTGTTTTATATATGTGGCACTCTGAATGAAAAGAAATTTCCAAAAGTTTCAATTGTTAAGAAATACTTTGCAGCCGAATTGGATAACGATTGAGTTTTTTTTATATAGAATAGATCTATGAACTTTAAGTTTCCTTGAACAACCTTGTAAAAATGTTATTTATTATAATATAACTTAACAATTATTACCTGCAATAACAATCCTATGAATAAGGCTATGGACAGAAAGAACTCTAATTTATAAATTTAAAGATGTATATTTATTTTTTATTTTTAATCGTATTATTATGTATTTGATTACTTCCTTTTAAATATGAAGTTTTCTTGTAATTACCTACGGGAAAAGCAGTGTCAATTAACCTAAATATACTGATCACAGGACCTGTAAATGCAGTCCCCATTACATTCAAGAGTTTGCGGCAAATTTAGTAGCAATAATTCCTGAATGCTGCACTGGTCACCCCCAAATCAAACTTAAAGTAAATATATGAGAATACATTTATATATATAAATAAGAATTACAGATATCCAAAAATTCCCAGCTAATGCAGTTCTATGATTATTACAACTAATTGCAGCTCACATTTGAATTCAAAATTTAATTACTTCGTGTATTATTTGGACGGTATTGGTTGATAAATTATTATGGTTCCATTCAAAAAAGTATTTTTTTTATTTAGAATAGTTTTTAGGATTAGCAGATTTTCGTGCTTCGCGAAAAACAAAAAAATATCAAAACCAACATTTTGTCCTGTAAACATTGTTTACAGTATAAGCAGCGGCTAACCGGTCGCCGTATAAGTCACGGTATAGCGCCATTGAATATGTTTAGGTTTAGGTTAGGGTGGCAGCCGTATTTTTTTACAAACTCACATAGACCAATTTAGGTCCCTAGTGTTACCACGGGCTGAAATGCCCCTCATCGAAACCAACCTGTTTGATATATAAATTTATCGATAGTACGAATATCAGTATTGGAAAGATCTGTTAGGCTGCCTAAAAAGGCCGACCCCAGTATGTCCAGTCGTCGTTTACTCAAAGCGGGACAGTCGCAAAGCAAGTGCTCAATGCTCTCCACTTCTTCCTCATCTCCACAGCTTCGGCAGAAGTCATTGGAGTCAATGCCCAATCTTTTGGCGTGTTCGCCGAACAAGCAGTGTCCTGTCAGAACCTGCACTAACGTAGACAATCGTTTCCTCTCTAGTGCGAGAAGATATTTTGACCTTCTCAGGTCATACCTTGGCCAGATTTGCTTACCTACCCCGCAGGTGCCGATTTCTGTCCATCTCTCGTTGAACTGCCTGATTGCTCTTGCCTAAGCCAAAGCTTGCACGTGGATAGTGGCTCATCAATATATGCAAATTCTTCGAGAATTTGTAATGTCGTCCCTTTCCTAGCAAGTTCATCGGCTTTGCAGTTCCCCGGGATATCCCTGTGCCCAGGCACCCATATGAGGTGTATATTAAACTGCTCAGCCATCTCGTTAAGAGATCTGCGGCAGTCGAGGGAGTTTGTGAATTTAGGGATGTTGCCTCCAGAGAATTGATGGCAGCCTGGTTGTCCGAGTAAATGACATCGCCAGTGTTGGTTACTATGTTGCGACTCCCCGGGAAATGTGTGTCGAGCAGTACATTGAGCGACTGCTCGCTGTTTTTGGTCCAGTTATTTGTCTCATCCTGTAAATATCCCACTGTACAGGGTGATGCAGATAATATCTTCCTCAGCCTAGCGGCGTCGGAGACCTTTTCCACTTCCACCACTTCACCACAGAAGGTATACAAAGAGCGCCTTTGCGCCTTTTTAAGCTCCTTCTTATAGATCTTGAGTTGCTCTTTATAGGCACCCCAATCATTAGCGACCCCAGTAGATTTAGCCTTATTGAATACCTTGTTGCAGGTCTTTTTCATAGCCGTTAGCTCAGAAGTCCACCATTGGGGTTTAGTTTTACCCTTGTACCTTGTTTTTGGTTCGTACAGAAGTTTAGAGTTGAGGACTTTCTTGAAATTCTTCTCATACAGGTGCCACTTTATCTTCCTTACATTTCTGTGGACGGCTGGTTTAGGCGCTTTTTCCGCGAGTTTGAACTCAATATTATGGTGATCTGAGAATGAGTGGTCGTCCAGTACATTCCACCCAATAATTTTGTCTGACAGCCGGTCAGTAGCAAACGTTACGTCGAGTACTTCTTGTCTGTCTTTAGTTGTGAAGGTCGGTTTATTACCTATGTTACAAACATTAAGGTTGGTAGTTAGAATAAAGTCAAGAAGCGAATCACCCCTATTGTTTATATCCGTACTACCCCAGATAGTATGATGAGCGTTCGTGTCTGCGCCAATAATCAGCTCGAGCTCGTCAGACGTTGCTTCTTCTACTACTTCCCTGAATAGAGCAGTCGGTACTACAGATTCATAAGGCAAGTAGCTGGAGACCACCCAGGCTAGCAGCTGTTTGGTCTTTACCACTTAAATTAGTCAGGAGAAAGATACTTAGATCTTTCCTGGCCAAAATTCAGGTTCTTGGAGTGCCTTCACAGTTGGCCACAAGCAGTTTAAAGTTAGGTGTCCTAATACCGCACACCCTTCCTCCCACAGGACGATGTCTACTGCGCCTGTGGACAGGCGCAGCAATAGAGCCGCTGAGGCTGCTTTAGCGTGATGGAGGTTAATCTGTAGAATTCTAACCATCATTGGTAAGTGACAGATTAACATCCACCCCGACGAGGGTGTTATCGAACTCTTCGTCCGTATCGTCGAGAAGCATGTCCCCGCCAGATGCGTCAAAGAGTCCGGAGACTCCCCTCAGCCTCTCTGTGTCCGAAGTAGAGCTTTTGTCCTCAGAGAAGGACGTTACAGATCTTCTGTTAGAGTTGGAGTCACCAGAAAAAATAGGCGTGGGTACCTCCGCACTTCCAGAAAGTGCCACGGTGGACGACTCACCTTCTGCAGTGGGAGCTATATCCTGCTTGTATATCTTCAAAACTATAGTCTCTAAGCCATATTGTAGTGTTTCACTCGCACTTTGTATATGGGAGGTGGATTCAGCGTTTAGGATAAGATTGACCTGCCGCTTTTTTCCATCCGCCTCACCCACCTTGCTGATTCTCCAATTATGGGCCGGCAGACCAGGATTGGAATCGTTTATTATTTCTAAGATGTCAGCCGGGTTGGAGGGCACTTCTGTAACCCAGGTGATGGCTCTAGGGTGACTAGGGATGTTGTTTTTTTCGACAACATCCAACTGGGCACCCGACCCCACCTCACCCGCTCGACTCAGAGCAGCCTTATACAGGTCTACTGATCTGGCATCACCGAAATATAAGAGCTTTACTCTCCCCTGATGCCATCCTGCATCGTTGCAGGTTGATGGTTTGCCCGGCATTTCTCTACGGACATCGAGGTAATGAGCCATAATGGCTGATTGTACATGACTCCATTTGTCCTTGAGGATGGATCCATCCTCACTACTTCTGTCTATAACAGCCATCACTAGACTCTCCTTCGCCACTTCATTGAAGGGCTTGGTGAGTGTCCTGTAAATGGTGACATTAGGGCCTCTTGCCTTTTTCGAAGGCAGGGGTTCATCAGGTGATCTGATATGTTTTACTTTATTAGCCGTTAACACAGCTGAATTTGTGGCTCTTTCAGCCGACTCATTGGCCTTAGAAGCATCTATGACGCCTTTAGCCCAGGTAAGTTGAATATGTAGCTTTGATTTGTTATTTCAAAAGAAATAAATTAATTTATTCGAAATTGTTTGTCAATTGTAGTGAAGAAAAATATTACAGCGGTCGACAAAAACAAACTTTTTCTTGGATTTCTGTTTAATGCTTAGATTCTGATGCTATTTTGAAGTTAAAACCTTACTAAATTATATATACATATATGTCCTTTATTTATCCATACACAGTAATAATAATATTGTTTACAATATACATAGTTATTAGTATACAAATAAAATATTCACGAGGAACATAGGGCGTCAACGAATTCTCTGGGGAGTGGAGACTTTCACAGATGTGTACTTCGGTACGGAAAGCTTCCTGATTGCTATTCACTTGGGAATAGCCAGGGGTGATTCATTTGCTGAATTTATAATTGACATATATTGACATCCCGTTGATTGATAGCTAAAGTGAGAAGTCGAAAGTTTTCCCCTGCCTAGAGTGTAAGATGGCACACCCATCACTAGGATCGGATGCTGTGGTCTAATCCGCACATCTTAAATCTCCCAGATTATAGAAACGTTAACTAAATTAGCTACAACTTTTAAGTTATGCATCGGTTTTCCGCGGAATGGGGTCATTTAATTCATGAGCGATCAGATTACGATAAAATTATAAAAATATAACAATTGAGCATTTTTAGATTGATTAAGATTGAAGATTTTGATTTGTTCGCAATTTTTTGGTAGATATCGTCGAAACCGCTGCACGGATGGAAAATTGTATTGCAAGAAGTTGAAGGCTACTTTGTTTTGAAATCTTTAAAACTTTCCTCAACTAATTCGGATAAATGGTTCTCGAGTTATGTTCTTCGTGAACTTTTATTAATTTCGGAGGAGTGACCTTAGAACCTAAGTATGTTCGACGGATATCCGTTTTGGGTCATTTTAAGTCGAATAAGAAATGTTCGTCCGTCTCTCTGTCTATCTGCCGGCTGGTGCGCACGATAACTCTCGAAAGGAGTAGCCGATTGACTTAAAATTTGGTATGTGGTAATATTTGTTTCTATCTCCGGCTAAGTTCGAAGTTGGGCCATATTGGTCCACTCCTTCTAGTACCTCCCCCACAAAGGGTTAATATTTAGTGAATTATTTATTATTTAACAAGTAAGAAAGTTTCAGTCGGGTAAACCGACTAAGGTATACCCTCACATTGTGAGTAATATAATATTGAATATTACACGAATTATTCTGTCAATTTGTGTGGGAGGTACCAGAAGGGGTTTAACAAATACACCTATATTTCGCTGAACAGTAGATACTTTAAATACATGGCGGCACTGTGCCGAATTATAGCGTTTATGTGGACTGGTATATTAACGTTATGAGATATTAAATTGTGGTATGATTTGGCCATTTCGTGTGGGAGGTACAAAAAGGGTCGTGGTGATAACGCCCATTTTTTCCTGGTCTGTAGGCACTATAAAAGCATTGCACTGTACAAAATTTCAACTACTTTCAAACACTGGTATTAATGTTATAAGCTGTTAACTTTTGCTGCAAAATGATGAAATTGTGTGGGAGGTACCAAAAGGGGCGTGGCAACTACACCCATTTTTCTCGAGTTGATAGCGACTAATAAACTAAAACTATGTGTGGAATTTCAGCAGTTATTAAAGAATCAATATTTCATAACATTTTAACCCATTGTGTGGGAGGTACTAGAAGGAGTGGACCAATATGGCCCATCTTCGAACTTAGCCGGAGATAGAAAAAAATATTACCACATGCCAAATTTGGAGTCAACCGGTTACTCCTTTCGAGAGTTATCGTGCGCACCAGCCAGCAGACAGACAGGCAGACGGACGGACGGACATTGGTCATTTCACTTAAAATTACCCAAAACGGATTTACGCCGAACATACTTGGGGTCTTAGGCCACTCCTTCGATGTGTTACACTTTTTTCCGTAGCAAATGATATATACCCTCGTCACACTAAAGTGAGGGTATAATAACATCTATACTACTTATTTGAATCTTCTGAAATTCTACAAATAGTAATACGAGTAGTTTATTAGTCACGCCCCTTTTGGTACCTCCCACACAAATGGACCATTTTGCACCAAAAATTAACAGCTTATATCTTTAATATCGCTTCAAGCAAATTCGAAATTTTTTACAGTGTAATACATTTATAGTACCTAGCGTCCAGTGAAAAGAGGGCGTAATTAACACGCCACTTTTGGTACCTCCCACACAAATGTACTATTGAGCACCAAAAGTTAACAGCTTATACGAGGGCGGTTCGGAAACGTCTTAGCCTATCAATGAAAGAGAATAGTTAGTTTTTCAGAAATATTTTTATTTTTCAATACACGGAGAAAAAAACAGGAAACGAAACATGTTTGAAAGCAAAATTTAAATAAAATATAATTTGATGAAAATATTTTATTTTTACATACCGGAAAAAATGTTTGAATATCTCTTTTATCAATATAATTTTTTTTCGAAGTTGTGGTGCAGGTTATATTAAAAAACGGGGAAATATTTTTATATGATACAGAAATTGTTTTCCGACTTATAGCAAAAAAGCTAATTTTCTCAAAAATAATATGTTTCCAGAAAATATACTACAGAAGCGATTTTTTTTCTTAGGGTATAATCTCCTGAAACTTCAATACACTTAGTCCAACGCTTATCTAGCAATTCTATCCCTTGATTAAAATAGTTTTCCTCCAGGTCTTCAAAATAGTGGTTTACAACTGTAATTGCATCTTCATTTGAGGTAAAACGCTTGCCAGCAAGGAATTTTTTTAGATTTGGGAACAGGTAAAAGTCACTGGGAGCTAAATCATTAGAATAAGGTGGGTGGTCAAGCAACTCGTACTTTAATTCGTTGATTTTAGCCATTGTTAAAACACTCTTGTGCGCTGGTGCGTTGTCTTGATGAAAAATTATTTTTTTGTGTTGTAAGCCAGGACGTTTTTCTCGAATTTGTACAATTAATGATCCAAAAGGTTGCAATAGTACTCTGAATTTATTGTTTTACCCTTTTGCAGATAGACAATCAATAAAATACCTTTGAAGTCCCAAAAAACCGTTGCCATAACCTTACCAGCCGATTGAATTGTTTTTGCCTTCTTTGGGGCACTTCCTCCAGCTTCAGTCCATTGTTTGGATTGTTCTTTTGTCTTTGGAGTATAGTGGTGGATCCATGTCTCATCAACAGTTATGAAACGACACTTAAAATCCATTTTATTTCGCTTAAAACGATCCAAACAAGCTTGAGAAATGTTCATTCTTATGCGTTTTTGGTCGACTGTTAACAAGTGCGGCACCCATCTTGCAGAAAGCTTTTTCATCTGTAGTTCTTCATGCAAAATTAAATGGACTCTATCATTTGAGATGCCCATGATATTAGCTATTTCACGCACTTTCGTCGATCATCATTTAATACCATATCATGCACTTTGGCTACAATTTCTGTTGTTGTTGCTGTTTTTGGACGTCCACTACGTGGTTCATCTTCAATGCTTGTACGACCACGTTTAAATTCAGCAACCCAATTTTTTACTGTTGCATATGAAGGAGCACTTTCACCTAACACATTCACCATATCATTATGAATTTCTCGTCCCGATAAACCTTTTTTGTGTAAATATTTAATGACACCACGCATTTCTAATTTTTCCATTGTAAAAAAATCGCGGATGCGTCTTTTGTGAACACCTGTTTCTATATGAAGGAGTTGCCAGATCGAAACAAAATTTAACATGTGTTCATAGCAGAAATGGAAGTTTCCATTTTTTCCAACGTTTTTCTGTTTATACCGCGCTTTTTGTGCTAGGCTAAGAAGTTTCCGAACCGCCCTCGTATATTGAATACCTCGAGTATTCAATATACGAAGATTTGAAATTTTGTACAGTGTAATGGTTTTATAGTACCTACAATCCCGAGAAAAATGGGCGTTATAGCCATGCTCCTTCTGGTACATCCCACACAAAGGTACCATTTAGTACAAAAGTTAACAGCTTTTAATTGTAATAATACTGCCTATAAATAGTTAAAATGTTGTACAGTGTAATGTTATTATAGTACCTACATTCTGTCGAAAAATGGGCGTTATTATCACGCCCCTTTTGGTACCTCCCGTACAAAGGTACCATTTTGTACAAAAGTTAACCGCTGATATGGTGAATATCAATACATATACTTACAACGGGTTTTCCAATAAGAGTGATATGATTTCTCTGAAAAAAAAACACGCTTATTATTAAGTAAATTCAAAAGTCTGTTATTTAATGTGAAGTACAATCGATACAATTAAGTTCTAAATAAAACGTCATTCAAATGGCCTCCGCGACTTCTTCTGCAGGAACGAATTCCATGAACCCAATTTTCGAGCACTTTTTCCACTAAATCAAGTCGTACGTCATGAATGGCACGTTCAATATTGACTTGTAAAGCATGAAGAGAGTCTGGTTTATTTCGAAAGACCTATGACCTCAAATAACCCCACAAGAAATAGTCTAATGGTGTTAAATCACAACTTCTTGGAGGCCATTCAATATCACAATTTCTTGAAATAATCGAATCTCCAAACTTTTCTCGCAACAATTCAATTGTTTCATTTGTTGTGTGGCACGTAGCCACTATCGGTCAACGGCAAAATTATAGCTCTTAGCGAGGGCTAAAATATTGCTCATGGGTGTCAAGGTCGTAAATCGAAGGGAAAGTGTTTTTTTTGATTAAAAAAAAAAGGACAGCATCATTTTCAAATGTGAACGGAAAGTTTAATTTTGCTCTAGCTCCTTAAGGGTACGTCGGATCGGGAACCGGTCAATGGCAAAAAGATAGCTCTTAACGAGAGCGATAATATTGGTCATGGGTGTCAAGGTCGTAGGTCGATTGGAAAGTTTTTTTTTGGATTTAAAAAAAATGGACGATTATTTTGATAATAAAACTGAATAATTTGTAAACGTTGTTCTTGCGTATATCTCCCCATCATGAAATTGTAAACACTACTGAATACAACGAAAAACAAATGACTTATTTATTTAGAAATTTGCCGGTTAATACCCTTTAATCCCATCGTTGTCAACTTTTAATCTGATCAATTTTGACAAAATATGTATATATATAAAAAATGCTATTGCTATTGAATTTTTTATAAAAATGCAATTTCAATGAAATTTTCTATAAATATTTAATTTTCACTAGATTTAATTTAATATCCAATTTTGATCATTTTCTAGAAAAATCATAAAAATGTAACAATAGTGCGTTTTTAGATGTTTTGTGAGGCTTTTTACAGAAATTTATTTTATTTTAAAATTAACGATGTGCGCCCTTAATCTTTGAATAAGTACACTTTGTACGAAAAATTAAGATATGTACTTAATATTAATGTATTTAATATTAATGTAATTATATATATTTAAGTATAAAATGTACTTATGTTAATTATTAAGGGCGTCTAAGACAAAATTAGTTTTCAGTGTATTTATAAATTATTAAAATTTTCTCTAAAACAATTTTTTTTCGCAATATTTTGTAGGTTTGTTTTGTAAGAACTTGAAGGCTACTTAATTTTGAGTTTTTAAAACTATCATGAACCAATTCCTATAAATGGTTCTCTGTTATGCCATAATATGTGGTTCAACCTTCTTCTTAGCCTAAAGGGTTGTTTTTTTGAATTATCGCGATAAACCGAAGAAATAGAGAGGGTGAACCACATATTTTGTCACAATTCGAGAACCATTTGTTTGAAAGAATTCAAAATGAAGTATTATTTCTTAAAAGATAAAATAGGAGATTGGAAGCGCGTAGTTTAATGACAGTGTTTTGTAGTGCTTATAATTTAATATTGGTGATTGGAAGCGCGCAGGTTAATGACATTGTTTTGTAGTATTTAACATGAAATGTAATTTCAATTGCCTGTTACGCATCCCTGAGGAAGTTGGAAAAGAACCAACGAAACGACGGAGGAAAATAATGAAGTAAATTTTTTACTTGCATTTAAAATAAAAACTGACCAAAAAATCCTAAAACATAAGTAGATAAAATTAATACATTTTACCTATTTCAATAATAAAATATTTAGTTTTTTATTAAATTTTATAATCAGTGTTTTACTTTCCGAATCTCTGCAAATTCCCGGGAACAAAAAAATAATATCTGAAGTTCTTCGAATTTTAACATTTGTTTATTCACTTCACGTGCAACAACAACAACTGTGATCGAATACAATTTCATTCATGAATTCCAGTTCAAAGATAAGGATTTTAGATAAGAAATTTGCAAAAGAACATAAACGAATATAGGGAAATTACCTCGTTTAAGAAAGCTGATATCATTTTAAAGAAATAGTTACTGACACATCGAAGCCGAAATGGGTAGTTTTTCAGGAGAGGCGATCGAAGTTTCATTAATGATGTAAATCAAATGACTTATTGTTTAAGCGAAACAATAAGTCACCAGATACATAACCGGGTTTTATATAAAACCCGGTTATGTATCTGGTGAGATATCAATGATACGAAAAGCGTGGGAACAACTCTGTTCTTAGCTCTATTGCGAATGAGCTGATATATCGATACCTCCATTCTAAAACATGCTAAGTCGACTTAGCATGTTTTAGAATGGACTTCTAAATATTCCAAAATATATTCAGTCAAAATTTGGTGTTTATACGTTATTCACAAAACAGTACAGGTCAGTCGTTTTCCATTACAAAGAAAATCCACACAAATTTAAAAAAATCTTCAAACTTTGAAAAACTACCCTTTTGCACTTAGAATAGTATACAGGGTAGCTGATATGTATTCCAACCAACTTCAAGTTGCTATCATTTCTAAACCGCTAGTCTGATAGCTGACAGATTTATTTCAGTGACAGTTCATTTTATTGCTTACAAGCTTACAAAAGCATTTTGATCTATTGCATTCAGAAAAAAAGTTATTCGTGATGGAATTCAAGCGTGATAGTGTGATTACTTTATATTTGGGTGGAAAAACACAAGTGGCTATCGTTAGAGCCCTCCAGCATTTAAATGTGAATAAATCTTTGGTTTCTCGTACCATTGCTCGTTACCATGATACTGGCAGTGTTGCATCGCGTCCAAAAAGTGGACGAAAAAAAAACGGTAACAACACCAGAAATCATCCGAAAAGTGAAGGCCAGATTTGATCGAAATCCACGCCGCAGTGGTAGAAAAATTGCTCGTGAGCTGAACATATCGCGAGAACGGATACAACACATATTAAAAAATGAGCTTGGACTAAAGCCATTGAAGTTCCAAAAAGTGCAAGAGCTCACCGATGCACAAAAAAAGTTAGACTGGAAAGAGCCAAGGAGTTGCTTCGCTTGCACGAAAGTGGCCAGTTACCGAATTTGGTTTTCTCCGATGAGAAGCCATTCCAAATTGAGCAGTTTGTGAACAAACAAAATGATCGGGTTTACTTGCCAAAGAGGTCAGCTGACAATTTACACCTTCGATTGGCCACCAGAACTCAAGCGCCGCCGATGGTAATGGTGTGGGCCGCCGTAACGGCCGATGGTCGCTCCCCGCTCGTATTCATCGGCCATGGGGTCAAAATAAATGCCGAATATTATCGGGAAGATGTCCTAAAGACAGCATTGATATCCTGGGCAGACAAACATTTCGGCCGCAGACCATGGACATTCCAACAGGACTCAGCACCATCGCACTCAGCACGCGTCAACCAAGAATGGCTTAAAAAGGAGGTTCCTCGCTTCATTTCTACCGCACAATGGCCGCCAAGATCTCCGGATCTCAATCCGTTGGCACTAAAAAATACCAAAGTATCGATCATCTCAAGACGGCGCTTCGCCGGGAATGGGCCAAAATAAAGCAGAGCCACTTTCGTGCAGCGTGTGATGGCTTTGTCGGCCGTTCGAAGGCCATAATTCGTGCCAAAGGTGGCCAATTCGAACAAATCTAAACTGTTTCTAAAATTTTATGTTATATTAAATCCCGCCTACCGGGCGCGGACTTAAACACCTTTACAATTTTGTACATAACTTTTGACGGATAGACACAAAATTTTCACAGAATATACAGTTGAACTTATATAACTCGAAGTACCATTATCCCAAAAAAAAATGAACTTATGGAGACTTCGAGTTATGGGGTTATTTATAAAAAAAATCGAACTATAAAGGAAACTCATTCATAGGATATTGGAACATTAGAGGCTGACTATACAGTTTAACAAAAAAGAACCCCCTGGGGGTTCCATATATTTGGACTCGATTGGAGCACTCTAAATGGGTCAAAGTGGGATTTTTTCCGGGACATCAGAATTCGTTTTAGAGGTATGGTTCCTTCGGCAGAGTTTCTTATTTTGATCCCTAGAATACGATTTTCACTGAGCACTTCACTGAGTGGGGGTCGGTCATACATTTGGACTCGATTGGAGCACTCTAAATGGGTCAAAGTGGGATTTTTTCCGGGACATCAGAATTCGTTTTAGAGGTATGGTTCCTTCGGCAGAGTTTCTTTTTCTTATCGATTATTAAATCGACCCGCCCTAATGAACTGGTATTAAAGTAATAAGCTGTTAACCTAAAATGGTCCATTTTTGTGGGAGGTACTAAAAGGGGCGTGTCAAGTACGGCCACTTTTCTCTAGACTCTAGGTACTATAAAAGCATTGCACTGTACGAAATTTCATGTATTTGTATGCACTGGTATTAAAGTTAAAAGCTGTTAACTTTTGGTATAAAAAAGTTAATTTGTGTGGGAGGTACCAAAACGCCCAGATTTCACGAAGCAATAGTGACTAAATAACTAATGCTATGTGGTATTATTAAATAATCAATATTTCACTAAATGTTAACCCTTTATGGGGGAGGTACTAGAATGAGTGGACCAATATGGCCCATCTTCGAACTTAGTCGGAGATAGAAGAAAATATTACCACATACCAAATTAGAAGTCAATCGGTTACTCCTTTCGATAGTTATCGTGCGCACCAGCCAGCAGACAGACGGACTGACGGACCCAAAATGGATATTCGCCAAACATACTTAGGGTCTAAGGTCACTCCTTCGATGTGTTACACTTTTGGTTCGTAGCAAATGAGATATACCCTCCTCTCTAAGGCAAGGGGATAAAAATCTATAAAATGGTATTGGATGACCATCGTTTGAAGCTCCGAGTGCTAGCAGAAGTCTGTGCGCAAGATGGGTGCCGCGTTTGCTCACAATCCAGACAATGCATCAGTTCACACATCCACTATTGCGATGACCAAA
Source organism: Eudasyphora cyanicolor (assembly GCA_963930755.1). NCBI lineage: Eukaryota > Metazoa > Arthropoda > Insecta > Diptera > Muscidae > Eudasyphora > Eudasyphora cyanicolor. The sequence continues at coordinate 190,594,584 of OZ005734.1, forward strand.
ATCAATGACTTAATGCTCGAATTGCTTTAGCACGCACCTTATTCGCCAGATTTAGCTCCCTCGGACTATTTTTTGTTTCCAAATGTGAAAAAATGGCTTGGCGGAAAAAATCTTGCCAGCTTTGAAGAGGAGAAGGTAGCGGTTGCTGCCTATTTTCGGGAGCTAGACAGTTATTTCTATAAACAGGGTATCGAAGCTATTGAAAATCGCTGGAAAAAGTACTTAGAGCTTAAAGGGGATTATGTTGAGAAATAAAGAATTCTTTCCAATTTCTTGTGATTTTGCGATCACCCAGGAATCTATTAAGGAGCTAGCGGAATGGCTAAAAACGAAGGTTTAGGTTTGGGTGGCAGCCGTATTTTTTACAAGCTCACATAGACCAGTTTAGGTCCCTAGTGTTACCACGGGCTGAAATGCCCCTCATCGAAACCAACCTGTTTGATATATAAATTTATCGATAGTACGAATATCAGTACTGGAAAGATCTGTTAGGCTGCCTAAAAAGGCCGACCCCAGTGTGTCCAGTCGTCGTTTACTCAAAGCGGGACAGTCGCAAAGCAAGTGCTCAATGCTCTCCACTTCTTCCTCATCTCCACAGCTTCGGCAGAAGTCATTGGAGTTAATACCCAATCTTTTGGCGTGTTCGCCGATCAAGCAGTGTCCCGTCAGAACCTGTACTAACGTAGACAATCGGTTCCTCTCTAGTGCGAGGAGATATTTTGACATTCTCAGGTCATACCTTGGCCAGATTTGTCTAGCTACCCTGCAGGTGCCGATTTCTGTCCATCTTTCTTTGGACTGCCTGATTGCCTCTTGTCTAAGCCAAAGCTTGCACGTGGATAGTGGCGCACTAATATATGTAAATTCTTCGAGAATTTGTAATGTCGTCCCTGTCCTAGCAAGCTCATCGGCTTTGCAGTTCCCCGGGATATGCCTATGCCCAGGCACCCATATGAGGTGTATATTAAACTGCTCGGCCATCTCGTTAAGAGATCTGCGGCAGTCGAGGGCTGTTTGTGAATTTAGGGATATTGCCTCCAGAGAATTGATGGCAGCCTGGCTGTCCGAGTAAATGACAACGCCAGTGTTGGTTACTATGTTGCGACTCAGCCACTTGGCGACTTCCCATATTGCCATTATTTCGGCTTGATAGACACTGCAGGCATCTGGTAGTCTGTGAGCTATATTCAAATTAAGTTCTTCACAGTGTACTCCGAAGCCAACCTTTTCATCAAGCTTCGAACCATCCGTGTAAAAGTGGAGATGGTTTCTATTACCTGGTATTCTGCCTGGTAATTGCTCCAGCGGGCAACGTTACGGCGGCGCTAGAGTTAAATTACGGTTAAGCTTGCCTAACCCGACCATAAGTCTTTTCATTTGGCAAGAAGAGATTCCAAACCAGGACGGAAATGCATAGGCCATGATAGGTCTGATGATCTGTTTATAGATCAAAAGTTTGACGTCGTTGCTGAGTTCTCCGCAAGGAGACGTAAGTGGAAACTAAACCGTTGACTTTTGTCAAAATGTGATCCATATACATATGTATCTCACAAATTTGAATTCAATCGAAAAGGCGACGCCTAGGTATTTTATATTGGCTAATGTCCGAATTATGTAATTTCCTATGTTAATGACAGGAATATATTTTTTCGCATTAGTATAAAGGAGCTTGTGTTTGCTTTTAAATATATCCTATCACATTTTGATACATTCAATCTGAGTCTCACATCTGTCGAAATACTTCGATAACTCTAAACGTTAAGGATTTATCCTAGAGTTTACAGTTGAAGCTACTCACGCGGAAGAGGCAATGATAGTCTGCGTCAGGGATGGAAAATTTAATTTCTCAAAAAGTACTAAAACGGTACTTTTTAAATTAAAGAGATACTTTTTTCTTTAATAATATCACTGTCCGACAGCCCAAATCGGCGGGGTTTCTGACTGCCGGGAAAAGTTATATCGGTCAAAAAAACTTTAACGTGTCCCGGCGTTTCGCTGGATCAAGTCCAGGAATCGAGATATATCGATTTGAAGTTAGTAATCATATAGGGAATTTGTCACGTTGGGGGTATCTTTTGTTTCACATAACTCGGGATCGACTAGTCCGATTTGGCTGCAACAAGTTTAGAAAATTAAGAATTACAATGCCTAAAAATGTTAATAATGGCTCTTCCATGTGGAAACAGAAGTTTAGTAACTGTCGTTAAAACTATTAGAAAAAATTTGACTGAAAAAAAGTTGATAATGATACTAACTTCAAATCGATATATCCCGATTCCTAGACGTACTCGTATAACTGACACCGCCGATCACTGACACCTACTATTTGTGTAATAACTTAATGCAAATGTAATTGTTGACTTTTTCATGGAAAAAATTCAACGATGTATTAAATAATTTTGATCAATAACTATGCAAACTTCTATAATGAGGCATCTTTTAATACACATTCCTCTAGTATAAATTCCCTAAAATAATTTCATAGAATGATGAAATTGTCTAATGCTATTCTTTTCTGAAAGAAAAAACAATTGTTGCAAAATGAATCCAGGAAAATCATAAACGCACCTAATTCAAAACTTCGGTATTTTTTTTAAACTTTACACGTTTGTGTTTTAGAAAATAAAATGTCGGTTTATTCTTATAGAATTCAAAATCGGCTTTCTATAAGGGCATATATTGGATTAACTTCTGAAGAGTACGTAGATAGAAGAAAATGGTACCAAAATGGTCGTGGGGGTACTTCGGTACTTTTGAAAGTGGGAAAGTACTAAAGTACTGACTTTTCCATCCCTGGTCTGCGTAGATGAAAAGAAAGTCACCAGTAGGTGGATGCGGAATGTCACACAGAAGAATATTGTAGAGTACTGAACGGAGGAGAGAGCCCTGTGGAACTTCAGCCACTACATTATTTCAGTCAATGACTTCGTTGCCGACCTAAACTCGGTAATAGCGGTATTTTAGGAAGTTCGCTACCATTCGACAGATGTTTCCACCAAAGCTGCACGTTAACATCTAGAATAAGATATCGGCGTGTCATCTGAGGAACTTCTTGTCAGGTAACGAATTTCTTCACAATTCAGGTTTAAAAGACCATACATGAGGAACGCACAAATAGGCCACACTGGCAGAAGTGTATGTGACGTCTACTCTCTCTCAGCCAATCACCTGCCCAATTAGTTGAATATGAAAGGTCAAATTAAATCCCCCTTTTTATTTAGCTTATTGTACAAATTCCAAGAAATTTTTGTTATGGGACAACAATTTAAGAACGAATGCGATTGTTTTCCAATGAAGTTATAAACATCTCCATTTATACTATGTTCATTCAAAGTTCCAATGAGTATTTAAGCAAAGAAAGATAAGACAGCTCGCTCAGTGCACAACGATAACTCAGTAGAGACGGACGGACGGTGCTGAGCAGCGCAGCGCGGTGGCCCATAACATATCGTCACTTAAAATGGAGATAAAATCGACAACGAAAACAAAGGCAGTCAAGAGTTTTTCGCAAAGTATACGGCGTCTGGTGGGCAAATGTTTTAAAAAGAATTGCATTAAATCAAAAAGAGATTTGCTGGTTCCGTTGACTGAAACACTCTGGGACATAAGCAATATCAAAGAACTGGCTTTACGCGAAGGAGGCCTTAAAGTAGCCTTATTTTTTACTCAAGACCCTCGAGAGGAATGGGATCATACCGCAGAAGCTCATAGATTTTTCTCCAGTCTACCAGCTGTGGATTTCTTTTGTAAATCGCATACAGAGATAGTGCAGCTATTGAGGCATTCGAAATTTATTGGCTTTGCGAGTGTTTTTGTCATAGTCCATCGAAATTCTCTTCTTGAGAGTGTTGTGAAGGCTATGCACCAGAACGAATATCTGCGTTACAAATCAAAGGTAATAATGTGCAGATATCATCTAAAGATCTCAACGAGTTTGATTACTTCGGAGAGTAAGCTCGGTGCTCGACAGATGGCAGAGAAGATATCCGGTATACGGGCAATTTTCACTAACCTGGGAGAGTTCATTAAAAGTGATGCTCCCAATGCATTTAGACTACACGATCAAGATCTTAGCATAGATGTCAGTGAAGCTCAACGCGATTTCAATTACTTCAAGTCCCTTTCTGTGGATAATTTTATATTGGCGCAGTGGTGTACACATGATGATATGTGCGATTATTACTTTTATGCCCTCATACTTTATTCGGTACTCATTAATATAATTCGACCTCTGGAGCCAGCACTACAGGAAAATTTTTCATCTGCCGGTTTTGCGGTCACCTCAACATCTGCCGCTGATCAATATCTCTATAGCATAAACCCTGCTTTGGCCATAATAATTAACAATAACTATTTCACTGATGCCAATGACGTGCGAAAGGGCAGCGAGCAGGATGTCATCCGTCTGATACGAGAACTGAAAATTGCACGTATTCCCTATATACTAATCGAGGATAGCAGTCAAGAGGAGCTTTTGAAAGTTCTGCACTATGTGGCGACGAAAGATTTTCGACCTTTAAAAAGTCTGCTGCTCTTCCTAATGTCACATGGCGGCGAGGGCGATATCATCTACACTTACGATGGTGAAGTGAATATCAAAGAAAATATTGTGAAACCCATACAATACAACAAGTCGCTGAAGAAAGCCAAGTTACAAGTTGCTATCAATGCTTGCCGTGGTGACACAGATATAGAATGGGGCGATCGCAGAGATTTCGCAAGAATTCAACCAACTGATGACAGTCATTTGGCCAAGAATACCGTCGTTCTTTACAGTGTTCCAGATACAGTGCAATCGCTGAGGTCCGAAGAGACGGGTAGTCCGTTTGTACAAACTTTTTGTAAACATTTTCGCCACTTCAAACATACCGATGATATTCGAGTACTGAATGCGAAAATCAAAACTGATCCGGAAGTTATGGATTTCTTTCCAGACCCGGAGAAATCCTCTGAATTGATTATGGGAGATGTAGACGAATTGCACAATATCATACAAACTCCGGAGAACTTTTTTCAAATGATTCAACTACTAAAATCCATAGCTAAAGATTTTCCCTTAAGGGAATCCTTTGCTATGGGAGGAGGAGCAGGTGACGACTGTACTAGTGGAGTAGGTGCTTCATCATTTGTCTGCGGCTCGCTAAATTCAGATAAAGTTCCCAAGCATGACTTCGTTGAGAAATATATAGCACCCGAACTAGATGCGGATAGCTTCAGTATTTTCACTGATGATTAGAGCTTGAATTTTTGAATAGTTTTAATTTTTAAGATAAAGATACAGATCAGTCAGCTGGAGCTCTACAAGGTCTGCCGAATTTCTTGTATTTTTGTATTAGATCTCTAGAAGATAATTAGCGAAATATCGAGAATAAAAGTTTTGAAATTTAATGAACACTGGTTTTAAATCAAGGACCTTAGTCCAAAAATAACATCAATTTTAAAAATATTTAATTGAAAAATTTTATGTTTTTTATTTCAATCCGAAAATACTAAATGAAAAATGTCATATACTGTAGATTGAAATAAAAGAATCTGATCTTTTAAATAAGGTACATCAATAGTGAGGGAGTATTGAAAATAAATAAATCGGGGGTAACATATATATGGGAGTTATATCTAAATCTGAACCGATTTTCTCCGAATTAGGCAGTATTCCGTCATGCAGAAAGAAACCTCTTTTTGCCGACTTTCGCACTGATCGGATATAAAATAACATTTTTACTGCGCTCACATGTCAAATCTGGGGTAGCGTATATATGGGGGCTATATCTAAATCTGAACCGATTTCTTTCAAATTTAAAAGTGTTCATTCATATAATAGGAAACCTCTTTCTGACGAATTTCATACTGATCGGATATAAAATACAGTTTTTACAGCGCTTACATATCAAATCGGGGGTAATATATATATATATGGGGCTATATCTAAATCCGAACCGATTTTCTCAGAATTTGGCAGTATTGCTTCATGTAAAAAGAAACCTCTTTCTGCCGAATTTCGCACTGATCGGATATAAAATATCATTTATACAGCGCTTACATGTCAAATCGGGGGTAACGTATATATGAGGGCTATATCTAAATCTGAACCGATTTCTTCCAAATTTAACAGTGTTCATTCATATAATAAGAGACCTCTTTCTTCTGAATTTCATACTGATCGGATATAAAATAAAGGTTTTACAGCGCTTACATGTCAAATCGGGGCTAACATATATATGGGGGCTATATCCAAATCTGAACCGATTGTAACCAAATTAAATAGGGATCGCCCTTGGGCCAACAAAAAGATATGTGTAAAGTTTCGTCAATATCGGGCCATAATTGCGACCTGTACTTTGATTACAAGAATACATCTACAGACAGACGGACAGACGGACATAGCTAAATCGACTCAGAAAGTGATTACAAGTCGATCGGTATAATAAACAATGGATTTATCTCTTCTCCTTTTGGGTGTTACAACCAAATGCACAAAGTCATAATACCCTGTACCACAGTGTGGTGTGGGGTATAAAAAACATATGCCAAAACATTATTTCATTTTGACAAAAGGCGAAACATATAGCTCTTGATTAGCACTATAATTGGTGCTAAGGTTGATTTTGGCCAATTGTTCGTTTTCAAGATAATTACAAAAAAACAAGCCATTCGCACGCGACAAAAACAGAAGTCGCTTTCTAATCAAACCAATCAAACACTGAAGGAATATTTTAATGCGACTAATTCATGTATCTTAATAATGTTTTTTATTTTATTCAAAAATATTAAGTATTTTATTTTTTATTTAATTTTAATCATATTCGCACGCGACATGTCGCATGCGTCGCATTTTATTCCATCGTTCTTTTATGTTTATTTTTTTACTTTTTATGCAACTAGACATCCAAAGATTGATTTCACTATGCAACAAAATTTTTGTCCAAGGGATGTGGATAACGGTTTCTGGTGCAATTAGGCGTCACAAACACGAAAAAAATATTAAAAAATTTGTTATGGTAAATTTTTTTTTTAATTTCCAACTTTCATGGAAAGTACATTTAGTATTTGGACCATTATATTTCAAGTATAAGTCTGATTGAGCCTTGTTAATTTAAATTAAAGGGAATTATGAGGGCAACATGTGCTGAAATATCACTTTCACATAGAAAAACTTTTTTCCTGGTACAAAAAAAAATAGAAAAAAAAAGTCGAAAAAAATTATTTTTTCACAATTTTAAAAGGCCAGCATGCTTTACGTCTTTTAGGGGCATGGACATCCCAGTCGTATATACAGGTAGTAAAATTATATGTACGCAATACAAAGTAGTACGCGACAGTCTTGAAAATATTGGGTGTCTACTTTCGAAGCAAACTATATGTCAGCTCTAGGTACTGCAACTTACGATCCTTCAACCCGGAATTTATGAATAAAATTTCTTATTAATAAATCAGTGTAATTCAGCGCCTTAAAGAGATAAGTCGATTTTCTAAAAATATTACAAAGTTAAATTTCGAAGTATGAGTAAAAGGCAAATAACTTTTCAATGTGTAAATGATCCCGACAATTTCTGCTACATCTGCGGAAAATATGTAATTAAAAAAAATCGACGTGCGTTTAGTAAAACAATAGATGAAATATATGTGTAAAATTTTGGCATACGAGTTAAAAATATGAACGAACCGTGGACATCTAGTATCTAGTATCTAGTATCTAGTGGAAGAATGCGGTAAGTACTTTAAAATTAATGTATTACAATGTTTTGTGGAATAAAACCTTTTAATTTTAGACTTCACGTGAAATTTGGAATGCCAATGATGTGGAGACAACCATTCATTCACGATACGGACTATTTTTGTCTAAGTTTATATATTGGAGTAGGAAGTGTCCAAGTATAGCTTACAGCCTAATAACTGAGTACTCAACTCTGAGTGATTCAAGTTTGAGTCAGAAGTCATCGCTTTTAACTCATTGATCCAGTGAGAGATTTGGAACTGACCAAAGATAAGGCAGAACTACTTGCATCTGGGATGAAACAGTACAATATTTTGGCCCCAGATGTTAACATATCATATTATAGAGTCCGTGATATACCTTACAAACAGTTTTATACCTGTGGATAACAGATGCTTTTGCAAGGACATTCCCGGATTGTTCGAGGAACTTAATCTATATATATAAAATTGTTGCGTGACTGGCTGACTGACTGATCATCGCCCAGGCCAAACGGCTGAAGCTAGAATCATGAAATTTTGTGGGAGGGTAGCCCTTGGGATGTAGACGAGCAATAAGAAGGGATTTTTCGAAATTCGTACTATTACCCGCATAATGGGGCAAAAGGGATACATATGGTACCATCGCCAAATCTAAACGGAATAAGCTAGAATCTTGAAATTTGGTATGAGGGTATCCCTTAGGAGGTCGACTCAGAAATTGGAAGGATTTTTCGAAATTCGAACATTTACGCACACAGTGGGGTAAAAGCTGATAAATGTGGTACATCAGCCAAATCTAAATGGCAAGAGCTAGAATCGTGAAATGTTGTGTGAGGGTAGCCCTTATGAGGTAGACTCAGAAATTAACAGGATTTTTCGTAATTCGAACATTTGCGTACACAGTGGGTTAAAAAGGGAAAAATGTAGTACAACAGCCAAATTCAAATGGCAAGAGCTAGAATCGTGAAATTTGGAGTGAGGGTAACCCTTATGAGGTAGGCTCTGAAATTGGGAGGATTCGAACATTTACGTACACAGTGGGATAAAAATGGAAAAATGTGGTACAACAGCCAAATCCAAATGGCAAGACCTAGAATCATGAAATTTGGTGTGAGAGTAGCTCTTGGGACGTAAACAAGAACAAGAAGCGATTTATTTTAAAAAAATTACGGGGCACTGTGGGGCAAAAAGGTATAAATATGGTACCACAGCCAAATTTAAAGCCTAAAATTAGAATGGTGATAATTGAAGCGAGGGATGTCTTTATGACAACAGATCGGCGTATTCAGTTTTCTTTTGTATTCGTAGTTTTCGGGGCACAGTGAGGCAAAAGTGTAAAATTTTAGTACAGTGGCTTAAAAATGTCAAACATGGATCAATGGTTCCAGGGTAACTTTTGGAACATTAACTAGAGATTGGAAGTTATTCATTCTAACTTTAAGAGACACAGTGGGACAAGACGGGTTAATTATGGAGCATGGGGAAAAAGGGAACAATCTGCCAAAATTGGAACTTAAACATGAGATAGGAAGAGTTTTTATATAGTTTTAGGAGCACTGTGGTCAAAAATGGTTAAATAGTGGAGTGGAGAAAATATGATTAAATATGTTACAGTCGGGGAAAAAGGTTTAAGTATGCTAGCGGGGAGACACATTTTAAATACGGTACAGTGAGACAAAAATTTGTTAAATATGGTAATGTTGGGTAAACATTTTGTACAGTGAGATAAAGAGTTGAATGGGGTACACTTGTGCAAAAAGGGTTAACTGTTGTACAGTGGGTTAAACATTGTTATATGTATATGGAAAAGGGGTCAAAATGGGTTAAAAATGGTACAGTGGAGCAAAAAGCGTTACCTATGGAAGATTGGGGCAAAAATGGTTGACTATACAGTACAGTGGGGCATAACTGTGTATAACATTGTACAGTGGAGCAAAGAGAGTTAAAAATGGTACAGTGGGCAAAAACTGTTAAATATTGTACAGTGAGACAAAGGGTTTAATGTGACACAGTGGGGCAAAAAGGGTTAACTATCGTGCAGTGGGGCACAATTAGTTGAATATGGTAACATGGGAAAAATGGGTTAAATATGGTACAGTGGGTCAAAAAACTGTAACTATTGAAAAGTGGGAAAAAATGTGTTAGATATGGTGCAGTGGGACACAAATGGTTAAATATGGTACAGTATGACAAAAATGGTTACATTGGCCACAAATAGTAAAATATGGTAACGTGGAACAAACTGGGTTAAGTATGGTACAGTGGGGCAAAAATGTGTTAACTATGGTACAGTGGGGCAAAAATTGTTAAATATAGTAGGACAAAAAGGTGTTAAATTTGATACAGTGGACCAGTGGTACAGTGTGACAAAAATGGTTAATTATACAGTACAGTGGGGCATAACTGTGTTAAATATTGTAGAGTGGAGCAAAGAGGGTTAAATATGGTACAGTGGGGCATCAACTGTTAAATATAGTACAGTGAGACAAAGGGTTTAATATGAAACAGTGGGGAAAAAGTGTTAACTATGGTACAGTGGGGCACAATTAGTTGAATATGGTAAAGTGGGACAAAATGGGTTAAATATGGTACAGTATGACAAAAATGTTTACAGTGGGTACAAATAGTAAAATATGGTAACGTGGAACAAAATGGGTTAAGTATGGTACAGTGGGGCAAAAAGCGTTTACTATGGAACAGTGGGGAAAAATGTGTTAACTATGGTACAGTGGGACAAAAATAGTTATATATAGTGGACAAAATATAGTAGGACAAAAAGGTGTTTAATTTGATTCAGTGGACCCAAAACGGTTAAATATGGTACAGTGGATCAAAAAGCGTACATTTAGTACAGTGGGTAAAAATATGGATGCAGGGAGAGAGGGTAAGTTAAATATGAAATAAGAATGTTTTTTTCAAGATATATGCGTTTAGTAGCACTGTGGTGCAAAAAGGTTAAAATTATGATGCAGTTGGGGCAAGCAAAAATTGTTCAATATGTTACAGATGGAGAAAAATGTGTTAAATATGGTTTAGTGGAGCAAAAAGGGTTAAATGTGGTACGGTGTGGTCCCTGAGTGCAAAGCTAGCTCTTACAGCATAAACCAAAGCTAAGAAATTGTTATTTCCAAATAGGTTCTTCTACTTAAAACGGGGGGAAAAACAAGTTAAATAAATGACACAGATAGGGGACACAAATGTTGAAATACGGTCTAAGCTTGCGAATTTGGTTCTTGAAATATCAATATTATAAGGTACAATGCAGCGATTCACTTCAGATTTTTAAATTCGTACCTTTATAGACACAGTGGGACAAACATGGTTTTGTATTGTACCAGGGTGTGAATGAAGGTATTGGAACATAAACTAGGGGAAAGTTGCTAGCGTATGAACAACAAAAATAGTTTTTCAACGTTCAGAGGTACAGTGGGAAAAAGGGGTACATATTGTACCATGATGTCAGGGTAACTCTTGGAACACAAATGAAACGAGGGATCGTATTTTATATATAAAACTGATCAAATCTTCTTCATTTTGCACCATATGTAATAATTATGTCATTTTGAAAGAAAGAGGTATAACTATTTTACAGTACCCTAAACAGAAAGTAAATAAAAGATGCGCACCGGGCAAAAGAAGCGCACCGGGTTAAAGCTAGTAAAACATACAATTCAAAGTAATGGCGGTTACTAGTTAACAGTAGTAAAGTAAGTTTGAAAGCAGTACTTTTACACCACGGAAATCAGAAACCGTCGATTCCCATTGCTCATGCTGTCAGCACTAAGGAATCATGCGAAACAATGGCTAAATTGATAAAATACATAAAATATGAACATGACTGGAAAAATTGTTGCGATTTAAAATAAATTAAAATTTTTTTTTTCATTTTTTTGAAATTCTCTTACCTCTACCAAAAGGGCTATAATTTCTACATTTATCCATAGATTTTTATACCCTACACCACACTGTGGTACAGGGTATTATAAGTTTGTTTCACGGCAGATGTTTGTAACACCTGAAAATAACACAGCTAGACCCACCTTAAAGTATACCGATCGACTCAGAATCACTAGCTGAGTCGATTTAACGATGTCTGTCCGTCCGTCCGTCTGTCCATGTAAAGTTGTTCGTCGACTACAGGTCGCAATTTCACTCCGATCGTTCTGAAATTTTGCAGTTTAGAGTATTTCGCGGCTGTTAAGATCGCTATTGAATTTGGTTGAAATCGGTTAAGATTTAGATATAGCTCCCATATATATGTTTCGTCCGATTTGGCCATTTAGTCCTATAAAAGCTGTATTTTACATCCAATCGTTTTGAAATTTATAATGGTAGAGTTTCTTGATCCATGAACCAACATTGCCGAATTTGAAGAAAATCGGTTAAGATTTAGCTATAGCTCCCATATATATGTTTCGTCCGATTTGGCCATTTAGTCCTATAAAAGTTGTATTTTACATCCAATCGTTTTGAAATTTAGAATGGTAGAGTTTATTGATCCATGAACCAACACTACCGAATTTGAAGAAAATCGGTTAAGATTTAGCTATAGCTCCCATATAAATGTTTTTTCCGATTTGGCCCTTTAGTCCTATAAAAGCTGTATTTTACATCCAATCGTTTTGAAATTTAGAATGGTAGAGTTTCTTGATCCATGAACCAACAGTGCCGAATTTGAAGAAAATCGGTTAAGATTTAGCTATAGCTCCCATATATATGTTTGGTCCGATTTAGCCCTTTAGTTCTATAGAAGCTGTATTTTACATCCAATCGTTTTGAAATTTAGAATGGTAGAGTTTCTTGATCCATGAACCAACACTACCGAATTTGAAGAAAATCGGCTAAGATTTAGCTATAGCTCCCATATATATGTTTCGTCCGATTTGGCCCTTTAGTCCTATAGAAGCTGAATTTTACATCCAATCGTTTTGAAATTTAGAATGGTAGAGTTTCTTGATTCATGAAGCAACATTGCCGAATTTGAAGAAAATCGGTAAAGATTTAGCTATAGCTCCCATATATATGTTTCATCCGATTTGGCTCTTTAGATCCAATCGTTTTTATACCCTACACCACACTGTGGTACAGGGTATTATTTAAGTATAAAATGTCCCAAAAGTAAATTTATGTAAACAATTTATACATGAATTACAAAATTTATATATCAGAGTTATTCAATATTACGAGAGTGGTGTAGGGTATTATATAGTCGGCACCGCCCGACTTTAGCCTTTCCTTACTGGTTTTCAAATGGGCCTAATTTTCTTCGTTAGGGTGCAAACTTTCCAAAAATAAAATAAAATATTTTTCGATTTTTTTTTGTCCCAGGATTTTTTTTTGGATAAAAATGGTTAGCGTCCGTTTTTTAATAACTTACTACAACAACAAAATAACCATATCGTTCCATATATAGACGACTATACATAATTTAAAGCCTAATTTCTGCCAAATTATATAAAGATCGGACGTAAAATATATCTTTAATAGCGCTTAAATATTAATAGGAAGATATACATATCGTCATCAGAAAGGAAAAAGGGCGTCACAAAAAGAAAAATAGAAATTCAGTTTTTGGTGGATTTCGGTACACTGCATCAAAATACACATCCTGACAAATTTTTAGCGACCTACATACGGCGAATTTATTAACGAAATTCAGAAGGGCCTAACAACAATTTATGTATTTTTTCATAGTTTAAAATTCTTATTTCCCCGCAATTTTTACAAACAACTTATAAAACGTGTTTGTGTGAATTTATAAACCTCCGATGCCTCCATTCTAAAACATGCAAGTCGACTTAGCATGTTTTAGGGAAATTGCCTTCTTAATTTCTAAATATTTCAAGTTATATATTCAGGCAAAATTTGGTGTTTATCCGTCAACCCAAACAAAAGTTATTCACAAAACAGTGCAGGTCATTCGATTTCCGTCATAAAGGAATTCCATACAAATTTAAAAAAATCATCAAACTTTGATCGCTTCTCCTGAAAAACTACCTTTTGCACATAGCATAGTGTAGAATGGAGGTATCGATATGCATCATTATGTTTAGGTATTATTCTGACAACTCCGTTTTTCTAACGACAACATTTCTAATTTTTGCTTCTTCTGTAAAATTTTCTAATATGAAATTTGTTTCTCGTTTCTGCTGATGATATATATATACGAGTATATTTTGCTATATATAAATCTGCAACAATTATCCCCAAATTAAGCATTATTCGTTGCAAATTAAAAAACTTCATTCTGCCAAATTTTGTATGGTTAGAAGTAAAGTACAACTTCTACAGCGTTTTGATACAAAATCGGGAGGAACATATATATGGGGGCTATATCTAAATCTGAACCGGATTTCTCCAAATTTGGCAGTGTTCCTTCACGTAATAAGAAACCTCTTTCTTCCGAATTTCATACTGATCGGATATAAAATTCAGTTTCTACAGCGCTTATATGTCAAATCGGGGGTAATTGCGTAGCGTGATCCATTTCGAGGTTCCCTACTTTTTTAAAGAAAAAAAAAACACAGAAAATTCAAATTGAATGGGGAATGTTTATTATCATTTGAAAGAACATTCTTTGGCTTTTATTTTTTGAAGATTGTGTCTATCAAATGTTGGCCGCGGCTACGTCTCAGATGGTCCATCCGTTGAGTCCAATTTTCGATGACTCGTTCGAGCATTTCGACTGGTAACTGGCGAATGACACGCGTTGTGTTTTGCTCCAAGGCCTGAATCGAAGCGGGTTTGTCCGCATAGACTTTAGCCTTTACATAACCCCACAGGAAAAAGTCTAACGGTGTGATATCACACGATCTTGGTGGCCAATCGACCGGCCCAAAACGTGAAATTATCCGCTCACCGAAGTGTTCTCTCAATAAATCCATTGATTGATGCGATGTGTGGGAAGTGGCGCCGTCTTGTTGAAACCAAATGTCGCCGAGATCACGAGCTTTAATTTCAGGCATCAAATAGTGGGTTATCATGACACGATAACGGTCGCCATTGACGGTTACGATCTCACCGGCATCATATTTGAAGAAATATGGACCGATGATTCCGGTACGTCGGATCGGGAATCGGTCAATGGCAAAAAGATTGCTCTTAACGAGAGCTAAAATATTGCTCATGGGTGTCAAGGCCGTGGGTCGACTGGAAAGTGTCTTTTTTGGATTTAAAAAAATGGACTTAGCGCAATTGGCGAACGATTATTTTGATAATAAAACTGAATAATTTGTAAACGTAGTTCAGGGGTAAGTCTTTCCATGATGAAATGCCAAAAATACTTAACAAAAATAACATGACAGCATGACACGACTCACACGTGATCTGTCAAAAAAAAAGCTATTGAAAATAGTATCTCTACTTAGATCCCCCTATATATATGTCTAAATCTGAACCAATTTTCCTCAAATTTAGTAGGAACATGCAATCTGAACCGATTTTAGCCAAATTCAATAGTGGTCGTTTTTGTGGCAGATATGCATAGATTTGTGCAAAGTTTCGTTGAGATCGAACCATAATTGCGAACTGTATGGCATGGCTTAATCGTCTCAAAAAGTGATTCTATGTCGATCGGTGTAATAAACTATGGGTCTATCTCTTCTCTTTGCGGGTATGATCTACCAACCCCATAATTTATCAAAAAACAGGTAAGAAAGTTCAGTCGTGTAAACCGACTTAAGGATCCCCTCACCTTCAGTCCCAAAAAATATTCGTAATTTTTTTTTGTTTTAATTAAATTATTATCACTTAAAATTGCATTTAATAATTTTAAAGTATGTACTGGTATTCAAGTTATAAGCTGTTAACTTTTGGTGCAAAAGTTATTAAAGAATCAAAACTTCACAAAATTTTAACCCTTTGTGGGGGGGAGGTACTAGAAGGAGTAGACCAATAGGGCCCATCTTCGAACTCACCTGGAGATAGAGAAAATATTACCGCATACCAAATTTGAAGACAATCGGTGACTTCTTTCGAGGGTTATCGTGCGCACCAGCCAGCAGGCAGACAGACGGACATTGCTCAAATGACTTAGAATGACCCAAAACGGATTTCCGCCGAACGTACTTAGGGTCTTAGGGCACTCCTTCAATGTGTTACACTTTTGGCTCGTAGCAAATGACATATACCCTCCTCTCTAAGGTGAGGGTATAAAAATACCAAAATGTAACATAACATTAACTGAATAAGTTGAACCGACAGAACCTATTACGGGATGAACCTGACAATTCTACCTCCAATACAAACATGGAGGCCGCTAAAAGAGTCAGGTCTCCCGAAGAACATAGCGCTGTGAAAGTGACTAAGAAGAAAAAGGGCTCGCCGTCTTCCAGTAATTCGGATAAGCCTAACGTAACCACACAAAAGGAGGTCTCTAGTCTGGGTCCTTCGATTGTGGGCGGTAAAGTTGACCCAATAACGCAGTTCAAGTCAACCAAATCATCCGTTAAGGATGAGGCTTTAACCAAAAAGACTCTACAGACACGGAAAAATCAATTGGCCATAAAGAAGGGTAAGAAGCCACCGTCTTATTCTAATATAGCTAAACAACATATTCGAGACGATCTATGCTACGCCATAATTGATAGCAGTAGTGCATCTGGCAGAATCCCCGAAGACCAAAAGAGTAACTTCGAAGATTTGGTCTATACGAGGGTAGCGGAATACGTCCTCGAATCTAAGGATGAACCACCAATCGAAGTAATGAGTTGCAAGTTTGAGAGGGGTGTTTTGATGCTAAGGCTGGCATCACAACGCTGCGCTGGTGTCCTCGTAAAACTTGTGGATGGCTTCCCCTCACCTTGGGACGGTGCAAAGCTAAAATTGGTAAGGAAAAGCGGCATTCCTGAACTCATAAAAACGACCCTATATGTTAAGGGATGTCCCAGTAAGTTCTCATCAGAGTACATACTCGACATCATTGGCAAACAGAATTCAAAACTTTCCGTGAGAAAGTGGGAAGTCTTCTATAGGAAGGATGATACCGAGGGTACTCTCCTCGTGTTAGGAATAGACTCAGAATCCAAGAACAATCTTGTCATGGCGAAGGGCATGGCGTACTTCTTGATCTGGACAGTCTTTTTCAAAATTGGAAAGGTCCCGATTGGCAGGACAAATGAATCGAGTCCAAATATACTGTCTGAAGAGGCAAACACTGGTATTGAACGGATGGAGACAAGTGAGACACTGCCAAAAACTGATGTGGAAGTAGTCAATAACACCACCAGTTCACCAATAGTACCGCCACTTTTGCAGGAAGTTCCCAGCAAAGGCGGTGATCAAAATAAAAAGAGCCACAAAACGATTCAAACCAATGAGGGAGCGACAAAAAATAACACCGCCTCCCAAAATTGTCGACTGGAAGATGGTGTAATAGGTAGTGAACGAAAGGAGGAGAATGACCCACTACCAAATAATGAGGGGGTGCCACCAGATAGGATAGACTCCCAAAAGAAACTTTTACTGGAAGGACAATGATTGAGGCCATCCAGATAAACCTCCACCGGAGCGAGACAGCATCCAACGCTCTGATGGACATCATAAATAAAGGCAGGGTTCATATTGCTTTGATCCAGGAACCATGGACAACTAGCAACAAGGTTACTGGATTAAGCCATGTGAACTATAACCTTTTCTACGCTAACACAGGTACTCGTCCAAGGACTT
This sequence comes from Eudasyphora cyanicolor, assembly GCA_963930755.1. NCBI lineage: Eukaryota > Metazoa > Arthropoda > Insecta > Diptera > Muscidae > Eudasyphora > Eudasyphora cyanicolor. The sequence goes on from OZ005734.1 coordinate 190,611,945, forward strand.
GTATTCTGTGCCATAAAAACTTATGTTTTATTTTCTCTCCAGAGTTGTCAACATCGGACGCAACGGTGCTGAGGCAAGGTAATGGAAATATGTACCTGGCGTCAATATATCTGCCATTCGATGCGCCGACATTGCCACCTACGTCGGAATTACAACGTCTGGTGAGGGAATCCAAACACACAAGTAATGAGTTATTAGCTGGATGTGACGCCAACTCCCATCATATCGCTTGGGGTAGTACTAACACCAATAAAAGGGGACACGCCCTTATCGAATTTTTTAATACAAATGACCTCATAACTCTTAACATAGGAAACACTGCAACCTTTGTTAACAAAATTAGGGAAGAAGTATTAGATATAACGATATGTTCAGAAAATCTTATTGATGAGATTCATAAGTGGAGGGTTTCGGATGAACACTCCTATTCAGACCACCGTTATATAAGGTTTAAAATTGCACGGCCACCGCCAAACCCCATAAGTTTCCGTAATAAGGCTAAGACCGACTGGACTAAATTCGGAAATCTACTTAGAAATCGATTGGGGCAGCCTACACGCGATTATCTATGTGCAGAAGACATTGATATCAATGTTAAGAAGATTACCGAGGCTCGTGTAAAATCATTCGAAGATAGTTGCCCACTTCGAGAAAGGAAATCTGCCTTTGAGAAACCCTGGATGACAGGACAAATTCGCTCGATTGGCAAAGATGTGATAATTTCTGTGAACAGGTAGACAGCGTTAACAGCATGTCTAAAATGAAAAAGTTCCTCTCAAAAACTCATGTCCAAACCGAAACACTGGTGGATGAAACGGGTAAAAGGATGGAAACTATAGAGGATACCGTAAGGCTCTTGATGAAAACTCATTTTCCGACTGATAATGCTGGACCAACAGAGGAACAGTTACAGAATGAAAATGTATTGCATCAAGTACCTATTACGGATATAACAGATGGTATGGTTAAAGAAGCGATAAAAAGTTTCTCTCCCTTTAAGGCTGCGGAACCGGATGGAATATTTCCAGCACTTCTGCAGAATGAGGTGGATCTGGTATCAACTCATCTGGCTGGAGTGTTCACTGCATGCCTAACCCATTCGTATACCCCAAAAAACTGGCAGGAATCAAGGGTGGTCTTTATACCAAAGCCTGGCAAGGCGAGTTACACGACCCCAAAGGCTTATCGACCCATTAGCCTTACTTCTTTCCTGTTAAAAACAATGGAGCGAATAATTGATGACATGGTCAAAGGTAAAATAGCGGATGACAGGCTAAAATTCAAACAACACGCCTATGTCAAAGGAAGATCAGTGGAAACAGCTCTGCATGAGGTAGTGCACCACATAGAAGAGTCCTTCAGTAAAGAAATGTATACACATGCTGTTTGCATAGACATTGAGGGCGCATTTAACAATGTGCAGACCGATACACTTATCCAGTCCTTAGACGAGTTTCAGGTTGACCGGGCGCTGAAAAACTGGATCAACAATATGCTAAGGAATAGGTGGATTATTTGTGGGTCATATGACGTAAAAATTAGAGACAAGGTAAATCGTGGTATACCTCAGGGGGGCATTTTATCGCCTCTTCTATGGGTTACGACGATACACAGTCTCCTAAAAGCCCTCACCAATGAAGGACTTAAACCAGTCTGTTATGCAGACGACGTTGTAGTACTTCTAAGGGGCTTTCATCCAAATCTATTATGCAGAAGAGCTGAAGAGGCACTTGACATAGCATATAACTGGGCACAACCAAGGGGATTAAATGTTAACCCAGACAAAACAGAAATATGTCTATTTACAAGGAAAACGAAGATCCCACGTTTTACCCCGCCTCGATTCCTGAATAAGACAATTGCTATAACTAAAAAGGTAAAATACTTGGGAGTAATCTTGGATCAGAAACTGTACTGGAAAGATCATCTTGGAGAAAGAGTTACAAAGGCACACAGATGTTGGTCGTTGTGCAGAAGAGCTATAGGTTTAAAATGGGGACTACGTCCAAATATGACTCACTGGCTTTACATGAGCGTGATTAGACCAATAATCACCTACGCCTCTGTAGTGTGGTGGACATCAATGGACAAGAAGTGCAACGTAATACCTTTGCAAAAAATTCAACGTATATGCTGTCTAGGCATAAGCGGGGAATTTAGAACTGCACCAACAAAGGCGTTGGAGACTATACTGCACATCCAACCAATAGACATCCGTATAAAGTATGAGGCAGCCCTGACAGCAAGACGTCTACAAGTGATGGGTGAATGGGTAAATCGAGATTTTAGAATATCTAGTTGGTCACATTCAAACGCCAGAAATCTCGAACCGCATTCCTGAAGTGCGGTTTACAGCTACCTGTGATACTTTTGTGCCAGACAGACGCTCCTGGGAAAATGGAACTTTGGCCCATGTGCCAGTGGGAACCAGCTGCTACACGGATGGGTCCAAGCGAGGAGGAAGGACGGGTCTGGGACTTTTTATTGATGAACCAGAAGTCGAACTTCACTTCCGCCTCCCTGACCATAACACGGTATTTCAATCAGAAGTTCGAGCAATCACGGAGTGTGTGAACTGGCTCAGTAACACGACAAAGCCTAAATATGCCAACATCTTCACAGATAGCCAAATGGCGATTAAAGCAATAACATCGGAAAGGGTCAAATCCAGAACTGTGTTGGACTGTAAAAGAACGATAAATGATTACTCAGCCCATGGTCAATTGCGTATTTGCTGGGTACCAGGACACAACGGACTGATTGGAAATGAACGGGCAAACAACTTGGCTTCACAGGGCAGAGAACTTCGAGTAATAAACTTGGAAAATTGGAAACCTTTCGAAGCCACGAAAAATGAGTTGAAGCACTGGGCAGTGAAGGCTCATAAAACTATGTGGAATAGCGCAACAGTAGGAGCAACTGCAAAGATACTGTGGGGTGACCCAAATGAAAAGAAAACAAGAAGTCTTCTGAAACTAAACAAGATCGATATTAGTAAGATGATGAGTGTTCTAACGGGACACTCAAGCTTACAAGCACATCTTCATCGCATAGGACTAGCAGGAAACGACGAATGCAGGGCATGCAGAGAAAACATCGAAACGATGGAACATTTTCTGTGTCACTGCCCGGCTTTCACACATGCAACATCCCAACATTTCGGGTCCGACATATTACCAGACTTGACTCATCTCAGAGAATATGACTGGAAGATACTGAGAAAATTCGTGTCTAGTACCGATTTTCTGTAACTCGTGAGGTATAACAAGATCATAAATAAGGAGCGCACAACAGGCCGAACCACTGGCTTAAGTGTATGTCCATGGACATGAGACGTTTAAACGTCTCCTCTCTTCAACCTAACCTAACCTAACCTATTATTGTTGTTTCAACTAATTATATATAAATACAACCGACAGACGGTGTAGGCAATATACTTTTTGTTGCTAGTACTATTTCTTTATTGTTACAATCGAATTCCAACCAATTATTTTCCTGGGTGTATAAGTCACGGTATAGCGCCATTGAATGAGTAGCTTTGATTTGTTATTTCAAAAGAAATAAATTAATTTATTCGAAATGGTTTGTCAATTGTAGCGGTCGACAAAAAGAAACTTTTTCTTGGATTTCTGTTTAATGCATAGATTCTGATGCTATTTTGAAGTTAAAACCTTACTAAATTATATATATGTCCTTTATTTATCCATACACAGTAATAATAATATTGTTTACAATATAGTTATTAGTATACAAATAAAATATTCACGAGGAACATAGGGCGTCAACGAATTCTCTGGGGAGTGGAGACTTTCACAGATGTGTACTTCGGTACGGAAAGCTTCCTGATTGCTATTCACTTGGGAATAGCCAGGGGTGATTCATTTGCTGAATTTCCCAAGCAGCTTAATACTTTCGGTCGCAGACCAAGTATTCCCTGGAAATATCACATTGACATCCCGTTGATTGATAGCTAAAGTGAGAAGTCGAAAGTTTTCCCCTGCCTAGAGGGTAAGATGGCACACCCATCACTAGGATCGGATGCTGTGGTCTAATCAGCCACACATCTTAAATCTCCCAGATTACAGAAACGGTAACTAAATTAGCTACAACTTTTATGTTATGCATCGGTTTTCCTCGGAATGGGGTCATTTAATTCATGAGCGATCAGATTAAGATAAAATTATAAAAATATAACAATTGTGCATTTTTAGATTGATTAAGATTGAAGATTTTGATTTTTTCGCAATGTTTTGGTAGATATCGTCGAAACCGAAGTTGAAGGCTACTTAGTTTTGAAATCTTTAAAACATTACTCCACTAATTCGGATGAATGGTTCTCGAGTTATGTTCTTCGTGAACTTTTATTAATTTCGGAGGAGTGACCTTAGAACCTAAGTATGTTCGGCGGATATCCGTTTTGGGTGATTTGAAGTCGAATGAGAAATGTTCGTCCGTCTCTCTGTCTATCTGCCGGCTGGTGCGCACGATAACTCTCGAAAGGAGTAACCGATTGACTTAAAATTTGGTATGTGGTAATATTTGTTTCTATCTCCGGCTGAGTTCGAAGTTGGGCCATATTGGTCCAATCCTTCTAGCACCTCCCCACAAATATTGAATATAACACGAATTATTCTGTCAATTTGTGTGGGAGGTACCAGAAGGGGTTTAACAAATACACCTATATTTCGCTGAACAGTAGATACTTTAAATACATGGCACTGTGCCGAATTATAGCGTTTATGTGGACTGGTATATTAACGTTATGAGATATTAAATTGTGGTATGATTTGGCCATTTTGTGTGGGAGGTACAAAAGGGTCGATAACGCCCATTTTCACTAGGCTATTGGCATTATAAAAGCATTGCACTGTACAAAATTTCAACTATTTTCAAACACTGGTATTAATGTTATAAGCTGTGAACTTTTGGTGCAAAATGATGCATTTGTGTGGGAGGTACCAAAAGGGGCGTGGCAACTACACCCATATTTCTCGAGTTGATAGCGACTAATAAACTAAAACTATGTGTGGAATTTCAGTTGATTCGAATAAGTATAATAGCAGTTATTAAAGAATCAATATTTCATAATATTTTAACCCATTGTGTGGGAGGTACCAGAAGGAGTGGACCAATATGGCCCATCTTCGAACTTAGCCGGAGATAGAAAAAAATATTACCACATGCCAAATTTGGAGTCAATCGGTTACTCCTTTCGAGAGTTATCGTGCGCACCAGCCAGCAGACAGACGGACGGACGGACATTGGTCATTCGACTTAAAATGACCCAAAACGGATTTCCTCCGAACATACTTGGGGTCTTAGGCCACTCCTTCGATGTGTTACACTTTTTTCCGTAGCAAATGATATATACCCTCGTCACACTAAAGTGAGGGTACTTCTAACTTCTATCCTACTTATTTGAATCTTCTGAAAATCTACAAATAGTAATACCAGTAGTTTATTAGTCACTATCACCTCGAGAAAAATGGAGAAGTTGGCACGCCCCTTTTGGTACCTCCCACACAAATGGACCATTTTGCACCAAAAGGCGTAATTATCACGCCCCTTTTGGTACCTCCGCACAAAGGTACCAATTTGTACAAAAGTTAACCGCTTATATCGTGAATATCAATACAATGGCCTGCGCAACTTCTTCTGCAGGAACGAATTCCATGAACCCAATTTTCGAGCACTTTTTCCACTAAATCAAGTCGTATGTATTGACTTGTAAAGCTATGACCTCAAATAACACCACAAGAAATAGTCTAATGGTGTTAAATCACAACTTCTTGGAGGCCATTTAATATCACAATTTCTTGAAATAATCCAATCTCCAAACTTTTCTCGCAACAATTCAATTGTTTCATTTGTTGTGTGGCACGTAGCCACTATCGGTCAACGGCAAAATTATAGCTCTTAGCGAGGGCTAAAATATTGCTCATGGGTGTCAAGGTCGTAAATCGAAGGGAATGTGTTTTTTTTTTGGATTTAAAAAAAATGGACTTAGCATCATTTTCAAATGTGAACGGAAAGATTCATTTTGCTCTAGCTCCTTAACGGTACGTCGGATGGGGAACCGGTCAATGGCAAAAAGATATCTCTTAACGAGAGCGATAATGTTGCTCATGGGTGTCAAGGTCGTAGGTCGACTGGAAAGTGTTTTAGTGGATTTAAAAAAAAATGGACGATTATTTTGATAATAAAACTGAATAATTTGTAAACGTTGTTCTTGCGTATATCTCTACATCATGAAATTGTAAACACTACTGAATACAATGAAAAACAAATGACAGATCATGACATATTACAAATGGCCGAAACGTCACTTCAAAATCATATCATCCCTATTGGATAACCCTTTATATACTCAAAACTTTTGCGCAGTGTATAGTTTTTAAAATTGCTACAATCCTGTTAAAAATTAGAGTTTTGACCACTCCCGTATTAGTACCTCCCATACAAAAAGAGCCAAGACATACAAAAATTAAATAGCTCATAATAATATTAGTTATCAGTGCATACTTTTATTGCTCACAATGTGAGGGTATACCTTAGTCGGTTTACCAGACTGAAATTTCTTACTGGTTTTTCTTAAAAATGTTGCCCAAATCTATTTTTCTCGGAAATAGCATCGATATTGGATTTATTTAGAAATTTGCCGGTTAATACCCTTTAATCCCATCGTTGTCAACTTTTAATCTGATCAATTTTGACAAAATATGAATATATATAAAAATGCTATTGCTATTGAATTTTTATAAAAATGCAATTTCATTGAAATTTTCTATAAATATTTAATTTTCACTAGATTTAATTTAATATGCAATTTTGATCATAATTTGCATAAAAATATTAATTTAGGCAATATTTTCTAGAAAAATCATAAAATTTTAACAATAGTGCGTTTTTAGATGAGGCTTTTTACAGAAAAAATTTTATCTTAAAATTAACGATTTGCGTTAAAGACGCCCTTAATCTTTGAAATAAGTACACTTTGTACGAAAAATTAAGATAATGTACTTAATATTAATGTATTTAATATTCATGTAATTATATATATTTAAGTACAAAATGTACTTATGTTAATTATTAAGGGCGTCTAAGACAAAATTAGTTTTCAGTGTATTTATAAATTATTAAAATTTTCTCTAAAACAATTTTTTTTTTCGCAATATTCCTATAAATGGTTCTCTGTTATGCCATAATATGTGGTTCAACCTTCTTCTTAGCCAAAAGGGTTGTTTTTTTGAATTATCGCGATAAACCGAATTATCGATGGGTGAACCACATATTTTGTCACAATTCGAGAACCATTTGTTTGAAAGAATTCAAAATGAAGTATTATTTCTTAAAAAATAAAATAGGAGATTGAAAGCGCGTAGTTTAATGACAGTGTTTTGTAGTGCTTATAATTTAATATTGCTGATTGGAAGCGCTCAGGTTAATGACATTGTTTTGTAGTATTTAACATGAAATGTAATTTCAATTGCCTGTTACGCATCCCTGAGGAAGTTGGAAAAGAACCAACGAAACGACGGAGGAAAATAATGAAGTAAATTTTTTACTTGCATTTAAAATAAAAACTGACCAAAAAAGCCTAAAACATAAGTAGATAAAATTAATACATTTTACCTATTTCAATGATAAAATATTTTGTTTTTTATTAAATTTTATAATCTGTGTTTTACTTTCCGAATCCTCCCAAATTCCCGGGAACAAGAAAATAATATCTGAAGTTCTTCGAATTTTAACATTTGTTTATTCACTTCACGTGCAACAACAACAACTGTGATCGAATACAATTTCATTCATGAATTCCAGTTCAAAGATAAGGATTTTAGATAAGAAATTTGCAAACGAACATAAACGAATATAGGGAAATTACGTTTAAGAAAGCTGATATCATTTTAAACAAATAGTTACTGACACATCGAAGCCGAAATGGGTAGTTTTTCAGGAGAGGCGATCGAAGTTTCATTAATGATGTAAATCAAATGACTTATTGTTTAAGCGAAACAATAAGTCACCAGATACATAACCGGGTTTTATATAAAACCCGGTTATGTATCTGGTGACATATCAATGATACGAAAAGCGTGGGAACAACTCTGTTCTTAGCTCTATTGCGAATGAGCTGATATATCGATACCTCCATTCTAAAACATGCTAAGTCGACTTAGCATAGTTTTAGTGAGATTGCATTTTTAACTTCTAAATATTCCAAAATATATTCAGTCAAAATTTGGTGTTTATACGTTATTCACAAAACAGTACAGGTCAGTCGTTTTCCATTACAAAGAAAATCCATACAAATTTAAAAAAATCTTCAAACTTTACTTTATATTTGGGTGGAAAAACACAAGTGGCTAAACGGTAACAACACCAGAAATGATCCGAAAAGTGAAGGCCAGATTTGATCGAAATCCACGCCGCAGTGGTAGAAAAATTGCTCGTGAGCTGGACAGATCGCGAGAACGGATACAACACATATTAAAAAATTAGCTTGGACTAAAGCCATTGAAGTTCCAAAAAGTGCAAGAGCTCACCGATGCACAAAAAAAAGTTAGACTGGAAAGAGCCAAGGAGTTGCTTCGCTTGCACGAAAGTGGCCAGTTACCGAATTTGGTTTTCTCCGATGAGAAGCCATTCCAAATTGAGCAGTTTGTGAACAAACAAAATGATCGGGTTTACTTGCCAAAGAGGTCAGCTGAAAATTTACACCTTCGATTGGCCACCAGAACTCAAGCACCGCCGATGGTAATGGTGTGGGCCGCCGTAACGGCCGATGGTCGCTCCCCGCTCGTATTCATCGACCTGGGGTCAAAATAAATGCCGAATATTATCGGGAAGATGTCCTAAAGACAGTATTGATGCCCTGGGCAGACAAACATTTCGGCCGCAGACCATGGACATTCCAACAGGACTCAGCACCATCGCACTCAGCACGCGTCAACCAAGAATGGCTTAAAAAGGAGCTTCCTCGCTTCATTTCTACCGCACAATGGCCACCAAGATCTCCGGATCTCAATCCGTTGGCACTAAAAAATACCAAAGTATCGATCATCTCAAGACGGCGCTTCGCCGGGAATGGGCCAAAATACCGCAGAGCCACTTTCGTGCAGCGTGTGATGGCTTTGTCGGCCGTTCGAAGGCCATAATTCGTGCCAAAGGTGGCCAATTCGAACAAATCTAAACTGTTTCTAAAATTTTATGTTATATTAAATTCCGCCTACCGGGCGCGGACTTAAACACCTTTACAATTTTGTACATAACACAAAATTTTCACAGAATATACAGTTGAACTTATATAACTCGAAGTACCATTATCCCAAAAAAAATGAACTTATGGAGACTTCGAGTTATGAGGTTATTTATAAAAAAAATCGAACTATAAAGGAAACTCATTCATATGTTTCCTTTCCTTTTTACATGTTAAAGACCACTGTAGTTGTTGCCTTGTTGTTGTTGCTGTAGCTGTTGTTATTGTTGTGGTTGGCTATTCCGCATTTAATCGAAAAGAGCAAAGCCCATATCGTCATCTTCTTCAGATTCAGATTCGACCTTCTCGAGCTCTGGTGTGTTCTGACACATATAGTAAAATTTTATGGCGAACATTTTTGTAGAACATTTCATACCCGCCCTCCCCCTTTTAAGGGGTGTTTTTTACGATTTGTTAAAATGGGGCCAAAATTTACAGTTATGTGGGGGAGCTAGAGGGTTAAAATGTTCCACAAAAATATTGGCATTAATATTTTCTATAAAGTTGCTGTACATGCCATATACCAAAAAAATTTATTTTTGTTACATAACAGTGAAATACTTAAATTTTTGGGGTACAATGTGGATTTTTGAGCTATTTAAGGTGCCTAGACACGTTCAGATTGTATTGATTTGTTCATAAAAGTTGTTCAGATTTACCGTGGCTACAATATTGCCAAATATTGTTAGTAAAAAATCAGCGATCCCTTAAAGTTATGCCAAAAAAGTGAAAAAAAAATAAATTTAATCCCATGTTTTTCGAAAAAAAAGTGCAGGAAAACAAAAATTTTTTGACATGAAATGTTAACAGACTTTGTTCAACGTGTTCTTAGCTACATTATTGCCAAATATAGTTAAGCGCTATCACCAAGTCCGAAGTAGCTGTTGCTCAAAAACCGATGACACCTTTTTCAAGGGGTCCACTGATTTTCCGAATCTTTCGAGGCCCATAAAAAAAAATTGATCACCAATCTCGCGAAACTAAGTATAGGGTTATACTACCATTTGGTAGAATAATCGAAGCTATACAGTCAGGTTCGTGTATTTTTCAAAAAGTGTTCATTTGTTGCATAGTGTAATTATTATCAATTTAAATTGCATTTAATGACTTTAAAGCATGTACTGGTATTGCGGTTAAAAGCTGTTTACTTTTGGTACAAAATGATCCATTTGTGTGGAAGGTACAAAAAGGGGCGTCCCAATAACGGACACTTTTCTCTGGACTCTAGGTACTATAAAAGCATTACACTGTACAAAATTTCAAGTATTTATATGAACTGTAGGCCGGGTCAATTTGTGGGGAGGCAAAAAAAGTCGCCATTGCTCAGTGAAAATCGTATTCTAGGGATCAAAATAAGAAACTTTGCCGAAGGAACCATACCTCTAAAACGAATTCTGATCTCCCGGAATTTGGGTCGGGGCAAATTTTGAAAAATCCCACTTTGACCCATTTAGAGTGCTCCAATCGAGTCCAAATGTATGACCGACCCCCACTAACTTTGGAGGCCCGACCCACCCAGGCCAGTGGCACACCCCCTGGAACCCCCTGGGGGTTCCATACATTTGGACTCGATTGGAGCACTCTAAATGGGTCAAAGTGGGATTTTTTCCGGGACATCAGAATTCGTTTTAGAGGTATGGTTCCTTCGGCAAAGTTTCTTATTTTGATCCCTAGAATACGATTTTCACTAAGCAATGGGCGATTTTTAAATCGACCCGCCCTAATGAACTGGTATTAAAGTTATAAGCTGTTAACTTAAAATGGTCCATTTTTGTGGGAGGTACTAAAAGGGGCGTGTCAAGTACGGCCACTTTTCTCTAGACTCTAGGTACTATAAAAGCATTGCACTGTACAAAATTTCATGTATTTGTATGCACTGGTATTAAAGTTAAAAGCTGTTAACTTTTGGTATAAAAAAGTTCATTTGTGTGGGAGGTACCAAAACGCCCAGATTTCACGAAGCAATAGTGACTAAAAAACTAATGCTATGTGGTATTATTAAATAATCAATATTTCACTAAATGTTAACCCTTTATGGGGGAGGTACTAGAATGAGTGGACCAATATGGCCCATCTTCGAACTTAGTCGGAGATAGAAGAAAATATTACCACATACCAAATTAGAAGTCAATCGGTTACTCCTTTCGATAGTTATCGTGCGCACCAGCCAGCAGACAGACGGACTGACGGACCCAAAATGGATATTCGCCAAACATACTTAGGGTCTAAGGTCACTCCTTCGATGTGTTACACTTTTGGTTCGTAGCAAATGAGATATACCCTCCTCTCTAAGGCGAGGGGATAAAAATCTATAAAATGGTATTGGATAACCATCGTTTGAAGCTCCGAGTGCTAGCAGAAGTCTGTGCGCAAGATGGGTGCCGCGTTTGCTCACAATGACCAAAATCAATGACTTAATGCTCGAATTGCTTTAGCACGCACCTTATTCGCCAGATTTAGCTCCCTCGGACTATTTTTTGTTTCCAAATGTGAAAAAATGGCTTGGCGGAAAAAGTCTTGCCAGCTTTGAAGAGGTGAAGGTTGCGGTTGCTGCCTATTTTCGGGAGCTAGACAGTTATTTCTATAAACAGGGTATCGAAGCTATTGAAAATCGCTGGAAAAAGTACTTAGAGCTTAAAGAGGATTATGTTGAGAAATAAAGAATTCTTTCCAATTTCTTGTGATTTTGCGATCACCCAGGAATCTATTAAGGAGCTAGCGGAATGGCTAAAAACGAAGGTTTAGGTTTGGGTGGCAGCCGTATTTTTTACAAGCTCACATAGACCAGTTTAGGTCCCTAGTGTTACCACGGGCTGAAATGCCCCTCATCGAAACCAACCTGTTTGATATATAAATTTATCGATAGTACGAATATCAGTACTGGAAAGATCTGTTAGGCTGCCTAAAAAGGCCGACCCCAGTGTGTCCAGTCGTCGTTTACTCAAAGCGGGACAGTCGCAAAGCAAGTGCTCAATGCTCTCCACTTCTTCCTCATCTCCACAGCTTCGGCAGAAGTCATTGGAGTTAATACCCAATCTTTTGGCGTGTTCGCCGATCAAGCAGTGTCCCGTCAGAACCTGTACTAACGTAGACAATCGGTTCCTCTCTAGTGCGAGGAGATATTTTGACATTCTCAGGTCATACCTTGGCCAGATTTGTCTAGCTACCCTGCAGGTGCCGATTTCTGTCCATCTTTCTTTGGACTGCCTGATTGCCTCTTGTCTAAGCCAAAGCTTGCACGTGGATAGTGGCGCACCAATATATGTAAATTCTTCGAGAATTTGTAATGTCGTCCCTGTCCTAGCAAGCTCATCGGCTTTGCAGTTCCCCGGGATATGCCTATGCCCAGGCACCCATATGAGGTGTATATTAAACTGCTCAGCCATCTCGTTAAGAGATCTGCGGCAGTCGAGGGCTGTTTGTGAATTTAGGGATGTTGCCTCCAGAGAATTGATGACAGCCTGGCTGTCCGAGTAAATGATAACGCCAGTGTTGGTTACTATGTTGCGACTCAGCCACTTGGCGACTTCCCATATTGCCATTATTTCGGCTTGATAGACACTGCAGGTATCTGGTAGTCTGTGAGCTATATCCAGACTAAGTTCTTCACAGTGTACTCCGAAGCCAACCTTTTCATCAAGCTTCGAACCATCCGTGTAAAAGTGGAGATGGTTTCTATTACCTGGTATTCTGCCGACCCATTAATCTCTGGCGGGAATCATAGTGATGTAATTTCTCTCGAAGGTGTACACAGTTGGTATATAGTCCACTCGGTCGGTTACCATAGCACTACACTTTGATATCCTCATGTGACCATAGTTCTTGTACCTCCACATTAATAGGCAGTTTAATCTTATTGCCGCTTTGGTTGCCACAATATTAATCGGCAGTATATGGAGTAGGGCTTGTAGAGACTCGGTCGCTGTAGTCCTTAAGGCTCCGCTTATGCTCAGGCAGGCAGTTCTCTGAACCTAAACGCTAAAAACGAATGTTCTGACCAAAGTCGGTATCATGGTGCTATTAAGTTCCTATAAACTGTATTAGCGAATACGAGAACTTCCCTCGACTGTTGCAGATCATTCAATAGCCGCTCTCAATTATTCTCTCTCCATCATCAGTAATTGCTCGGAATTTCGCGTTGCTTTTTCATCCCCAACCAAGTTGGTATGTTCACATCCTGTCAGGGTGTTCAAATTTGTTTGATTCTAGAAAAATAATGAGACAAAGGTGGTAGAACATGCGGAACAACGGCCCCTGCAAGACGTGTGCCATTCCTAGCTAGTACATCTGCTTCTTCATTCCCCGGAGTATCTTTTGGGGGTTAGTAAGACGATGAACGTTCGAACAGGACACCCAAGATAACAATGAGTGCTCGTCATTCGCAAATTTTCCAATATTTCGAGATTGACACATTGTCCTCCACAGAGGATCTAAAAGGAAGACACTAAGGAAACCCTAATTACGAGTATGTTCATTTCATGTTTATTAAATTCGAAAATCCTTAATACAATGAGTAAATACGCTTGAATCTGACATATTTATCATTTATCTTAAGAAATACCCTACATACAGAGCGCCCTAATAGGTGAGTTGGTAGCGTGCTCGCCTATGACTTTGGCGGTCGTGGTTCGTATTTACAAAGTTTTGTCAATATATTTTATATTTTCTCCACTAATCGAATTACAAAAAAGGTATTTATTCATAATTGTTATTGGTATTACTTAATATAGGGCGATCCATTTCGAGGTTCCCTACTTAAAAAAAAACACAGAAAATTCTAATTGAATGGGGAATGTTTATTATCATTTGTAAGAACATTCTTTGGCATTTATATTTTGAAGATTATGTCTGTCAAATGTTGACCGCTGCTACGTCTCAGATGGTTCATGCGTTGAGTAAAATTTTCGATGACTCGATTATGTTGACCATAAGTTGAGCGAAGTGCACGAAACACATTTCTCACAGAACGTGAATTTTCGTTATGAAGTTGAACGATCTGTAAACGTTGTTCAGGCGTAAGTCTTTCAATGATGAAATGCCAAACAATACTTAACAAAAATAAGTTGACAGCATGACACGACTCACACGTGATCTGTCAAAAAAAGGCTATTGGAAAAAGTATCTCTACATGGATCACCGTTTACTACGAGTATAACTTAAAATAACACTAATTAGGGAAAAATCAGCCCCGACTATTATATGGTACTATAAACGGTGTTGGCCAAGTTGTCCAATAGCTACCAATCCGACGATGTTAGAATAGCAAATTGGTCGTCACGATATAGTCCTTCATCTCCGTTCAGTTCAGTTAGCCACTCAGAGTGGTGTCTAAATTCAGGCAAGTCTTCATCAATTCATTATCAAGAGAGGAAGAGCTCTCAAGATGTCGAATTGCTGTTTTGGTTAGAAACACATCAATTCGATCGAAGTCAATTGCGTCGTAGAGAGAACGATTCGAAGGACGCCATAACGTACGGTTGCCGGCGATGATGTTCCGAAGTCCGAGGCAAGTCACGAGAATGGGTCTTACCCATCGCCTAAAGGCTGGGTTAGGCAAACGTAATCGTAATGATTAGCCAACGAAAACGAAAGGTAAACGGACGGCTGAATCTGAAATAGTAAAATAATGAAAAAGAATAAATTTATACGAAAGTTTTGAAAAGGACTGATATGGCGTTACGAACTAAGTCCCCAATGAACTTAGTCCCCAAAACAAAAATTAACTAAGTCCTCAAAAGTTTATACTTGAAGACAACAACAACTATTTTGGGACTTATTTCATTTTTTGGGGATTTATTTCATTATTAAATTTGGGGAATTAATTAATAATGAAATAACTCCCCAATTTGAGAGAATGAAACAAATCGCCCAAACAAATTTGGGGGCTACATCATATTCTTTCATTGTTGCAATGGGGAACACAATTACTCATTCTGCATGATTTAGTCATTAACAAAATTTACCTAATTAAAGAAAATATATTTCCTACAAATCAGACATTCCTAATAGACGAAACTTTTAAAATTATTCCTCATGGATGCTTTAATCAAGTAAGGATACAATTTGTTTAATTATAGCAGTAATAAAAACTACATATTGTCTATTAGATTTTTCCAGTATTTTTTGTTGGGATGCGAAATTTTTTTATGATAAATCGCGCGCGCTTTATTCATAATAAATGTTCCTCGAGCAAAACTGTAATTTTATATTTTCCATTAGAAATAATGTTTTTGTTTAAAAGTAAACTCAGTCTGATTCACAGGGATAACTTAAAAGTCCGGTAAAAAGAAATCATTACTTGAAGGGCAGTAAAAGAGTCGGAGACGAACATTTTTTATAACAAATCGCGCGCGCGATTACTTCAAGTGACGATTTCTTGTTACCGGACTTTCAAATGATCCCTATTAATAGTATGCAATGCTGGTTAAAGCTATTATATTCTTAAATACCTTAATTAAATAAATACAAACATTCAAATGGTTAAATTTATTTTTCTTTAGGTTTTTGGTACTGATATTGAGACATTTATTTCCTTATCAGGTTTCATTTTTGCCAGGATGTTAGACGAAACAGAAATCCTTATTGGAATATATTAGGTCTTCAAAAAGTAGCTGTCTCTAATGGCGATTTCGATTCTGGAAAATGTGAAAATTTTCTCTGTCATTTTCCCGACAACTGCACTTTTCTAACACATTTCGCAAAATTTAAGTTTGGAGCTAAGTTCAATTTGAGGTACTACATCATTTGGACCTAAAAAGTGCAAATATATTTAAGCATTTCACATCGATGGGTTAACATTTTTTCAGAAACGCATCGCCATAATGGTTCCCAAACTACAACTGCCCGTATTACGGCAAAGTTGTCGAAGACTCTATGCAAGCAAACACGTAATGCATTGCATAAAGTATTATTTTTTAGAATACATTTTTTAAGAATAACATTTGGGGACATATATTAATTTTTGTAATTGAAAAAATTGGGGTTTTCATTCATTTCCATTTTGGGGCCTTATTTCATTGCATTGGGGATTTGGTTCACTTTAAATTTTGGGGTTTTATTTCATAATGAATTAGGTCCCCAAATTTGGGGACTTAGTTCATTTTTGTTTTGGGGACTAGGTTCATTGGGGACTTAGGTAATGTAAGTAATGTAATGATAAATTAGTAGCAAATAAATATAAAATAAAAGTAATTTATTGCTATTTTTGTTGTGAATGTCTGAGTGATCCAGCACGTTTTTCAAGTTTTGGGTAATTGCTCCAGCGAGCAACGTTACGGCGGCGCACAATGGGTTAAAAGGGGTAAATACGCGCGCATAGCAATATTTTCTATCTCATGACTATACCGTTAGAGATAGAGTCCTACGGTTTGGACCATATTCAAGAGAATTCTTTGGAGAAGAAATAGCTGTTTTTATTTTACTGTTACCATATATTACTGTTACCATATATCGCACAGTGAGGCTACAAAATCGACTTTGTGGAAATTAGTGTACAAATCGGAATATCGTACCAACTTCAGTGATCTTTATTTTAAATTAGAGCTGACAATATTTAGTTCAAAATCTATTTGAGTTACTTGATTGTGTGTTGGTGCGTTTTAAATATATAGACCATTGAAATTCAAACTTATTTTTGTCAACATTGCGTTAAAAGTCTACAAAACAGGGCAATGTTTTGGAAATTGAAACCAAAACAACATAAATAGGATAAAATCGTAGTCTGCAATATTTTTGAAAGCTGAAGTGTTCCAATAATGCTCTTACACAATGGGTCGTCGACTGGTAATAAAAGAAAAGTTAAATTAAAAACAGAAAATAATCGGTCCACCCTAATATACACAAACTACAGAAGCGTTTAACTATTTTTTTATAGTTTTTGTAGAAGAAGTAAACAATAATAATTACACATATAACTCTTATAAAATTAATAAGATCACTATTAGTGATCGTGGGACACTACAAACTTGCAGCCGGACATCTTCCGATCGTATTTATTGTCCGATTTTGTCGAAATTTCGTAAAAGTTATTTTTTTTGACCAAGAAAATCGGTCCATATGTTTCGGAAAAATCGGTTCATAGTTCGATGTAGCTCCCACACATTATTTCTATATTTAAAGTAAAAAAGGACATATTTAAAGTACAAAAAACTGCCATAGTCGCAAAAAGTCGCAGATAAAATTGGTACTGTTGGATTCACCACTAAGTCACCTCTCTTCTCTATGTCATGTGGTAGTGATCCCACGTGATCCAAAAAAGTTGTATTCCATTTATTGTGGATAATTTTTTTGAAAAACAAAAAAAAACTGTGTTTTTGATTTGAAATATCTCTTCATTTAAAGACGCTAAAAATGCGTCTTATACACAAAAATTAAGATGAATATAACCTTATAATATGTTACAAGTCCGGTCGCATTTCACCAACAAACGAGAATTCTACAAGCATTTTAGTATATACATTTTATCATCGCAATTTTATTTGCATTTATGAGTAAAAAAGACAAACTTTGAATGGTCATAACTCGGAATCACCTAGAGATATTTTCATAAAATTTTAAGGTACTTTCATTAAATGTTATCCACAATAAAACAACAATCCCAAAAAACTGATTTTTAAAAGTAGTTTTGAAAGCCCTATGCGCGCATATTTCATCATATTTTCCCATCGTGCGGCGTTAGAGTTAAATTACGGTTAAGCTTGCCTAACCCGACCATAAGTCTTTTCATTTGGCAAGAAGAGATTCCAAACCAGGACGGAAATGCATAGGCCATGATAGGTCTGATGATCTGTTTATAGATCAAAAGTTTGACGTCGTTGCTGAGTTCTCCGCATCGGCTCAGCAAGAAGACGTAAATGGAAACTAAACCGTTGACTTTTGTCAAAATGTGATCCATATACATATGTATCTCACAAATTTGAATTCAATCGAAAAGGCGACGCCTAGGTATTTTATATTGGCTAATGTCCGAATTATGTAATTTCCTATGTTAATGACAGGAATATATTTTTTCGCATTAGTATAAAGGAGCTTGTGTTTGCTTTTAAATATATCCTATCACATTTTGATACATTCAATCTGAGTCTTCCATCTGTCGAAATACTTCGATAACTCTAAACGTTAAGGATTTATCCTAGAGTTTACAGTTGAAGCTACTCACGCGGAAGAGGCAATGATAGTCTGCGTCAGGGATGGAAAATTTAATTTCTCAAAAAGTACTAAAACGGTACTTTTTAAATTAAAGAGATACTTTTTTCTTTAATAATATCAATGTCCGACAGCCCAAATCGGCGGGGTTTCTGACTGCCGGGAAAAGTTATATCGGTCAAAAAAACTTTAACGTGTCCCGGCGTTTCGCTGGATCAAGTCTAGGAATCGAGATATATCGATTTGAAGTTAGTAATCATATAGGGAATTTGTCACGTTGGGGGTATCTTTTGTTTCACATAACTCGGGATCGACTAGTCCGATTTGGCTGCAACAAGTTTAGAAAATTAAGAATTACAATGCCTAAAAATGTTAATAATGGCTCTTCCATGTGGAAACAGAAGTTTAGTAACTGTCGTTAAAACTATTAGAAAAAATTTGACTGAAAAAAAGTTGATAATGATACTAACTTCAAATCGATATATCCCGATTCCTAGACGTACTCGTATAACTGACACCGCCGATCACTGACACCTACTATTTTTGTAATAACTTAATGCAAATGTAATTGTTGACTTTTTCATGGAAAAAATTCAACGATGTATTAAATAATTTTGATCAATAACTATGCAAACTTCTATAATGAGGCATCTTTTAATACACATTCCTCTAGTATAAATTCCCTAAAATAATTTCATAGAATGATGAAATTGTCTAATGCTATTCTTTTCTGAAAGAAAAAACAATTGTTGCAAAATGAATCCAGGAAAATCATAAACGCACCTAATTCAAAACTTCGGTATTTTTTTTAAACTTTACACGTTTGTGTTTTAGAAAATAAAATGTCGGTTTATTCTTATAGAATTCAAAATCGGCTTTCTATAAGGGCATATATTGGATTAACTTCTGAAGAGTACGTAGATAGAAGAAAATGGTACCAAAATGGTCGTGGGGGTACTTCGGTACTTTTGAAAGTGGGAAAGTACTAAAGTACTGACTTTTCCATCCCTGGTCTGCGTAGATGAAAAGAAAGTCACCAGTAGGTGGATGCGGAATGTCACACAGAAGAATATTGTAGAGTACTGAACGGAGGAGAGAGCCCTGTGGAACTTCAGCCACTACATTATTTCAGTCAATGACTTCGTTGCCGACCTAAACTCGGTAATAGCGGTCTTTTAGGAAGTTCGCTACCATTCGACAGATGTTTCCACCAAAGCTGCACGTTAACATCTAGAATAAGATATCGGCGTGTCATCTGAGGAACTTCTTGTCAGGTAACGAATTTCTTCACAATTCAGGTTTAAAAGACCATACATGAGGAACGCACAAATAGGCCACACTGGCAGAAGTGTATGTGACGTCTACTCTCTCTCAGCCAATCACCTGCCCAATTAGTTGAATATGAAAGGTCAAATTAACACGTTGAGTGCCACCATACAAAGTCAAAATATATTTGAAAAGTGCCAATAAATAATAACAGTTGTAAGTTAATCTTTAGTGATAAAAAAATAAATTGTCAAAAGTGTTTTTTGCATATGTGTGTTATTTGTACCGTTATATAGTGTGACAGCCGGCGATGCACGTGGCACATAGTTAATATAATTTTATTCCGGTGCCATGTGAACAGCCGGCTGTCTCACAGCTTTTTTTAATTTTTGTTTTTGTTTTATCCACGGTACAGTTATACATATCGCAAAATGGATGTAAATTTTATTTGTGGGAAACGTCGAAGATCTGATGACACTGAACGTGATGAAAATGATTTTTTACTGTCAGATTCAGATGAATATGTTCCTGGTAGCGATTTCACATCGAGCGATGCTCACGAAGATGAAGATACCGACGAACCTAATGTTCTTTTAGAAACAGCAGAAACTTCTAGTGAAGAGGAGGGAGATATTGTTCCCAGAAATGTCTGGAGATCTGTTAGTGGAAGCTCCCTAAAAACATTTCCATTCACTGACTGCCCTGTTTCACCAGGAATAATCGACATGAACTCCAATTCAATAAAGCCAGCAGATATTATGGTTACGGAAGAAGTTTACGAGCTAATAGTGGAGCAAACAAACTTGAATGCCAGGAAAAAAATTTAAGCTTCTCGTGTGACCCGCAATTCTCGCATTAAGAAATGGGAAGCCACGAATGTTTCCGAAATAAAACAGTTTCATGGACTTGTAATGTATATGGGAATTGTAAAGCTTCCTTCAATCCACATGTATTGGAGCAAGGATAATTTTTATAAAAATTCCTTTGCCCCAAAAATTATGTCAAGAAATAGATTCCAGGTATTGCTGAAATTTATTAATTTTTCTGACGAAACCATGGTAAATAACCGTTTGCATAAAGTTAGTCACTTATTAGAAGTAATGGAACGGAATTTTACTGCAGCCAGAAAACCTGCTGAAACGTTGGTAGTGGATCAAAGTATGATTCCGTGGCGTGGTAGACTTCAATTCCGGCAATATAATCCAGGAAAATCACACAAGTATGGAGCCAAATTATACAAACTTTGTGACCCACTTAGTTACACTTACACCAGTTCCGTATATTGTGGCCTGGTATTTCTCATAGTACGCAAATTGTCTTGGATCTTGCTGAGCCTTATCTTGTTAGGAGAAGATCAATGGTCACGGATAACTTTTATACATCTATTTCTTTAGCAAATGCATTGTTGGTGCGCAAAACGCATTTATTTGGAACCCTAAGAAAGAACAGAATTGGTAACCCAAAATATGTTACTGGAGCAAAACTAAAGAATGGTGGTATTATCGGCCGTGGGTGTTCTGGGATTATAGTAGCGAAATGGAGAGATAAGAGAGAAGTACTCATGCTAAGTACCAAACATGCCTTGAATGAAATTTCCACTGGAAAAAAGAATAGAAACAATGAGGACATCAAGCTCTTCAAATGGTAATTGATTACAATTTAGCAAAACAAGGCATCGATTTATCAGACCAAATGTCTAGTTATTTCTCTCCTTTACGTAAAACTATTCGATGGTACCACAAGATAGCTTTCGAGTTCCTTTTGAGCACTGCCATTGTAAACAGTTTGGTTTTATTTAAACAATACAAGCCAAATACAAAAATAGCTGATTTTACCAAAAGTATTTGCGAGTATCTATGCGAAGTAAAAGATCAATCATCAGGATCATCCAGCTGTAAAACTCATTCTTTAAAAAATTATGAAGTCAGAGATAACAGAAATAGGATTATCAGAAAACGGTGTACTAGATGCTATAGTAATATAAAACAGACAGATGACCGGAAAGAAGCAGTAAAAAAACCAAAAAGGTTACAACATTTTGCAATGGCTGCAAAGGACAATCTTGCTCTTTGTCTGGACTGTTTCAACCGAACTCATTAGTTCATTTTATATTACGTGAATTTTTCTATTTTTAAATATTGGATTTAAATTTTTATTATACGCAGGCTAAAAGCGATTATGTTATACATTATTTTCTTCATCGAATTTGAATTTATTGAAGTAGTTACGTTGGAATAAAAATATAATTTTTGTTCTTTTCTAATTCTTCTTAAATAAATGATACAGTGAAAATGCTCAAAGTTAAAAAAAATATGTCTTTTTCTAGGTCCCATAACATAATATTTATTCGCTTCACTGTCCTGGTGAAGAAAATAGGTTGCATTGAATTCACAAATGGCTGTGCACCGCCGGCGGTACACAAAGCACTCTAATAAAAGTTAAGTGTGTACCGCCGGCGGTACACATGGCACTCAATGTGTTAAATCCCCCTTTTTATTTAGCTTATTGTACAAATTCCAAGAAATTTTTGTTATGGGACAACAATTTAAGAACGAATGCGATTGTTTTCCAATGAAGTTATAAACATCTCCATTTATACTATGTTCATTTAAAGTTCCAATGAGTATTTAAGCAAAGAAAGATAAGACAGCTCGCTCAGTGCACAACGATAACTCAGTAGAGACGGACGGACGGTGCTGAGCAGCGCGGTGGCCCATAACATATCGTCACTTAAAATGGAGATAAAATCGACAACGAAAACAAAGGCAGTCAAGAGTTTTTCGCAAAGTATACGGCGTCTGGTGGGCAAATGTTTTAAAAAGAATTGCATTGTGCATTGCATTTTAAAAAGAAATTTGCTGGTTCCGTTGACTAAAACACTCTGGGACTTAAGTAATATCAAAGAACTGGCTTTACGCGAAGGAGGCCTTAAAGTTGCCTTATTTTTTACTCAAGACCCTCGAGAGGAATGGGATCATACCGCAGAAGCTCATAGATTTTTCTCCAGTCTACCAGCTGTGGATTTCTTTTGTAAATCGCATACAGAGATAGTGCAGCTATTGAGGCATTCGAAATTTATTGGCTTTGCGAGTGTTTTAGTCATAGTCCATCGAAATTCTCTTCTTGAGAGTGTTGTGAAGGCTATGCACCAGAACGAATATCTGCGTTACAAATCAAAGGTAATAATGTGCAGATATCATTTAAAGATCTCAACGAGTTTGATTACTTCGGAGAGTAAGCTCGGTGCTCGACAGATGGCAGAGATGATATCCAGTATACAGGCAATTTTCACTAACCTGGGAGAGTTCATTAAAAGTGATGCTCCCAATGCATTTAGACTACACGATCAAGATCTTAGCATAGATGTCAGTGAAGCTCAACGCGATTTGAATTATTTCAAGTCCCTTTCTGTGGATTATTTTATATTGGCGCAGTGGTTTACACATGATGATATGTGCGATTATTACTTTTATGCCTTCGTACTTTATTCGGTACTCATTAATATAATTCGACCTCTGAAGCCAGCACTACAGGAAAAATTTTCATCTGCCCGTTTTGCGGTCACCTCAACATCTGCCGCTGATCAATATCTCTATAGCATAAACCCTGCTTTGGCCATAATAATTAACAATAACTATTTCACTGATGCCAATGACGTGCGAAAGGGCAGCGAGCAGGATGTCATCCGTCTGATACGAGAACTGAAAATTGCACGTATTCCCTATATACTAATCGAGGATAGCAGTCAAGAGGAGCTTTTGAAAGTTCTGCACTATGTGGCGACGAAAGATTTTCGACCTTTAAAAAGTCTGCTGCTCTTCCTAATGTCACATGGCGGCGAGGGCGATATCATCTACACTTACGATGGTGAAGTGAATATCAAAGAAAATATTGTGAAACCCATACAATACAACAAGTCGCTGAAGAAAGCCAAGTTACAAGTTGCTATCAATGCTTGCCGTGGTGACACAGATATAGAATGGGGCGATCGCAGAGATTTCGCAAGAATTCAACCAACTGATGACAGTCATTTGGCCAAGAATACCGTCGTTCTTTACAGTGTTCCAGATACAGTGCAATCGCTGAGGTCCGAAGAGACGGGTAGTCCGTTTGTACAAACTTTTTGTAAACATTTTCGCCACTTCAAACATACCGATGATATTCGAGTACTGAATGCGAAAATCAAAACTGATCCGGAAGTTATGGATTTCTTTCCAGACCCGGAGAAATCCTCTGAATTGATTATGGGAGATGTAGACGAATTGCACAATATCATACAAACTCCGGAGAACTTTTTTCAAATGATTCAACTACTAAAATCCATAGCTAAAGATTTTCCCTTAAGGGAATCCTTTGCTATGGGAGGAGGAGCAGGTGACGACTGTACTAGTGGAGTAGGTGCTTCGTCATTTGTCTGCGGCTCGCTAAATTCAGATAAAGTTCCCAAGCATGACTTCGTTGAGAAATATATAGCACCCGAACTAGATGCGGATAGCTTCAGTATTTTCACTGATGATTAGAGCTTGAATTTTTGAATAGTTTTAATTTTTAAGATAAAGATACAGATCAGTTAGCTGGAGCTCTACAAGGTCTGCCGAATTTCTTGTATTTTTGTATTAGATCTCTAGAAGATAATTAGCGAAATATCGAGAATAAAAGTTTTGAAATTTAATGAACACTGGTTTTAAATCAAGGACCTTAGTCCAAAAATAACATCAATTTTAAAAATATTTAATTGAAAAATTTTATGTTTTTTATTTCAATCCGAAAATACTAAATGAAAAATGTCATATACTGTAGATTGAAATAAAAGAATCTGATCTTTTAAATAAGGTACATCAATAGTGAGGGAGTATTGAAAATAAATAAATCGGGGGTAACATATATATGGGAGTTATATCTAAATCTGAACCGATTTTCTCCGAATTAGGCAGTATTCCGTCATGCAGAAAGAAACCTCTTTTTGCCGACTTTCGCACTGATCGGATATAAAATAACATTTTTACTGCGCTCACATGTC
Source organism: Eudasyphora cyanicolor (assembly GCA_963930755.1). NCBI lineage: Eukaryota > Metazoa > Arthropoda > Insecta > Diptera > Muscidae > Eudasyphora > Eudasyphora cyanicolor. The sequence continues at coordinate 190,636,634 of OZ005734.1, forward strand.
AAATCTGGGGTAGCGTATATATGGGGGCTATATATAAATCTGAACCGATTTCTTTCAAATTTAAAAGTGTTCATTCATATAATAGGAAACCTCTTTCTGACGAATTTCATACTGATCGGATATAAAATACAGTTTTTACAGCGCTTACATATCAAATCGGGGGTAATATATATATATATATGGGGCTATATCTAAATCCGAACCGATTTTCTCCGAATTTGGCAGTATTGCTTCATGTAAAAAGAAACCTCTTTCTGCCGAATTTCGCACTGATCGGATATAAAATATCATTTATACAGCGATTACATGTCAAATCGGGGGTAACGTATATATGAGGGCTATATCTAAATCTGAACCGATTTCTTCCAAATTTAACAGTGTTCATTCATATAATAAGAGACCTCTTTCTTCTGAATTTCATACTGATCGGATATAAAATAAAGGTTTTACAGCGCTTACATGTCAAATCGGGGCTAACATATATATGGGGGCTATATCCAAATCTGAACCGATTGTAACCAAATTAAATAGGGATCGTCCTTGGGCCAACAAAAAGATATGTGTAAAGTTTCGTCAATATCGGGCCATAATTGCGACCTGTACTTTGATTACAAGAATACATCTACAGACAGACGGACAGACAGACGGACATAGCTAAATCGACTCAGAAAGTGATTACAAGTCGATCGGTATAATAAACAATGGATCTATCTCTTCTCCTTTTGGGTGTTACAACCAAATGCACAAAGTCATAATACCCTGTACCACAGTGTGGTGTGGGGTATAAAAAACATATGCCAAAACATTATTTCATTTTGACAAAAGGCGAAACATATAGCTCTTGATTAGCACTATAATTGGTGCTAAGGTTGATTTTGGCCACTTGTTCGTTTTCAAGATAATTACAAAAAAACAAGCCATTCGCACGCGACAAAAACAGAAGTCGCTTTCAAATCAAACCAATCAAACACTGAAGGAATATTTTAATGCGACTAATTCATGTACCTTAATAATGTTTTTTATTTTATTCAAAAATATTAAGTATTTTATTTTTTATTTAATTTTAATCATATTCGCACGCGACATGTCGCATGCGTCGCATTTTATTCCATCGTTTTTTTATGTTTATTTTTTTACTTTTTATGCAACTAGACATTCAAAGATTGATTTCACTATGCAACAAAATTTTTGTCCATGGGATGTGGATAACGGTTTCTGGTGCAATTAGGCGTCACAAACACGAAAAAAATATTAAAAAATTTGTTATGGTAAATTTTTTTTTTAATTTCCAACTTTCATGGAAAGTACATTTAGTATTTGGACCATTATATTTCAAGTATAAGTCTGATTGAGCCTTGTTAATTTAAATTAAAGGGAATTATGAGGGCAACATGTGCTGAAATATCACTTTCACATAGAAAAACTTTTTTCCTGGTACAAAAAAAAACATAAAAAATAGAAAAAGAAGTCGAAAAAAATTATTTTTTCACAATTTTAAAAGGCCAGCATGCTTTACGTCTTTTAGGGGCATGGACATCCCAGTCGTATATACAGGTAGTAAAATTATATGTACGCAATACAAAGTAGTACGCGACAGTCTTGAAAATATTGGGTGTCTACTTTCGAAGCAAACTATATGTCAGCTCTAGGTACTGCAACTTACGATCCTTCAACCCGGAATTTATGAATAAAATTTCTTATTAATAAATCAGTGTAATTCAGCGCCTTAAAGAGATAAGTCGATTTTCTAAAAATATTACAAAGTTAAATTTCGAAGTATGAGTAAAAGGCAAATAACTTTTCAATGTGTAAATGATCCCGACAATTTCTGCTACATCTGCGGAAAATATGTAATTAAAAAAAATCGACGTGCGTTTAGTAAAACAATAGATGAAATATATGTGTAAAATTTTGGCATACGAGTTAAAAATATGAACGAACCGTGGACATCTAGTATCTAGTATCTAGTATCTAGTGGAAGAATGCGGTAAGTACTTTAAAATTAATGTATTACAATGTTTTGTGGAATAAAACCTTTTAATTTTAGACTTCACGTGAAATTTGGAATGCCAATGATGTGGAGACAACCATTCATTCACGATACGGACTATTTTTGTCTAAGTTTATATATTGGAGTAGGAAGTGTCCAAGTATAGCTTACAGCCTAATAACTGAGTACTCAACTCTGAGTGATTCAAGTTTGAGTCAGAAGTCATCGCTTTTAACTCATTGATCCAGTGAGAGATTTGGAACTGACCAAAGATAAGGCAGAACTACTTGCATCTGGGATGAAACAGTACAATATTTTGGCCCCAGATGTTAACATATCATATTATAGAGTCCGTGATATACCTTACAAACAGTTTTATACCTGTGGATAACAGATGCTTTTGCAAGGACATTCCCGGATTGTTCGAGGAACTTAATCTATATATATAAAATTGTTGCGTGACTGGCTGACTGACTGATCATCGCCCAGGCCAAACGGCTGAAGCTAGAATCATGAAATTTTGTGGGAGGGTAGCCCTTGGGATGTAGACGAGCAATAAGAAGGGATTTTTCGAAATTCGTACTATTACCCGCATAATGGGGCAAAAGGGATACATATGGTACCATCGCCAAATCTAAACGGAATAAGCTAGAATCTTGAAATTTGGTATGAGGGTATCCCTTAGGAGGTCGACTCAGAAATTGGAAGGATTTTTCGAAATTCGAACATTTACGCACACAGTGGGGTAAAAGCTGATAAATGTGGTACATCAGCCAAATCTAAATGGCAAGAGCTAGAATCGTGAAATGTTGTGTGAGGGTAGCCCTTATGAGGTAGACTCAGAAATTAACAGGATTTTTCGTAATTCGAACATTTGCGTACACAGTGGGTTAAAAAGGGAAAAATGTAGTACAACAGCCAAATTCAAATGGCAAGAGCTAGAATCGTGAAATTTGGAGTGAGGGTAACCCTTATGAGGTAGGCTCTGAAATTGGGAGGATTCGAACATTTACGTACACAGTGGGATAAAAATGGAAAAATGTGGTACAACAGCCAAATCCAAATGGCAAGACCTAGAATCATGAAATTTGGTGTGAGAGTAGCTCTTGGGACGTAAACAAGAACAAGAAGCGATTTATTTTAAAAAAATTACGGGGCACTGTGGGGCAAAAAGGTATAAATATGGTACCACAGCCAAATTTAAAGCCTAAAATTAGAATGGTGATAATTGAAGCGAGGGATGTCTTTATGACAACAGATCGGCGTATTCAGTTTTCTTTTGTATTCGTAGTTTTCGGGGCACAGTGAGGCAAAAGTGTAAAATTTTAGTACAGTGGCTTAAAAATGTCAAACATGGATCAATGGTTCCAGGGTAACTTTTGGAACATTAACTAGAGATTGGAAGTTATTCATTCTAACTTTAAGAGGCACAGTGGGACAAGACGGGTTAATTATGGAGCATGGGGAAAAAGGGAACAATCTGCCAAAATTGGAACTTAAACATGAGATAGGAAGAGTTTTTATATAGTTTTAGGAGCACTGTGGTCAAAAATGGTTAAATAGTGGAGTGGAGAAAATATGATTAAATATGTTACAGTCGGGGAAAAAGGTTTAAGTATGCTAGCGGGGAGACACATTTTAAATACGGTACAGTGAGAGAAAAATTTGTTAAATATGGTAATGTTGGGTAAACATTTTGTACAGTGAGATAAAGAGTTGAATGGGGTACACTTGTGCAAAAAGGGTTAACTGTTGTACAGTGGGTTAAACATTGTTATATGTATATGGTAAAGTGGGACAAAATGGGTTAAAAATGGTACAGTGGGGCAAAAAGCGTTAACTATGGAAGATTGGGGCAAAAATGGTTGACTATACAGTACAGTGGGGCATAACTGTGTTAAACATTGTACAGTGGAGCAAAGAGAGTTAAAAATGGTACAGTGGGGCAAAAACTGTTAAATATTGTACAGTGAGACAAAGGGTTTAATGTGACACAGTGGGGCAAAAAGTGTTAACTATCGTGCAGTGGGGCACAATTAGTTGAATATGGTAACATGGGAAAAATGGGTTAAATATGGTACAGTGGGTCAAAAAACTGTAACTATTGAAAAGTGGGAAAAAATGTGTTAGATATGGTGCAGTGGGACACAAATGGTTAAATATGGTACAGTATGACAAAAATGGTTACATTGGCCACAACTAGTAAAATATGGTAACGTGGAACAAACTGGGTTAAGTATGGTACAGTGTGGCAAAAAGCGTTTACTATGAAAGAGTGGGGCAAAAATGTGTTAACTATGGTACAGTGGGGCAAAAATTGTTTAAATATAGTAGGACAAAAAGGTATTACATTTGATACAATGGACCAGTGGTACAGTGTGACAAAAATGGTTAATTATACAGTACAGTGGGGCATAACTGTGTTAAATATTGTAGAGTGGAGCAAAGAGGGCTAAATATGGTACAGTGGGGCATCAACTGTTAAATATAGTACAGTGAGACAAAGGGTTTAATATGAAACAGTGGGGAAAAAGTGTTAACTATGGTACAGTGGGGCACAATTAGTTGAATATGGTAAAGTGGGACAAAATGAGTTAAATATGGTACAGTATGACAAAAATGTTTACAGTGGGTACAAATAGTAAAATATGGTAACGTGGAACAAAATGGGTTAAGTATGGTACAGTGGGGCAAAAAGCGTTTACTATGGAACAGTGGGGAAAAATGTGTTAACTATGGTACAGTGGGACAAAAATAGTTATATATAGTGGACAAAATATAGTAGGACAAAAAGGTGTTTAATTTGATTCAGTGGACCCAAAACGGTTAAATATGGTACAGTGGGTCAAAAAGCGTACATTTAGTACAGTGGGTAAAAATATGGATGCAGGGAGAGAGGGTAAGTTAAATATGAAATAAGAATGTTTTTTTCAAGATTTATGCGTTTAGTAGCACTGTGGTGCAAAAAGGTTAAAATTATGATGCAGTTAAGGGAAAGCACAAATTGTTCAATATGTTACAGATGGGAAAAAAATGTGTTAAATATGGTTTAGTGGAGCAAAAAGGGTTAAATATGGTACGGTGTGGTCCCTGAGTGCAAAGCTAGCTCTTACAGCATAAATCAAAGCTAAGTAATTGTTATTTCCAAATAGGTTCTTCTACTTAAAACGGGGGGAAAAACAAGTTAAATAAATGGCACAGATAGGGGACACAAATGTTGAAATACGGTGAAAGCTTGCGAATTTGGTTCTTTAAACATCAATTATCGTTTTAACATATTGTACAATCGTGCAAAATTGGTTTATTATGACACACAAAGGTTTAAATGCGGTACAATGCAGCGATTCACTTCAGATTTTCAAATTCGTACCTTTATAGACACAGTGGGACAAACATCGTTTTGTATTGTACCAGGGTGTGAATGAAGGTATTGGAACATAAACTAGGGGAAAGTTGCTAGCGTATGAACAACAAAAATAGTTTTTCAACGTTCAGAGGTACAGTGGGAAAAAGGGGTACATATTGTACCATGATGTCAGGGTAACTCTTGGAACACAAATGAAACGAGGGATCGTATTTTATAAATAAAACTAATCAAATCTTCTTCATTTTGCACCATATGTAATAATTAATTATGTCATCTTGAAAGAACGAGGTATAACTATTTTACAGTACCCTAAACAGAAAGTAAATAAAAGATGGGGGCTGCGAAGCGCACCGGGTTAAAGCTAGTAAAACATACAATTCAAAATAATGGCGGTTACTAGTTGACAGTAGTAAAGTAAGTTTGAAAGCAGTACTTTTACACCACGGAAATCAGAAACCGTCGATTCCCATTGCTCATGCTGTCTGTCAGCACTAAGGAATCATGCGAAACAATGGCTAAATTGATAAAATACATAAAATATGAACATGACTGGAAAAATTGTTGCGATTTAAAATAAATTAAAATTTTTTTTTTCATTTTTTTGAAATTCTCTTACCTCTACCAAAAGGGCTATAATTTCTACATTTATCCATAGATTTTTATACCCTGCACCACACTGTGGTACAGGGTATTATAAGTTTGTTTCACGGCAGATGTTTGTAACACCTGAAAATAACACGGCTAGACCCACCTTAAAGTATACCGATCGACTCAGAATCACTAGCTGAGTCGATTTAACGATGCCTGTCCGTCCGTCCGTCTGTCCATGTAAAGTTGTTCGTCGACTACAGGTCGCAATTTCACTCCGATCATTCTGAAATTTTGCAGTTTAGAGTATTTCGCGGCTGTTAAGATCGCTATTGAATTTGGTTGAAATCGGTTCAGATTTAGATATAGCTCCCATATATATCTTTCGTCCGATTTGGCCCTTTAGTCCTATAGAAGCTGTATTTTACATCCAATCGTTTTGAAATTTAGAATGGTAGAGTTTATTGATCCATGAACCAACACTACCGAATTTGAAGAAAATCGGTTAAGATTTAGCTATAGCTCCCATATAAATGTTTTTTCCGATTTGGCCCTTTAGTCCTATAAAAGCTGTATTTTACATCCAATCGTTTTGAAATTTAGAATGGTAGAGTTTCTTGATCCATGAACCAACACTGCCGAATTTGAAGAAAATCGGTTAAGATTTAGCTATAGCTCCCATATATATGTTTGGTCCGATTTAGCCCTTTAGTCCTATAAAAGCTGTATTTTACATCCAATCGTTTTGAAATTTAGAATGGTAGAAATTTGGTGTTTATCCGTCAACCCAAACAAAAGTTATTCACAAAACAGTACAGGTCATTCGATTTCCGTCATAAAGGAATTCCATACAAATTTAAAAAAAAAATCATCAAACTTTGATCGCTTCTCCTGAAAACTACATTTTTGCACTTAGCATAGTGTAGAATGGAGGTATCGATATGCATCATTATGTTTAGGTATTATTCTGACAACCCCGTTTTTCTAACGACAACATTTTTAATTTTATTTAGTTTTTTGCTTCTTCTGTAAAATTTTCTAATATGAAATTTTTTTCTCGTTTCTGCTGACGATATATATATACGAGTATATTTGGCTATATATAAATCTGCAACAATTATCCCCAAATTAAGCATTATTCGTTGCAAATTAAAAAACTTCATTCTGCCAAATTTTGTATGGTCAGAAGTAAAGTACAACTTCTACAGCGTTTTGATACAAAATCGGGAGGAACATATATATGGGGGCTATATCTAAATCTGAACCTGGTTTCTCCAAATTTGACAGTGTTCCTTCATGTAATAAGAAACCTCTTTCTTTCGAATTTCATACTGATCGGATATAAAATTCAGTTTCTACAGCGCTTATATGTCAAATCGGGGGTAATTGCGTAGCGTGATCCATTTCGAGGTTCCCTACTTTTTTAAAGAAAAAAAAACACAGAAAATTCAAATTGAATGGGGAATGTTTATTATCATTTGAAAGAACATTCGTTGGCTTTTATTTTTTGAAGATTGTGTCTATCAAATGTTGGCCGCGGCTACGTCTCAGATGGTCCATCCCTTGAGTCCAATTTTCGATGACTCGTTCGAGCATTTCGACTGGTAACTGGCGAATGACACGCGTGCTGTTTTGCTCCAAGGCCTGAATCGAAGCGGGTTTGTCCGCATAGACTTTAGCCTATACATATCCCCACAGGAAAAAGTCTAACGGTGTGATATCACACGATCTTGCTGGCCAACCTCCGGCCCCAAAACGTGAAATTATCCGCTCACCGAAGTGTTCTCTCAATAAATCCATTGATTGATGCGATGTGTGGGAAGTGGCGCCGTCTTGTTGAAACAAAATGTCGCCGAGATCACGAGCTTCAATTTCAGGCATCAAATAGTCGGTTATCATGACACGATAACGGTCGCCATTGACGGTTACGATCTCACCGGCATCATATTTGAAGAAATATGGACCGATGATTCCGGTACGTCGGATCGGGAATCGGTCAATGGCAAAAAGATTGCTCTTAACGCGAGCTAAAATATTGCTCATGAGTGTCAAGGTCGTGGGTCGACTGGAAAGTGTCTTTTTTGGATTTAAAAAAAAAAATGGACTTAGCGCAATTGGCGAACGATTATTTTGATAATAAAACTGAATAATTTGTAAACGTTGTTCAGGGGTAAGTCTTTCCATGACGAAATGCCAAACAATACTTAACAAAAATAACATGACAGCATGACACGACTCACACGTGATCTGTCAAAAAAAAGCTATTGAAAATAGTATCTCTACTTAGATCACCCTATGTATATGTCTAAATCTGAACCAATTTTCCTCAAATTTAGTAGGAACATGCAATCTGAACCGATTTTAGCCAAATTCAATAGTGGTCGTTTTTGTGGCAGATATGCATAGATTTGTGCAAAGTTTCGTTGAGATCGAACCATAATTGCGAACTGTATGGCATGGCTTAATCGTCTCAAAAAGTGATTCTATGTCGATCGGTGTAATAAACTATGGGTCTATCTCTTCTCTTTGCGGGTATGATCTACCAACCCCATAATTTATCAAAAAACAGGTAAGAAAGTTCAGTCGTGTAAACCGACTTAAGGATCCCCTCACCTTCAGTCCCAAAAAATATTCGTAATTTTTTTTGTTTTAATTAAATTATTATCACTTAAAATTGCATTTAATAATTTTAAAGTATGTACTGGTATTCAAGTTATAAGCTGTTAACTTTTGGTGCAAAAGTTATTAAAGAATCAAAACTTCACAAAATTTTAACCCTTTGTGGGGGGGAGGTACTAGAAGGAGTAGACCAATAGGGCCCATCTTCGAACTCACCTGGGGATAGAGAAAATATTACCGCATACCAAATTTGAAGACAATCGGTGACTCCTTTCGAGGGTTATCGTGCGCACCAGCCAGCAGGCAGACAGACGGACATTGCTCAAATGACTTAGAATGACCCAAAACGGATTTCCGCCGAACGTACTTAGGGTCTTAGGGCACTCCTTCAATGTGTTACACTTTTGGCTCGTAGCAAATGACATATTCCCTCCTCTCTAAGGTGAGGGGATAAAAATACCAAATGTAACATAACATTAACTGAATAAGTTGAACCGACAGAACCTATTACGGGATGAACCTGACAATTCTACCTCCAATACAAACATGGAGGCCGCTAAAAGAGTCAGGTCTCCCGAAGAACATAGCGCTGTGAAAGTGACTAAGAAGAAAAAGGGCTCGCCGTCTTCCAGTAATTCGGATAAGCCTAACGTAACCACACAAAAGGAGGTCTCTAGTCTGGGTCCTTCGATTGTGGGCGGTAAAGTTGACCCAATAACGCAGTTCAAGTCAACCAAATCATCCGTTAAGGATGAGGCTTTAACCAAAAAGACTCTACAGACACGGAAAAATCAATTGGCCATAAAGAAGGGTAAGAAGCCACCGTCTTATTCTAATATAGCTAAACAACATATTCGAGACGATCTATGCTACGCCATAATTGATAGCAGTAGTGCATCTGGCAGAATCCCCGAAGACCAAAAGAGTAACTTCGAAGATTTGGTCTATACGAGGGTAGCGGAATACGTCCTCGAATCTAAGGATGAACCACCAATCGAAGTAATGAGTTGCAAGTTTGAGAGGGGTGTTTTGATGCTAAGGCTGGCATCACAACGCTGCGCTGGTGTCCTCGTAAAACTTGTGGATGGCTTCCCCTCACCTTGGGACGGTGCAAAGCTAAAATTGGTAAGGAAAAGCGGCATTCCTGAACTCATAAAAACGACCCTATATGTTAAGGGATGTCCCAGTAAGTTCTCATCAGAGTACATACTCGACATCATTGGCAAACAGAATTCAAAACTTTCCGTGAGAAAGTGGGAAGTCTTCTATAGGAAGGATGATACCGAGGGTACTCTCCTCGTGTTAGGAATAGACTCAGAATCCAAGAACAATCTTGTCATGGCGAAGGGCATGGCGTACTTCTTGATCTGGACAGTCTTTTTCAAAATTGGAAAGGTCCCGATTGGCAGGACAAATGAATCGAGTCCAAATATACTGTCTGAAGAGGCAAACACTGGTATTGAACGGATGGAGACAAGTGAGACACTGCCAAAAACTGATGTGGAAGTAGTCAATAACACCACCAGTTCACCAATAGTACCGCCACTTTTGCAGGAAGTTCCCAGCAAAGGCGGTGATCAAAATAAAAAGAGCCACAAAACGATTCAAACCAATGAGGGAGCGACAAAAAATAACACCGCCTCCCAAAATTGTCGACTGGAAGATGGTGTAATAGGTAGTGAACGAAAGGAGGAGAATGACCCACTACCAAATAATGAGGGGGTGCCACCAGATAGGATAGACTCCCAAAAGAAACTTTTACTGGAAGGACAATGATTGAGGCCATCCAGATAAACCTCCACCGGAGCGAGACAGCATCCAACGCTCTGATGGACATCATAAATAAAGGCAGGGTTCATATTGCTTTGATCCAGGAACCATGGACAACTAGCAACAAGGTTACTGGATTAAGCCATGTGAACTATAACCTTTTCTACGCTAACACAGGTACTCGTCCAAGGACTTGTATTCTGTGCCATAAAAACTTATGTTTTATTTTCTCTCCAGAGTTGTCAACATCGGACGCAACGGTGCTGAGGCAAGGTAATGGAAATATGTACCTGGCGTCAATATATCTGCCATTCGATGCGCCGACATTGCCACCTACGTCGGAATTACAACGTCTGGTGAGGGAATCCAAACACACAAGTAATGAGTTATTAGCTGGATGTGACGCCAACTCCCATCATATCGCTTGGGGTAGTACTAACACCAATAAAAGGGGACACGCCCTTATCGAATTTTTTAATACAAATGACCTCATAACTCTTAACATAGGAAACACTGCAACCTTTGTTAACAAAATTAGGGAAGAAGTATTAGATATAACGATATGTTCAGAAAATCTTATTGATGAGATTCATAAGTGGAGGGTTTCGGATGAACACTCCTATTCAGACCACCGTTATATAAGGTTTAAAATTGCACGGCCACCGCCAAACCCCATAAGTTTCCGTAATAAGGCTAAGACCGACTGGACTAAATTCGGAAATCTACTTAGAAATCGATTGGGGCAGCCTACACGCGATTATCTATGTGCAGAAGACATTGATATCAATGTTAAGAAGATTACCGAGGCTCGTGTAAAATCATTCGAAGATAGTTGCCCACTTCGAGAAAGGAAATCTGCCTTTGAGAAACCCTGGATGACAGGACAAATTCGCTCGATTGGCAAAGATGTCCGCAGACTTTACAACAGAGCTCGACGTAAAAAACAATCAGTATATTGGGACAACTACCACAGAAGACTCAAAGAATACAAATAATTTCTGTGAACAGGTAGACAGCGTTAACAGCATGTCTAAAATGAAAAAGTTCCTCTCAAAAACTCATGTCCAAACCGAAACACTGGTGGATGAAACGTGTAAAAGGATGGAAACTATAGAGGATACCGTAAGGCTCTTGATGAAAACTCATTTTCCGACTGGTAATGCTGGACCAACAGAGGAACAGTTACAGAATGAAAATGTATTGCATCAAGTACCTATTACGGATATAACAGATGGTATGGTTAAAGAAGCGAAAAAAAGTTTCTCTCCCTTTAAGGCTGCGGGACCGGATGGAATATTTCCAGCACTTCTGCAGAATGAGGTGGATCTGGTATCAACTCATCTGGCTGGAGTGTTCACTGCATGCCTAACCCCTTCGTATACCCCAAAAAACTGGCAGGAATCAAGGGTGGTCTTCATACCAAAGCCTGGCAAGGCGAGTTACACGACCCCAAAGGCTTATCGACCCATTAGCCTTACTTCTTTCCTGTTAAAAACAATGGAGCGAATAATTGATGACATGGTCAAAGGTAAAATAGCGGATGACAGGCTAAAATTCAAACAACACGCCTATGTCAAAGGAAGATCAGTGGAAACAGCTCTGCATGAGGTAGTGCACCACATAGAAGAGTCCTTCAGTAAAGAAATGTATACACCTGCTGTTTGCATAGACATTGAGGGCGCATTCAACAATGTACAGACCGATACACTTATCCAGTCCTTAGACGAGTTTCAGGTTGACCGGGCGCTGAAAAACTGGATCAACAATATGCTAAGGAATAGGTGGATTATTTGTGGGTCATATGACGTAAAAATTAGAGACAAGGTAAATCGTGGTATACCTCAGGGGGGCATTTTATCGCCTCTTCTATGGGTTACGACGATACACAGTCTCCTAAAAGCCCTCACCAATGAAGGACTTAAACCAGTCTGTTATGCAGACGACGTTGTAATACTTCTAAGGGGCTTTCATCCAAATCTATTATGCAGAAGAGCTGAAGAGGCAATTAACATAGCATGTAACTGGGCACAACCAAGGGGATTAAATCTTAACCCAGACAAAACAGAAATATGTATATTTACAAGGAAAACGAAGATCCCACGTTTTACCCCGCCTCGATTCCTGAATAAGACAATTGCTATAACTAAAAAGGTAAAATACTTGGGAGTAATCTTGGACCAGAAACTGTACTGGAAAGATCATCTTGAAGAAAGAGTTACAAAGGCACACCGATGTTGGTCGTTGTGCAGAAGAGCTATAGGTTTAAAATGGGGACTACGTCCAAATATGACTCACTGGCTTTACATGAGCGTGATTAGACCAATAATCACCTACGCCTCTGTAGTGTGGTGGACATCAATGGACAAGAAGTGCAACGTAATACCTTTGCAAAAAATTCAACGTATATGCTGTCTAGGCATAAGCGGGGAATTTAGAACTGCACCAACAAAGGCGTTGGAGACTATACTGCACATCCAACCAATAGACATCCGTATAAAGTATGAGGCAGCCCTGACAGCAAGACGTCTACAAGTGATGGGTGAATGGGTAAATCGAGATTTTAGAATATCTAGTTGGTCACATTCAAACGCCAGAAATCTCGAACCGCATTCCTGAAGTGCGGTTTACAGCTACCTGTGATACGTTTGTGCCAGACAGACGCTCCTGGGAAAATGGAACTTTGGCCCATGTGCCAGTGGGAACCAGCTGCTACACGGATGGGTCCAAGCGAGGAGGAAGGACGGGTCTGGGACTTTTTATTGATGAACCAGAAGTCGAACTTCACTTCCGCCTCCCTGACCATAACACGGTATTTCAATCAGAAGTTCGAGCAATCACGGAGTGTGTGAACTGGCTCAGTAACACGACAAAGCCTAAATATGCCAACATCTTCACAGATAGCCAAATGGCGATTAAAGCAATAACATCGGAAAGGGTCAAATCCAGAACTGTGTTGGACTGTAAAAGAACGATAAATGATTACTCAGCCCATGGTCAATTGCGTATTTGCTGGGTACCAGGACACAACGGACTGATTGGAAATGAACGGGCAAACAACTTGGCTTCAAAGGGCAGAGAACTTCGAGTAATAAACTTGAAAAATTGGAAACCTTTCGAAGCCACGAAAAATGAGTTGAAGCACTGGGCAGTGATGGCTCATAAAACTGTGTGGAATAGCGCAACAGTAGGAGCAACTGCAAAGATACTGTGGGGTGACCCAAATGAAAAGAAAACAAGAAGTCTTCTGAAACTAAACAAGATCGATATTAGTAAGATGATGAGTGTTCTAACGGGACACTCAAGCTTACAAGCACATCTTCATCGCATAGGACTAGCAGGTAACGACGAATGCAGGGCATGCAGAGAAAACATCGAAACGATGGAACATTTTCTGTGTCACTGCCCGGCTTTCACACATGCAACATCCCAACATTTCGGGTCCGACATATTACCAGACTTGACTCATCTCAGAGAATATGACTGGAAGATACTGAGAAAATTCGTGTCTAGTGCCGATTTTCTGTAACTCGTGAGGTATAACAAGATCATAAATAAGGAGCGCACAACAGGCCGAACCACTGGCTTAAGTGTATGTCCATGGACATGAGACGTTTAAACGTCTCCTCTCTTCAACCTAACCTAACCTAACCTATTATTGTTGTTTCAACTAATTATATATAAATACAACCGACAGACGGTGTAGGCAATATACTTTTTGTTGCTAGTGCTATTTCTTTATTGTTACAATCGAATTCCAACCAATTATTTTCCTGGGTGTATAAGTCACGGTATAGCGCCATTGAATGTGTAGCTTTGATTTGTTATTTCAAAAGAAATAAATTAATTTATTCGAAATGGTTTGTCAATTGTAGCGGTCGACAAAAAGAAACTTTTTCTTGGATTTCTGTTTAATGCATAGATTCTGATGCTATTTTGAAGTTAAAACCTTACTAAATTATATATATGTATATGTCCTTTATTTATCCATACACAGTAATAATAATATTGTTTACAATATAGTTATTAGTATACAAATAAAATATTCACGAGGAACATAGGGCGTCAACGAATTCTCTGGGGAGTGGAGACTTTCACAGATGTGTACTTCGGTACGGAAAGCTTCCTGATTGCTATTCACTTGGGAATAGCCAGGGGTGATTCATTTGCTGAATTTCCCAAGCAGCTTAATACTTTCGGTCGCAGACCAAGTATTCCCTGGAAATATCACATTGACATCCCGTTGATTGATAGCTAAAGTGAGAAGTCGAAAGTTTTCCCCTGCCTAGAGGGTAAGATGGCACACCCATCACTAGGATCGGATGCTGTGGTCTAATCAGCCACACATCTTAAATCTCCCAGATTACAGAAACGGTAACTAAATTAGCTACAACTTTTATGTTATGCATCGGTTTTCCTCGGAATGGGGTCATTTAATTCATGAGCGATCAGATTAAGATAAAATTATAAAAATATAACAATTGCGCATTTTTAGATTGATTAAGATTGAAGATTTTGATTTTTTCGCAATGTTTTGGTAGATATCGTCGAAACCGAAGTTGAAGGCTACTTAGTTTTGAAATCTTTAAAACATTACTCAACTAATTCGGATGAATGGTTCTCGAGTTATGTTCTTCGTGAACTTTTATTAATTTCGGAGGAGTGACCTTAGAACCTAAGTATGTTTGGCGGATATCCGTTTTGGGTGATTTGAAGTCGAATGAGAAATGTTCGTCCGTCTCTCTCTCTATCTGCCGGCTGGTGCGCACGATAACTCTCGAAAGGAGTAACCGATTGACTTAAAATTTGGTATGTGGTAATATTTGTTTCTATCTCCGGCTGAGTTCGAAGTTGGGCCATATTGGTCCAATCCTTCTAGTACCTCCCCACAAATATTGAATATAATATTGAATATAACACGAATTATTCTGTCAATTTGTGTGCGAGGTACCAGAAGGGGTTTAACAAATACACCTATATTTCGCTGAACAGTAGATACTTTAAATACATGGCACTGTGCCGAATTATAGCGTTTATGTGGACTGGTATATTAACGTTATGAGATATTAAATTGTGGTATGATTTGGCCATTTTGTGTGGGAGGTACAAAAGGGTCGATAACGCCCATTTTCACTAGGCTATTGGCATTATAAAAGCATTGCACTGTACAAAATTTCAACTATTTTCAAACACTGGTATTAATGTTATAAGCTGTGAACTTTTGGTGCAAAATGATGCATTTGTGTGGGAGGTACCAAAAGGGGCGTGGCAACTACACCCATATTTCTCGAGTTGATAGCGACTAATAAACTAAAACTATGTGTGGAATTTCAGTTGATTCGAATAAGTATAATAGCAGTTATTAAAGAATCAATATTTCATAATATTTTAACCCATTGTGTGGGAGGTACCAGAAGGAGTGGACCAATATGGCCCATCTTCGAACTTAGCCGGAGATAGAAAAAAATATTACCACATGCCAAATTTGGAGTCAATCGGTTACTCCTTTCGAGAGTTATCGTGCGCACCAGCCAGCAGACAGACGGACGGACGGACATTGGTCATTCGACTTAAAATGACCCAAAACGGATTTCCTCCGAACATACTTGGGGTCTTAGGCCACTCCTTCGATGTGTTACACTTTTTTCCGTAGCAAATGATATATACCCTCGTCACACTAAAGTGAGGGTACTTCTAACTTCTATCCTACTTATTTGAATCTTCTGAAAATCTACAAATAGTAATACCAGTAGTTTATTAGTCACTATCACCTCGAGAAAAATGGAGAAGTTGGCACGCCCCTTTTGGTACCTCCCACACAAATGGACCATTTTGCACCAAAAGGCGTAATTATCACGCCCCTTTTGGTACCTCCGCACAAAGGTACCAATTTGTACAAAAGTTAACCGCTTATATCGTGAATATCAATACAATGGCCTGCGCAACTTCTTCTGCAGGAACGAATTCCATGAACCCAATTTTCGAGCACTTTTTCCACTAAATCAAGTCGTATGTATTGACTTGTAAAGCTATGACCTCAAATAACACCACAAGAAATAGTCTAATGGTGTTAAATCACAACTTCTTGGAGGCCATTTAATATCACAATTTCTTGAAATAATCCAATCTCCAAACTTTTCTCGCAACAATTCAATTGTTTCATTTGTTGTGTGGCACGTAGCCACTATCGGTCAACGGCAAAATTATAGCTCTTAGCGAGGGCTAAAATATTGCTCATGGGTGTCAAGGTCGTAAATCGAAGGGAATGTGTTTTTTTTTGGATTTAAAAAAAATGGACTTAGCATCATTTTCAAATGTGAACGGAAAGATTCATTTTGCTCTAGCTCCTTAACGGTACGTCGGATGGGGAACCGGTCAATGGCAAAAAGATATCTCTTAACGAGAGCGATAATGTTGCTCATGGGTGTCAAGGTCGTAGGTCGACTGGAAAGTGTTTTAGTGGATTTAAAAAAAATGGACGATTATTTTGATAATAAAACTGAATAATTTGTAAACGTTGTTCTTGCGTATATCTCTACATCATGAAATTGTAAACACTACTGAATACAATGAAAAACAAATGACAGATCATGACATATTACAAATGGCCGAAACGTCGCTTCAAAATCATATCATCCCTATTGGATAACCCTTTATATACTCAAAACTTTTGCGCAGTGTATAGTTTTTAAAATTGCTACAATCCTGTTAAAAATTAGAGTTTTGACCACTCCCGTATTAGTACCTCCCATACAAAAAGAGCCAAGACATACAAAAATTAAATAGCTCATAATAATATTAGTTATCAGTGCATACTTTTATTGCTCACAATGTGAGGGTATACCTTAGTCGGTTTACCAGACTGAAATTTCTTACTGGTTTTTCTTAAAAATGTTGCCCAAATCTATTTTTCTCGGAAATAGCATCGATATTGGATTTATTTAGAAATTTGCCGGTTAATACCCTTTAATCCCATCGTTGTCAACTTTTAATCTGATCAATTTTGACAAAATATGAATATATATAAAAATGCTATTGCTATTGAATTTTTATAAAAATGCAATTTCATTGAAATTTTCTATAAATATTTAATTTTCACTAGATTTAATTTAATATGCAATTTTGATCATAATTTGCATAAAAATATTAATTTAGGCAATATTTTCTAGAAAAATCATAAAATTTTAACAATAGTGCGTTTTTAGATGAGGCTTTTTACAGAAAAAATTTTATCTTAAAATTAACGATTTGCGTTAAAGACGCCCTTAATCTTTGAAATAAGTACACTTTGTACGAAAAATTAAGATAATGTACTTAATATTAATGTATTTAATATTCATGTAATTATATATATTTAAGTACAAAATGTACTTATGTTAATTATTAAGGGCGTCTAAGACAAAATTAGTTTTCAGTGTATTTATAAATTATTAAAATTTTCTCTAAAACAATTTTTTTTTTCGCAATATTCCTATAAATGGTTCTCTGTTATGCCATAATATGTGGTTCAACCTTCTTCTTAGCCTAAAGGGTTGTTTTTTTGAATTATCGCGATAAACCGAATTATCGATGGGTGAACCACATATTTTGTCACAATTCGAGAACCATTTGTTTGAAAGAATTCAAAATGAAGTATTATTTCTTAAAAAATAAAATAGGAGATTGAAAGCGCGTAGTTTAATGACAGTGTTTTGTAGTGCTTATAATTTAATATTGCTGATTGGAAGCGCTCAGGTTAATGACATTGTTTTGTAGTATTTAACATGAAATGTAATTTCAATTGCCTGTTACGCATCCCTGAGGAAGTTGGAAAAGAACCAACGAAACGACGGAGGAAAATAATGAAGTAAATTTTTTACTTGCATTTAAAATAAAAACTGACCAAAAAAGCCTAAAACATAAGTAGATAAAATTAATACATTTTACCTATTTCAATGATAAAATATTTTGTTTTTTATTAAATTTTATAATCTGTGTTTTACTTTCCGAATCCTCCCAAATTCCCGGGAACAAGAAAATAATATCTGAAGTTCTTCGAATTTTAACATTTGTTTATTCACTTCACGTGCAACAACAACAACTGTGATCGAATACAATTTCATTCATGAATTCCAGTTCAAAGATAAGGATTTTAGATAAGAAATTTGCAAACGAACATAAACGAATATAGGGAAATTACGTTTAAGAAAGCTGATATCATTTTAAACAAATAGTTACTGACACATCGAAGCCGAAATGGGTAGTTTTTCAGGAGAGGCGATCGAAGTTTCATTAATGATGTAAATCAAATGACTTATTGTTTAAGCGAAACAATAAGTCACCAGATACATAACCGGGTTTTATATAAAACCCGGTTATGTATCTGGTGACATATCAATGATACGAAAAGCGTGGGAACAACTCTGTTCTTAGCTCTATTGCGAATGAGCTGATATATCGATACCTCCATTCTAAAACATGCTAAGTCGACTTAGCATAGTTTTAGTGAGATTGCATTTTTAACTTCTAAATATTCCAAAATATATTCAGTCAAAATTTGGTGTTTATACGTTATTCACAAAACAGTACAGGTCAGTCGTTTTCCATTACAAAGAAAATCCATACAAATTTAAAAAAATCTTCAAACTTTACTTTATATTTGGGTGGAAAAACACAAGTGGCTAAACGGTAACAACACCAGAAATGATCCGAAAAGTGAAGGCCAGATTTGATCGAAATCCACGCCGCAGTGGTAGAAAAATTGCTCGTGAGCTGAACAGATCGCGAGAACGGATACAACACATATTAAAAAATGAGCTTGGACTAAAGCCATTGAAGTTCCAAAAAGTGCAAGAGCTCACCGATGCACAAAAAAAAGTTAGACTGGAAAGAGCCAAGGAGTTGCTTCGCTTGCACGAAAGTGGCCAGTTACCGAATTTGGTTTTCTCCGATGAGAAGCCATTCCAAATTGAGCAGTTTGTGAACAAACAAAATGATCGGGTTTACTTGCCAAAGAGGTCAGCTGAAAATTTACACCTTCGATTGGCCACCAGAACTCAAGCGCCGCCGATGGTAATGGTGTGGGCCGCCGTAACGGCCGATGGTCGCTCCCCGCTCGTATTCATCGACCTGGGGTCAAAATAAATGCCGAATATTATGGGGAAAATGTCCTAAAGACAGTATTGATGCCATCGCACTCAGCACGCGTCAACCAAGAATGGCTTAAAAAGGAGCTTCCTCGCTTCATTTCTAACGCACAATGGCCACCAAGATCTCCGGATCTCAATCCGTTGGCACTAAAAAATACCAAAGTATCGATCATCTCAAGACGGCGCTTCGCCGGGAATGGGCCAAAATACCGCAGAGCCACTTTCGTGCAGCGTGTGATGGCTTTGTCGGCCGTTCGAAGGCCATAATTCGTGCCAAAGGTGGCCAATTCGAACAAATCTAAACTGTTTCTAAAATTTTATGTTATATTAAATTCCGCCTACCGGGCGCGGACTTAAACACCTTTACAATTTTGTACATAACACAAAATTTTCACAGAATATACAGTTGAACTTATATAACTCGAAGTACCATTATCCCAAAAAAAATGAACTTATGGAGACTTCGAGTTATGAGGTTATTTATAAAAAAAATCGAACTATAAAGGAAACTCATTCATAGGACATTGGAACATTAGAGGCTGACTATACAGTTTAACAAAAAAGAAAATAGCGTTATTATTTTTTCTATGATATTTTCTTGCAACGACATATTCTTTTTTTGTAATATATCATTAATATTAAGGGAAACCGTTTTTGGCCTCTACTGAAATTTTTTAAATTTTGAGTTGTTGGTTTGGTGGCAGAGTTTAAACGGGGCCGTACGAGCGGCCCTGACGAACACCATAATGGTCGACAAATTGAGGTGTCCACGACAGAAAAAACAAGTAAGAAAGTTCAGTTGGTAAACCGACTAATAACACTGTGCAACAGTGAAAAAAATACATGGATCTGACGGTATAGGTTCGATTCTACTGCCAAATGGTAGTATAACCCTATACTCAGTTTGGCGAGATTGGTGACCAATTTCTTTTTATGGGCCTCGAAAGATTCGGAAAATCAGTGGACCCCTTGAAAAAGGTGTCATCGGTTTTTGAGCAACAGCTACTTCAGACTTGGTGATAGCGCTTAACTATATTTGGCAATAATGTAGCTAAGAACACGTTGAACAAAGTCTGTTAACATTTCATGTCAAAAAATTTTTGTTTTCCTGCACTTTTTTTCGAAAAACATGGGATTAAATTTATTTTTTTTTCACTTTTTTGGCATAACTTTAAGGGATCGCTGATTTTTTACTAACAATATTTGGCAATATTGTAGCCACGGTAAATCTGAACAACTTTTATGAACATATCAATACAATCTGAACGTGTCTAGGCACCTTAAATAGCTCAAAAATCCACATTGTACCCCAAAAATGTAAGTATTTCACTGTTATGTAACAAAAATATATTTTTCTGGTATGGGGTATGTTCAGCAATTTTATAGAAAATATTAAGGCCAATATTTTTGTGGAAAATTTTAACCCTCTAGCTCCTCCACATAACTGTAATTTTTGGCCCCATTTTAATAAATCGTAAAAAACACCCGTTAAAAGGGGGAGGGCGGGGATGAAATGTTCTACAAAAATGTTCGCCATAAAATTTTACTATATGTGTCAGAACACACCAAAACCCAAATCTTAACACAAAAATCCAAAAAACGGTAAAATTCCAGTCAACAACGTTCTTTACTGGTATCTTCATTGCTTCAACCACTAGATCGTACGACTAACATTGATACACGATCAGGAATTTGCCCTTTTTTGGTGTTTGTGTTAAGTTTTGAGCTCTGGTGTGTTCTGACACATATAGTAAAATTTTATGGCGAACATTTTTGTAGAACATTTCATACCCGCCCTCCCCCTTTTAAGGGGTGTTTTTTACGATTTGTTAAAATGGGGCCAAAATTTACAGTTATGTGGGGGAGCTAGAGGGTTAAAATGTTCCACAAAAATATTGGCATTAATATTTTCTATAAAGTTGCTGTACATGCCATATACCAAAAAAATTTATTTTTGTTACATAACAGTGAAATACTTACATTTTTGGGGTACAATGTGGATTTTTGAGCTATTTAAGGTGCCTAGACACGTTCAGATTGTATTGATTTGTTCATAAAAGTTGTTCAGATTTACCGTGGCTACAATATTGCCAAATATTGTTAGTAAAAAATCAGCGATCCCTTAAAGTTATGCCGAAAAAAGTGAAAAAAAATAAATTTAATCCTATGTTTTTTTAAAAAAAGAGCATGAAAACAAAATTTTTTTGGCATGAAATGTTAACAAATTTTGTTCAACGTGTTCTTAGCTACATTATTGCCAAATATAGTTAAGCGCTATCACCAAGTCTGAATTAGCTGTTGCTCAAAAACCGATGACACCTTTTTTCAAGGGGTCCACTGATATACCGAATCTTTCGAGGCCCATAAAAAAAAATTGATCACCAATCTCGCGAAACTAAGTATAGGGTTATACTACCATTTGGTAGAATAATCGAAGCTATACAGTCAGGTTCGTGTATTTTTCAAAAAGTGTTCATTTGTTGCATAGTGTAATTATTATCAATTTAAATTGCATTTAATGACTTTAAAGCATGTACTGGTATTGCGGTTAAAAGCTGTTTACTTTTGGTACAAAATGATCCATTTGTGTGGAAGGTACAAAAAGGGGCGTCCCAATAACGGACACTTTTCTCTGGACTCTAGGTACTATAAAAGCATTACACTGTACAAAATTTCAAGTATTTATATGAACTGTAGGCCGGGTCAATTTGTGGGGAGGCAAAAAAAGTCGCCATTGCTCAGTGAAAATCGTATTCTAGGGATCAAAATAAGAAACTTTGCCGAAGGAACCATACCTCTAAAACGAATTCTGATCTCCCGGAATTTGGGTCGGGGCAAATTTTGAAAAATCCCACTTTGACCCATTTAGAGTGCTCCAATCGAGTCCAAATGTATGACCGACCCCCACTAACTTTGGAGGCCCGACCCACCCAGGCCAGTGGCACACCCCCTGGAACCCCCTGGGGGTTCCATACATTTGGACTCGATTGGAGCACTCTAAATGGGTCAAAGTGGGATTTTTTCCGGGACATCAGAATTCGTTTTAGAGGTATGGTTCCTTCGGCAAAGTTTCTTATTTTGATCCCTAGAATACGATTTTCACTAAGCAATGGGCGATTTTTAAATCGACCCGCCCTAATGAACTGGTATTAAAGTTATAAGCTGTTAACTTAAAATGGTCCATTTTTGTGGGAGGTACTAAAAGGGGCGTGTCAAGTACGGCCACTTTTCTCTAGACTCTAGGTACTATAAAAGCATTGCACTGTACAAAATTTCATGTATTTGTATGCACTGGTATTAAAGTTAAAAGCTGTTAACTTTTGGTATAAAAAAGTTCATTTGTGTGGGAGGTACCAAAACGCCCAGATTTCACGAAGCAATAGTGACTAAAAAACTAATGCTATGTGGTATTATTAAATAATCAATATTTCACTAAATGTTAACCCTTTATGGGGGAGGTACTAGAATGAGTGGACCAATATGGCCCATCTTCGAACTTAGTCGGAGATAGAAGAAAATATTACCACATACCAAATTAGAAGTCAATCGGTTACTCCTTTCGATAGTTATCGTGCGCACCAGCCAGCAGACAGACGGACTGACGGACCCAAAATGGATATTCGCCAAACATACTTAGGGTCTAAGGTCACTCCTTCGATGTGTTACACTTTTGGTTCGTAGCAAATGAGATATACCCTCCTCTCTAAGGCGAGGGGATAAAAATCTATAAAATGGTATTGGATAACCATCGTTTGAAGCTCCGAGTGCTAGCAGAAGTCTGTGCGCAAGATGGGTGCCGCGTTTGCTCACAATGACCAAAATCAATGACTTAATGCTCGAATTGCTTTAGCACGCACCTTATTCGCCAGATTTAGCTCCCTCGGACTATTTTTTGTTTCCAAATGTGAAAAAATGGCTTGGCGGAAAAAGTCTTGCCAGCTTTGAAGAGGTGAAGGTTGCGGTTGCTGCCTATTTTCGGGAGCTAGACAGTTATTTCTATAAACAGGGTATCGAAGCTATTGAAAATCGCTGGAAAAAGTACTTAGAGCTTAAAGAGGATTATGTTGAGAAATAAAGAATTCTTTCCAATTTCTTGTGATTTTGCGATCACCCAGGAATCTATTAAGGAGCTAGCGGAATGGCTAAAAACGAAGGTTTAGGTTTGGGTGGCAGCCGTATTTTTTACAAGCTCACATAGACCAGTTTAGGTCCCTAGTGTTACCACGGGCTGAAATGCCCCTCATCGAAACCAACCTGTTTGATATATAAATTTATCGATAATTTTATCGTCGTTTACTCAAAGCGGGACAGTCGCAAAGCAAGTGCTCAATGCTCTCCACTTCTTCCTCATCTCCA
Organism: Eudasyphora cyanicolor; assembly: GCA_963930755.1. NCBI lineage: Eukaryota > Metazoa > Arthropoda > Insecta > Diptera > Muscidae > Eudasyphora > Eudasyphora cyanicolor. The sequence goes on from OZ005734.1 coordinate 190,660,449, forward strand.
CAGCTTCGGCAGAAGTCATTGGAGTTAATACCCAATCTTTTGGCGTGTTCGCCGATCAAGCAGTGTCCCGTCAGAACCTGTACTAACGTAGACAATCGGTTCCTCTCTAGTGCGAGGAGATATTTTGACATTCTCAGGTCATACCTTGGCCAGATTTGTCTAGCTACCCTGCAGGTGCCGATTTCTGTCCATCTTTCTTTGGACTGCCTGATTGCCTCTTGTCTAAGCCAAAGCTTGCACGTGGATAGTGGCGCACCAATATATGTAAATTCTTCGAGAATTTGTAATGTCGTCCCTGTCCTAGCAAGCTCATCGGCTTTGCAGTTCCCCGGGATATGCCTATGCCCAGGCACCCATATGAGGTGTATATTAAACTGCTCAGCCATCTCGTTAAGAGATCTGCGGCAGTCGAGGGCTGTTTGTGAATTTAGGGATGTTGCCTCCAGAGAATTGATGACAGCCTGGCTGTCCGAGTAAATGATAACGCCAGTGTTGGTTACTATGTTGCGACTCAGCCACTTGGCGACTTCCCATATTGCCATTATTTCGGCTTGATAGACACTGCAGGTATCTGGTAGTCTGTGAGCTATATCCAGACTAAGTTCTTCACAGTGTACTCCGAAGCCAACCTTTTCATCAAGCTTCGAACCATCCGTGTAAAAGTGGAGATGGTTTCTATTACCTGGTATTCTGCCGACCCATTAATCTCTGGCGGGAATCATAGTGATGTAATTTCTCTCGAAGGTGTACACAGTTGGTATATAGTCCACTCGGTCGGTTACCATAGCACTACACTTTGATATCCTCATGTGACCATAGTTCTTGTACCTCCACATTAATAGGCAGTTTAATCTTATTGCCGCTTTGGTTGCAACTTCTCTCGCCACAATATTAATCGGCAGTATATGGAGTAGGGCTTGTAGAGACTCGGTCGCTGTAGTCCTTAAGGCTCCGCTTATGCTCAGGCAGGCAGTTCTCTGAACCTAAACGCTAAAAACGAATGTTCTGACCAAAGTCGGTATCATGGTGCTATTAAGTTCCTAGAAACTGTATTAGCGAATACGAGAACTTCCCTCGACTGTTGCAGATCATTCAATAGCCGCTCTCAATTATTCTCTCTCCATCATCAGTAATTGCTCGGAATTTCGCGTTGCTTTTTCATCCCCAACCAAGTTGGTATGTTCACATCCTGTCAGGGTGTTCAAATTTGTTTGATTCTAGAAAAATAATGAGACAAAGGTGGTAGAACATGCGGAACAACGGCCCCTGCAAGACGTGTGCCATTCCTAGCTAGTACATCTGCTTCTTCATTCCCCGGAGTATCTTTTGGGGGTTAGTAAGACGATGAACGTTCGAACAGGACACCCAAGATAACAATGAGTGCTCGTCATTCGCAAATTTTCCAATATTTCGAGATTGACACATTGTCCTCCACAGAGGATCTAAAAGGAAGACACTAAGGAAACCCTAATTACGAGTATGTTCATTTCATGTTTATTAAATTCGAAAATCCTTAATACAATCAGTAAATACGCTTGAATCTGACATATTTATCATTTATCTTAAGAAATACCCTACATACAGAGCGCCCTAATAGGTGAGTTGGTAGCGTGCTCGCCTATGACTTTGGCGGTCGTGGTTCGTATTTACAAAGTTTTGTCAATATATTTTATATTTTCTCCACTAATCGAATTACAAAAAAGGTATTTATTCATAATTGTTATTGGTATTACTTAATATAGGGCGATCCATTTCGAGGTTCCCTACTTAAAAAAAAACACAGAAAATTCTAATTGAATGGGGAATGTTTATTATCATTTGTAAGAACATTCTTTGGCATTTATATTTTGAAGATTATGTCTGTCAAATGTTGGCCGTTGCTACGTCTCAGATGGTTCATGCGTTGAGTAAAATTTTCGATGACTCGATTATGTTGACCATAAGTTGAGCGAAGTGCACGAAACACATTTCTCACAGAACGTGAATTTTCGTTATGAAGTTGAACGATCTGTAAACGTTGTTCAGGCGTAAGTCTTTCAATGATGAAATGCCAAACAATACTTAACAAAAATAAGTTGACAGCATGACACGACTCACACGTGATCTGTCAAAAAAAGGCTATTGAAAAAAGTATCTCTACATGGATCACCGTTTACTACGAGTATAACTTAAAATAACACTAATTAGGGAAAAATCAGCCCCGACTATTATATGGTACTATAAACGGTGTTGGCCAAGTTGTCCAATAGCTACCAATCCGACGATGTTAGAATAGCAAATTGGTCGTCACGATATAGTCCTTCATCTCCGTTCAGTTCAGTTAGCCACTCAGAGTGGTGTCTAAATTCAGGCAAGTCTTCATCAAGAGAGGAAGAGCTCTCAAGATGTCGAATTGCTGTTTTGGTTAGAAACACATCAATTCGATCGAAGTCAATTGCGTCGTAGAGAGAACGATTCGAAGGACGCCATAACGTACGGTTGCCGGCGATGATGTTCCGAAGTCCGAGGCAAGTCACGAGAATGGGTCTTACCCATCGCCTAAAGGCTGGGTTAGGCAAACGTAATCGTAAGGATTAGCCAACGAAAACGAAAGGTAAACGGACGGCTGAATCTGAAATAGTAAAATAATGAAAAAGAATAAATTTATACGAAACTTTTGAAAAGGACTGATATACATATACATAAGTAATATAATGATAAATTAGTAGCAAATAAATATAAAATAAAAGTAATTTATTGCTATTTTTGTTGTGAATGTCTGAGTGATCCAGCACGTTTTTCAAGTTTTGGGTAATTGCTCCAGCGAGCAACGTTACGGCGGCGCACAATGGGAAAAAAGGGGTAAATACGCGCGCATAGCAATATTTTCTATCTCATGACTATACCGTTAGAGATAGAGTCCTACGGTTTGGACCATATTCAAGAGAATTCTTTGGAGAAGAAATAGCTGTACCCAGATTTTATTTTACTGTTACCATATATCGCACAGTGAGGCTACAAAATCGACTTTGTGGAAATTAGTGTACAAATCGGAATATCGTACCAACTTCAGTGATCTTTATTTTAAATTAGAGCTGACAATATTTAGTTCAAAATCTATTTGAGTTACTTGATTGTGTGTTGGTGCGTTTTAAATATATAGACCATTGAAATTCAAACTTATTTTTGTCAACATTGCGTTAAAAGTCTACAAAACAGGGCAATGTTTTGGAAATTGAAACCAAAACAACATAAATAGGATAAAATCGTAGTCTGCAATATTTTTGAAAGCTGAAGTGTTCCAATAATGCTCTTACACAATGGGTCGTCGACTGGTAATAAAAGAAAAGTTAAATTAAAAACAGAAAATAATCGGTCCACCCTAATATACACAAACTACAGAACCGTTTAACTATATTTTTATAGTTTTTGTAGAAGAAGTAAACAATAATAATTACACATATAACTCTTATAAAATTAATAAGATCACTATTTGTGATCGTGGGACACTACAAACTTGCAGCTGGACATCTTCCGATCGTATTTATTGTCCGATTTTGTCGAAATTTCGTAAAAGTTATTTTTTTTGACCAAGAAAATCGGTCCATATGTTTCGGAAAAATCGGTTCATAGTTCGATGTAGCTCCCACACATTATTTCTATATTTAAAGTAAAAAAGGACATATTTAAAGTACAAAAAACTGCCATAGTCGCAAAAAGTCGCAGATAAAATTGGTACTGTTGGATTCACCACTAAGTCACCTCTCTTCTCTATGTCATGTGGTAGTGATCCCACGTGATCCAAAAAAGTTGTATTCCATTTACTGTGGATAATTTTTTTGAAAAACAAAAAAAAACTGTGTTTTTGATTTGAAATATCTCTTCATTTAAAGACGCTAAAAACGCGTCTTATACACAAAAATTAAGATGAATATAACCTTATAATATGTTACAAGTCCGGTCGCATTTCACCAACAAACGAGAATTCTACAAGCATTTTAGTATATACATTTTATCATCGCAATTTTATTTGCATTTATGAGTAAAAAAGACAAACTTTGAATGGTCATAACTCGGAATCACCTAGAGATATTTTCATAAAATTTTAAGGTATTTTCATTAAATGTTATCCACAATAAAACAACAATCCCAAAAAACTGATTTTTAAAAGTAGTTTTGAAAGCCCTATAGAGTTAAATTACGGTTAAGCTTGCCTAACCCGACCATAAGTCTTTTCATTTGGCAAGAAGAGATTCCAAACCAGGACGGAAATGCATAGGCCATGATAGGTCTGATGATCTGTTTATAGATCAAAAGTTTGACGTCGTTGCTGAGTTCTCCGCATCGCCTCAGCAAGGAGACGTAAATGGAAACTAAACCGTTGACTTTTGTCAAAATGTGATCCATATACATATGTATCTCACAAATTTGAATTCAATCGAAAAGGCGACGCCTAGGTATTTTATATTGGCTAATGTCCGAATTATGTAATTTCCTATGTTAATGACAGGAATATATTTTTTCGCATTAGTATAAAGGAGCTTGTGTTTGCTTTTAAATATATCCTATCACATTTTGATACATTCAATCTGAGTCTCACATCTGTCGAAATACTTCGATAACTCTAAACGTTAAGGATTTATCCTAGAGTTTACAGTTGAAGCTACTCACGCGGAAGAGGCAATGATAGTCTGCGTCAGGGATGGAAAATTTAATTTCTCAAAAAGTACTAAAACGGTACTTTTTAAATTAAAGAGATACTTTTTTCTTTAATAATTTCACTGTCCGACAGCCCAAATCGGCGGGGTTTCTGACTGCCGGGAAAAGTTATATCGGTCAAAAAAACTTTAACGTGTCCCGGCGTTTCGCTGGATCAAGTCTAGGAATCGAGATATATCGATTTGAAGTTAGTAATCATATAGGGAATTTGTCACGTTGGGGGTATCTTTTGTTTCACATAACTCGGGATCGGCTAGTCCGATTTGGCTGCAACAGGTTTAGAAAATTAAGAATTACAATGCCTAAAAATGTTAATAATGGCTCTTCCATGTGGAAACAGAAGTTTAGTAACTGTCGTTAAAACTATTAGAAAAAATTTGACTGAAAAAAAGTTGATAATGATACTAACTTCAAATCGATATATCCCGATTCCTAGACGTACTCGTATAACTGACACCGCCGATCACTGACACCTACTATTTTTGTAATAACTTAATGCAAATGTAATTGTTGACTTTTTCATGGAAAAAATTCAACGATGTATTAAATAATTTTGATCAATAACTATGCAAACTTCTATAATGAGGCATCTTTTAATACACATTCCTCTAGTATAAATTCCCTAAAATAATTTCATAGAATGATGAAATTGTCTAATGCTATTCTTTTCTGAAAGAAAAAACAATTGTTGCAAAATGAATCCAGGAAAATCATAAACGCACCTAATTCAAAACTTCGGTATTTTTTTTAAACTTTACACGTTTGTGTTTTAGAAAATAAAATGTCGGTTTATTCTTATAGAATTCAAAATCGGCTTTCTATAAGGGCATATATTGGATTAACTTCTGAAGAGTACGTAGATAGAAGAAAATGGTACCAAAATGGTCGTGGGGGTACTTCGGTACTTTTGAAAGTGGGAAAGTACTAAAGTACTGACTTTTCCATCCCTGGTCTGCGTAGATGAAAAGAAAGTCACCAGTAGGTGGATGCGTAATGTTACACAGAAGAGTATTGTAGAGTACTGAACTGAGGAGAGCCCTGTGGAACTTCAGCCACTACATTATTTCAGTCAATGACTTCGTTGCCGACCTAAACTCGGTAATAGCGGTCTTTTAGGAAGTTCGCTACCATTCGACAGATGTTTCCACCAAAGCTGCACGTTAACATCTAGAATAAGATATCGGCGTGTCATCTGAGGAACTTCTTGTCAGGTAACGAATTTCTTCACAATTCAGGTTTAAAAGACCATACATGAGGAACGCACAAATAGGCCACACTGGCAGAAGTGTATGTGACGTCTACTCTCTCTCAGCCAATCACCTGCCCAATTAGTTGAATATGAAAGGTCAAATTAAATCCCCCTTTTTATTTAGCTTATTGTAAAAATTCCAAGAAATTTTTGTTATGGGACAACAATTTAAGAACGAATGCGATTGTTTTCCAATGAAGTTATAAACATCTCCATTTATACTATGTTCATTCAAAGTTGCAATGAGTATTTAAGCAAAGAAAGATAAGACAGCTCGCTCAGTGCACAACGATAACTCAGTAGAGACGGACGGACGGTGCTGAGCAGCGCGGTGGCCCATAACATATCGTCACTTAAAATGGAGATAAAATCGACAACGAAAACAAAGGCAGTCAAGAGTTTTTCGCAAAGTATACGGCGTCTGGTGGGCAAATGTTTTAAAAAGAATTGCATTAAATCACAAAGAGATTTGCTGGTTCCGTTGACTAAAACACTCTGGGACATAAGTAATATCAAAGAACTGGCTTTACGCGAAGGAGGCCTTAAAGTTGCCTTATTTTTTACTCAAGACCCTCGAGAGGAATGGGATCATACCGCAGAAGCTCATAGATTTTTCTCCAGTCTACCAGCTGTGGATTTCTTTTGTAAATCGCATACAGAGATAGTGCAGCTATTGAGGCATTCGAAATTTATTGGCTTTGCGAGTGTTTTAGTCATAGTCCATCGAAATTCTCTTCTTGAGAGTGTTGTGAAGGCTATGCACCAGAACGAATATCTGCGTTACAAATCAAAGGTAATAATGTGCAGATATCATTTAAAGATCTCAACGAGTTTGATTACTTCGGAGAGTAAGCTCGGTGCTCGACAGATGGCAGAGATGATATCCAGTATACAGGCAATTTTCACTAACCTGGGAGAGTTCATTAAAAGTGATGCTCCCAATGCATTTAGACTACACGATCAAGATCTTAGCATAGATGTCAGTGAAGCTCAACGCGATTTGAATTATTTCAAGTCCCTTTCTGTGGATTATTTTATATTGGCGCAGTGGTTTACACATGATGATATGTGCGATTATTACTTTTATGCCTTCGTACTTTATTCGGTACTCATTAATATAATTCGACCTCTGGAGCCAGCACTACAGGAAAATTTTTCATCTGCCGGTTTTGCGGTCACCTCAACATCTGCCGCTGATCAATATCTCTATAGCATAAACCCTGCTTTGGCCATAATAATTAACAATAACTATTTCACTGATGCCAATGACGTGCGAAAGGGCAGCGAGCAGGATGTCATCCGTCTGATACGAGAACTGAAAATTGCACGTATTCCCTATATACTAATCGAGGATAGCAGTCAAGAGGAGCTTTTGAAAGTTCTGCACTATGTGGCGACGAAAGATTTTCGACCTTTAAAAAGTCTGCTGCTCTTCCTAATGTCACATGGCGGCGAGGGCGATATCATCTACACTTACGATGGTGAAGTGAATATCAAAGAAAATATTGTGAAACCCATACAATACAACAAGTCGCTGAAGAAAGCCAAGTTACAAGTTGCTATCAATGCTTGCCGTGGTGACACAGATATAGAATGGGGCGATCGCAGAGATTTCGCAAGAATTCAACCAACTGATGACAGTCATTTGGCCAAGAATACCGTCGTTCTTTACAGTGTTCCAGATACAGTGCAATCGCTGAGGTCCGAAGAGACGGGTAGTCCGTTTGTACAAACTTTTTGTAAACATTTTCGCCACTTCAAACATACCGATGATATTCGAGTACTGAATGCGAAAATCAAAACTGATCCGGAAGTTATGGATTTCTTTCCAGACCCGGAGAAATCCTCTGAATTGATTATGGGAGATGTAGACGAATTGCACAATATCATACAAACTCCGGAGAACTTTTTTCAAATGATTCAACTACTAAAATCCATAGCTAAAGATTTTCCCTTAAGGGAATCCTTTGCTATGGGAGGAGGAGCAGGTGACGACTGTACTAGTGGAGTAGGTGCTTCGTCATTTGTCTGCGGCTCGCTAAATTCAGATAAAGTTCCCAAGCATGACTTCGTTGAGAAATATATAGCACCCGAACTAGATGCGGATAGCTTCAGTATTTTCACTGATGATTAGAGCTTGAATTTTTGAATAGTTTTAATTTTTAAGATAAAGATACAGATCAGTTAGCTGGAGCTCTACAAGGTCTGCCGAATTTCTTGTATTTTTGTATTAGATCTCTAGAAGATAATTAGCGAAATATCGAGAATAAAAGTTTTGAAATTTAATGAACACTGGTTTTAAATCAAGGACCTTAGTCCAAAAATAACATCAATTTTAAAAATATTTAATTGAAAAATTTTATGTTTTTTATTTCAATCCGAAAATACTAAATGAAAAATGTCATATACTGTAGATTGAAATAAAAGAATCTGATCTTTTAAATAAGGTACATCAATAGTGAGGGAGTATTGAAAATAAATAAATCGGGGGTAACATATATATGGGAGTTATATCTAAATCTGAACCGATTTTCTCCGAATTAGGCAGTATTCCGTCATGCAGAAAGAAACCTCTTTTTGCCGACTTTCGCACTGATCGGATATAAAATAACATTTTTACTGCGCTCACATGTCAAATCTGGGGTAGCGTATATATGGGGGCTATATATAAATCTGAACCGATTTCTTTCAAATTTAAAAGTGTTCATTCATATAATAGGAAACCTCTTTCTGACGAATTTCATACTGATCGGATATAAAATACAGTTTTTACAGCGCTTACATATCAAATCGGGGGTAATATATATATATATATGGGGCTATATCTAAATCCGAACCGATTTTCTCCGAATTTGGCAGTATTGCTTCATGTAAAAAGAAACCTCTTTCTGCCGAATTTCGCACTGATCGGATATAAAATATCATTTATACAGCGATTACATGTCAAATCGGGGGTAACGTATATATGAGGGCTATATCTAAATCTGAACCGATTTCTTCCAAATTTAACAGTGTTCATTCATATAATAAGAGACCTCTTTCTTCTGAATTTCATACTGATCGGATATAAAATAAAGGTTTTACAGCGCTTACATGTCAAATCGGGGCTAACATATATATGGGGGCTATATCCAAATCTGAACCGATTGTAACCAAATTAAATAGGGATCGTCCTTGGGCCAACAAAAAGATATGTGTAAAGTTTCGTCAATATCGGGCCATAATTGCGACCTGTACATTGATTACAAGAATACATCTACAGACAGACAGACGGACATAGCTAAATCGACTCAGAAAGTGATTACAAGTCGATCGGTATAATAAACAATGGATCTATCTCTTCTCCTTTTGGGTGTTACAACCAAATGCACAAAGTCATAATACCCTGTACCACAGTGTGGTGTGGGGTATAAAAAACATATGCCAAAACATTATTTCATTTTGACAAAAGGCGAAACATATAGCTCTTGATTAGCACTATAATTGGTGCTAAGGTTGATTTTGGCCACTTGTTCGTTTTCAAGATAATTACAAAAAAACAAGCCATTCGCACGCGACAAAAACAGAAGTCGCTTTCAAATCAAACCAATCAAACACTGAAGGAATATTTTAATGCGACTAATTCATGTATCTTAATAATGTTTTTTATTTTATTCAAAAATATTAAGTATTTTATTTTTTATTTAATTTTAATCATATTCGCACGCGACATGTCACATGCGTCGCATTTTATTCCATCGTTTTTTTATGTTTATTTTTTTACTTTTTATGCAACTAGACATCCAAAGATTGATTTCACTATGCAACAAAATTTTTGTCCAAGGGATGTGGATAACGGTTTCTGGTGCAATTAGGCGTCACAAACACGAAAAAAATATTAAAAAATTTGTTATGGTAAATTTTTTTTTTAATTTCCAACTTTCATGGAAAGTGCATTTAGTATTTGGACCATTATATTTCAAGTATAAGTCTGATTGAGCCTTGTTAATTTAAATTAAAGGGAATTATGAGGGCAACATGTGCTGAAATATCACTTTCACATAGAAAAACTTTTTTCCTGGTACAAAAAAAAAAAACAAAAAATAGAAAAAAAAAGTCGAAAAAATTATTTTTTCACAATTTTAAAAGGCCAGCATGCTTTACGTCTTTTAGGGGCATGGACATCCCAGTCGTATATACAGGTAGTAAAATTATATGTACGCAATACAAAGTAGTACGCGACAGTCTTGAAAATATTGGGTGTCTACTTTCGAAGCAAACTATATGTCAGCTCTAGGTACTGCAACTTACGAACCTTCAACCCGGAATTTATGAATAAAATTTCTTATTAATAAATCAGTGTAATTCAGCGCCTTAAAGAGATAAGTCGATTTTCTAAAAAATATTACAAAGTTAAATTTCGAAGTATGAGTAAAAGGCAAATAACTTTTCAATGTGTAAATGATCCCGACAATTTCTGCTACATCTGCGGAAAATATGTAATTAAAAAAAATCGACGTGCGTTTAGTAAAACAATAGATGAAATATATGTGTAAAATTTTGGCAAACGAGTTAAAAATATGAACGAACCGTGGACATCTAGTATTTTGTGAAATTCGTGCCATGTAAATCTTACTCGATGGACTAGTGGAAGAATGCGGTAAGTACTTTAAAATTAATGTATTACAATGTTTTGTGGAATAAAACCTTTTAACTTTAGACTTCACGTGAAATTTGGAATGCCAATGATGTGGAGACAACCATTCATTCACGATACGGACTATTTTTGTCTAAGTTTATATATTGGAGTAGGAAGTGTCCAAGTATAGCTTACAGCCTAATAACTGAGTACTCAACTCTGAGTGATTCAAGTTTGAGTCAGAAGTCATCGCTTTTAACTCATTGATGTAGTGAGAGATTTGGAACTGACCAAAGATAAGGCAGAACTACTTGCATCTGGGATGAAACAGTACAATATTTTGGCCCCAGATGTTAACATATCATATTATAGAGTCCGTGATATACCTTACAAACAGTTTTATACAACTGTGGATAACAGATGCTTTTGCAAGGACATTCCCGGATTGTTCGAGGAACTTAATCTATATATATAAAATTGTTGCGTGACTGGCTGACTGACTGATCATCGCCCAGGCCAAACGGCTGAAGCTAGAATCATGAAATTTTGTGGGAGGGTAGCCCTTGGGATGTAGACGAGCAATAAGAAGGGATTTTTCGAAATTCGTACTATTACCCGCATAATGGGGCAAAAGGGATACATATGGTACCATCGCCAAATCTAAACGGAATAAGCTAGAATCTTGAAATTTGGTATGAGGGTATCCCTTAGGAGGTCGACTCAGAAATTGGAAGGATTTTTCGAAATTCGAACATTTACGCACACAGTGGGGTAAAAGCTGATAAATGTGGTACATCAGCCAAATCTAAATGGCAAGAGCTAGACTCGTGAAATGTTGTGTGAGGGTAGCCCTTATGAGGTAGACTCAGAAATTGACAGGATTTTTCGTAATTCGAACATTTACGTACACAGTGGGTTAAAAAGGGAAAAATGTGGTACAACAGCCAAATCCAAATGGCAAGACCTAGAATCATGAAATTTGGTGTGAGAGTAGCTCTTGGGACGTAAACAAGAACAAGAAGCGATTTATTTTAAAAAAATTACGGGGCACTGTGGGGCAGAAAGGTATAAATATGGTACCACAGCCAAATTTAAAGCCTAAAATTAGAATGGTGATAATTGAAGCGAGGGATGTCTTTATGACAACAGATCGGCGTATTCAGTTTTCTTTTGTATTCGTAGTTTTCGGGGCACAGTGAGGCAAAAGTGTAAAATTTTAGTACAATGGCTTAAAAATTTCAAACATGGATCAATGGTTCCAGGGTAACTTTTGGAACATTAACTAGAGATTGGAAGTTATTCATTCTAACTTTAAGAGGCACAGTGGGACAAGACGGGTTAATTATGGAGCATGGGGAAAAAGGGAACAATCTGCCAAAATTGGAACTTAAACATGAGATAGGAAGAGTTTTTATATAGTTTTAGGAGCACTGTGGTCAAAAATGGTTAAATAGTGGAGTGGAGAAAATATGATTAAATATGTTACAGTCGGGGAAAAAGGTTTAAGTATGCTAGCGGGGAGACACATTTTAAATACGGTACAGTGAGACAAAAATTTGTTAAATATGGTAATGTTGGGTAAACATTTTGTACAGTGAGATAAAGAGTTGAATGGGGTACACTTGTGCAAAAAGGGTTAACTGTTGTACAGTGGGTTAAACATTGTTATATGTATATGGAAAAGGGGTCAAAATGGGTTAAAAATGGTACAGTGGAGCAAAAAGCGTTACCTATGGAAGATTGGGGCAAAAATGGTTGACTATACAGTACAGTGGGGCATAACTGTGTATAACATTGTACAGTGGAGCAAAGAGAGTTAAAAATGGTACAGTGGGCAAAAACTGTTAAATATTGTACAGTGAGACAAAGGGTTTAATGTGACACAGTGGGGCAAAAAGGGTTAACTATCGTGCAGTGGGGCACAATTAGTTGAATATGGTAACATGGGAAAAATGGGTTAAATATGGTACAGTGGGTCAAAAAACTGTAACTATTGAAAAGTGGGAAAAAATGTGTTAGATATGGTGCAGTGGGACACAAATGGTTAAATATGGTACAGTATGACAAAAATGGTTACATTGGCCACAAATAGTAAAATATGGTAACGTGGAACAAACTGGGTTAAGTATGGTACAGTGTGGCAAAAAGCGTTTACTATGAAAGAGTGGGGCAAAAATGTGTTAACTATGGTACAGTTGGGCAAAAATTGTTAAATATAGTAGGACAAAAAGGTATTACATTTGATACAATGGACCAGTGGTACAGTGTGACAAAAATGGTTAATTATACAGTACAGTGGGGCATAACTGTGTTAAATATTGTAGAGTGGAGCAAAGAGGGTTAAATATGGTACAGTGGGGCATCAACTGTTAAATATAGTACAGTGAGACAAAGGGTTTAATATGAAACAGTGGGGAAAAAGTGTTAACTATGGTACAGTGGGGCACAATTAGTTGAATATGGTAAAGTGGGACAAAATGGGTTAAATATGGTACAGTGGGTCAAAAAACTGTAACTATTGAAAAGTGGGAAAAAATGTGTTAGATATGGTGCAGTGGGACACAAATGGTTAAATATGGTACAGTATGACAAAAATGGTTACATTGGCCACAAATAGTAAAATATGGTAACGTGGAACAAACTGGGTTATGTATGGTACAGTGTGGCAAAAAGCGTTTACTATGAAAGAGTGGGGCAAAAATGTGTTAACTATGGTACAGTGGGGCAAAAATTGTTAAATATAGTAGGACAAAAAGGTGTTAAATTTGGTACAGTGGACCAGTGGTACAGTGTGACAAAAATGGTTAATTATACAGTACAGTGGGGCATAACTGTGTTAAATATTGTAGAGTGGAGCAAAGAGGGTTAAATATGGTACAGTGGGGCATCAACTGTTAAATATAGTACAGTGAGACAAAGGGTTTAATATGAAACAGTGGAAAAAAAGTGTTAGCTATGGTACAGTGGGGCACAATTAGTTGAATATGGTAAAGTGGGACAAAATGGGTTAAATATGGTACAGTATGACAAAAATGTTTACAGTGGGCACAAATAGTAAAATATGGTAACGTGGAACAAAATGGGTTAAGTATGGTACAGTGGGGCAAAAAGCGTTTACTATGGAAAAGTGGGGAAAAATGTGTTAACTATGGTACAGTGGGACAAAAATAGTTATATATAGAGGACAAAATATAGTAGGACAAAAAGGTGTTTAATTTGATTCAGTGGACCCAAAACGGTTAAATATGGTACAGTGGGTCAAAAAGCGTACATTTAGTACAGTGGGTAAAAATATGGATGCAGGGAGAGAGGGTAAGTTAAATATGAAATAAGAATGTTTTTTCAAGATATATGCGTTTAGTAGCACTGTGGTGCAAAAAGGTTAAAATTATGATGCAGTTGGGGCAAGCAAAAATTGTTCAATATGTTACAGATGGGAAAAAATGTGTTAAATATGGTTTAGTGGAGCAAAAAGGGTTAAATATGGTACGGTGTGGTCCCTGAGTGCAAAGCTAGCTCTTACAGCATAAACCAAAGCTAAGAAATTGTTATTTCCAAATAGGTTCTTCTACTTAAAACGGGGGGAAAAACAAGTTAAATAAATGGCACAGATAGGGGACATAAATGTTGAAATACGGTCTAAGCTTGCGAATTTGGTTCTTGAAATATCAATTATCGTTTTAACATATTGTACAATCGTGCAAAATTGGTTTATTATGACACACAAAGGTTTAAATGCAGTACAATGCAGCGATTCACTTCAGATTTTCAAATTCGTACCTTTATAGACACAGTGGGACAAACATCGTTTTGTATTGTACCAGGGTGTGAATGAAGGTATTGGAACATAAACTAGGGGAAAGTTGCTAGCGTATGAACCACAAAAATAGTTTTTCAACGTTCAGAGGTACATTGGGAAAAGGGGTACATATTGTACCATGATGTCAGGGTAACTCTTGGAACACAAATGAAACGAGGGATCGTATTTTATATATAAAACGAATCAAATCTTCTTCATTTTGCACTATATGTAATAATTAATTATGTCATCTTGAAAGAACGAGGTATAACTATTTTACAGTACCCTAAACAGAAATTAAATAAAAGATGGGGGCTGCGAAGCGCACCGGGTTAAAGCTAGTAAAACATACAATTCAAAATAATGGCGGTTACTAGTTGACAGTAGTAAAGTAAGTTTGAAAGCAGTACTTTTACACCACGGAAATCAGAAACCGTCGATTCCCATTGCTCATGCTGTCAGCACTAAGGAATCATGCGAAACAATGGCTAAATTGATAAAATACATAAAATATGAACATGACTGGAAAAATTGTTGCGATTTAAAATAAATTAAAATTTTTTTTTTCATTTTTTTGAAATTCTCTTACCTCTACCAAAAGGGCTATAATTTCTACATTTATCCATAGATTTTTATACCCTGCACCACACTGTGGTACAGGGTATTATAAGTTTGTTTCACGGCAGATGTTTGTAACACCTGAAAATAACACGGCTAGACCCACCTTAAAGTATACCGATCGACTCAGAATCACTAGCTGAGTCGATTTAACGATGCCTGTCCGTCCGTCCGTCTGTCCATGTAAAGTTGTTCGTCGACTACAGGTCGCAATTTCACTCCGATCATTCTGAAATTTTGCAGTTTAGAGTATTTCGCGGCTGTTAAGATCGCTATTGAATTTGGTTGAAATCGGTTCAGATTTAGATATAGCTCCCATATATATCTTTCGTCCGATTTGGCCCTTTAGTCCTATAGAAGCTGTATTTTACATCCAATCGTTTTGAAATTTAGAATGGTAGAGTTTCTTGATCCATGAACCCACATTGCCGAATTTGAAGAAAATCGGTTAAGATTTAGATATAGCTCCCATATATATGTTTCGTCCGATTTGGCCATTTAGTCCTATAAAAGCTGTATTTTACATCCAATCGTTTTGAAATTTATAATGGTAGAGTTTCTTGATCCATGAACCAACACTACCGAATTTGAAGAAAATCGGTTAAGATTTAGCTATAGCTCCCATATATATGTTTCGTCCGATTTGGCCATTTAGTCCTATAAAAGTTGTATTTTACATCCAATCGTTTTGAAATTTAGAATGGTAGAGTTTATTGATCCATGAACCAACACTACCGAATTTGAAGAAAATCGGTTAAGATTTAGCTATAGCTCCCATATAAATGTTTTTTCCGATTTGGCCCTTTAGTCCTATAAAAGCTGTATTTTACATCCAATCGTTTTGAAATTTAGAATGGTAGAGTTTCTTGATCCATGAACCAACACTGCCGAATTTGAAGAAAATCGGTTAAGATTTAGCTATAGCTCCCATATATATGTTTGGTCCGATTTAGCCCTTTAGTCCTATAAAAGCTGTATTTTACATCCAATCGTTTTGAAATTTAGAATGGTAGAAATTTGGTGTTTATCCGTCAACCCAAACAAAAGTTATTCACAAAACAGTACAGGTCATTCGATTTCCGTCATAAAGGAATTCCATACAAATTTAAAAAAAAAATCATCAAACTTTGATCGCTTCTCCTGAAAACTACATTTTTGCACTTAGCATAGTGTAGAATGGAGGTATCGATATGCATCATTATGTTTAGGTATTATTCTGACAACCCCGTTTTTCTAACGACAACATTTTTAATTTTATTTAGTTTTTTGCTTCTTCTGTAAAATTTTCTAATATGAAATTTTTTTCTCGTTTCTGCTGACGATATATATATACGAGTATATTTGGCTATATATAAATCTGCAACAATTATCCCCAAATTAAGCATTATTCGTTGCAAATTAAAAAACTTCATTCTGCCAAATTTTGTATGGTCAGAAGTAAAGTACAACTTCTACAGCGTTTTGATACAAAATCGGGAGGAACATATATATGGCGGCTATATCTAAATCTGAACCGGTTTTCTCCAAATTTGGCAGTGTTCCTTCATGTAATAAGAAATCTCTTTCTTCCGAATTTCATACTGATCGGATATAAAATTCAGTTTCTACAGCGCTTATATGTCAAATCGGGGGTAATTGCGTAGCGTGATCCATCGAGGTTTCTTACTTTTTTAAAGAAAAAAAAAACAGAAAATTCAAATTGAATGGGGAATGTTTATTATCATTTGAAAGAACATTCTTTGGCTTTTATTTTTTGAAGTTTGTGTCTATCAAATGTTGACCGCGGCTACGTCTCAGATGGTCCATCCCTTGAGTCCAATTTTCTATGACTCGTTCGAGCATTTCGACTGGTAACTGGCGAATGACACGCGTGATGTTTTGCTCCAAGGCCTGAATCGAAGCGGGTTTGTCCGCATAAACTTTAGCCTTTACATAACCCCACAGGAAAAAGTCTAACGGTGTGATATCACACGATCTTGATGGCCAATCGACCGGCCCAAAACGTGAAATTATCCGCTCACCGAAGTGTTCTCTCAATAAATCCATTGATTGATGCGATGTGTGGGAAGTGGCGCCGTCTTGTTGAAACCAAATGTCGCCGAGATCACGAGCTTCAGTTTCAGGCATCAAATAGTCGGTTATCATGACACGATAACGGTCGCCATTGACGGTTACGTTCTCATCGGCATCATTTTTGAAGAAATATGGACCGATGATTCCGGTACGTCGGATCGGGAATCGGTCAATGGAAAAAAGATTGCTCTTAACGAGAGCTAAAATATTGCTCATGGGTGTCAAGGTCGTGGGCCGACTGGAAAGTGTCTTTTTTGGATTTAAAAAAATAATGGACTTAGCGCAATTGGCGAACAATTATTTTGATAATAAAACTGAATAATTTGTAAACGTTGTTCAGGGGTAAGTCTTTCCATGATGAAATGCCAAACAATACTTAACAAAAATAACATGACAGCATGACACGACTGACACGTGATCTGTCAAAAAAAAGCTATTGAAAATAGTATCTCTACTTAGATCACCCTATGTATATGTCTAAATCTGAACCAATTTTCCTCAAATTTAGTAGGAACATATACATGCAATCTGAACCGATTTTAGCCAAATTCAATAGTGGTCGTTTTTGTGGCAGATATGGATAGATTTGTGCAAAGTTTCGTTGAGATCGGACCATAATTGCGAACTGTATGGCATGGCTTAATCGTCTCAAAAAGTGATTCTATGTCGATCGGTGTAATAAACTATGGGTCTATCTCTTCTCTTTGCGGGTATGATCTACCAACCCCATAATTTATCAAATAACAGGTAAGAAAGTTCAGTCGTGTAAACCGACTTAAGGATCCCCTCACCTTCAGTCCCAAAAAATATTCGTAATTTTTTTTGTTTTAATTAAATTATTATCACTTAAAATTGCATTTAATAATTTTAAAGTATGTACTGGTTTTCAAGTTATAAGCTGTTAACTTTTGGTGCAAAAGTTATTAAAGAATCAAAACTTCACCAAATGTTAACCCTTTGTGGGGGAGGTACTAGAAGGAGTATACCAATAGGGCCCATCTTCGAACTCACCTGGAGATAGAGAAAATATTACCGCATACCAAATTTGAAGACAATCGGTGACTCCTTTCGAGGGTTATCGTGCGCACCAGCCAGCAGGCAGACAGACGGACATTGCTCAAATGACTTAGAATGACCCAAAACGGATTTCCGCCGAACGTACTTAGGGTCTTAGGGCACTCCTTCAATGTGTTACACTTTTGGCTCGTAGCAAATGACATATACCCTCCTCTCTAAGGTGAGGGTATAAAAATACCAAATGTAACATAACATTATGTTAAATAACATAAAATCACATAACTAAACCGAATATTCTATGTTTGTAGACTTCTTAATAAGCTTCACAAAAAATATTTTGTGAAATTTTTTATTTTTTTAAACAATTTTCAAGAAAAGGCTATCGAAAATAACATTTTCACAATACAATAGGTAATTAGTTATATGGATGGGAGTAAGGACCGATTGGCCAAAATGTGAAAATTCACCAACCTATAACTCGGACAGTCCTTAACTGATTTCGTTATGTGGTCTTGATCAATATTTCGAGGTGTTACAAACAGAGTGACGAATTGAATGATGGATAAATATCTTTATTATTCATTAGAGTGCCCAGTATACATTTTGATATATCAGTTTATTTAATTCATGACAAAAACTAATTAAAATTCGTTACTTTCTAAGTTTTTTAACGTTCTTCGTTGAGATTTAAATCAGTGAGTAATTTCGATAAATGCGACTCCTAAAAGTATGCTCTGAAAAAACCTTGAAGTACATTTTAACACATAGGGTGATTCAGATAAAACATTTGAATTGATTTGAACCAACACAAGGCAATCACATTCTCATCAGTGGCACATTTTCAAATTGAATGCAATGGCGACTCTTATGTGGCATTTACACGATACATCTGATGTACGATCAACGCGTGTACATGTAGAATGAAGCTTACAGAAAAACAATACATCAACGATACATCATCAAAACGGTGTATACTCCACTCTAAACTATGCTAAGTGCAAAAGGTATTATTCAGGAGAGGCGATCAAAGTTCTATACATTTATTACATTTGTGGAATTCCTTTATAAAGCAAATCGAAAGACCTGTACTGTTTTGTGCATAACTTTTGATTGGATTGACGGATAAACACCAAAGTTTGACTGAGTATAATTTGGCATATTTAGACATTAAAAGTGCAATCTCCATAAAACCATGCTAAGTCTACTTAGCATGTTTTAGAATGGAGGTATCGATATGTGCCACATACACTTTCATTTTCACAAATACATGCAAATATGATGCGTATAAAAATATTGTAAAAAAAATATTTTATTACACTTTTTTAAGCTGGCATAAAATATATTTGGAAAACATCCTTAAACGATAAAGAATTTTTATTGTGAAAATGAGTTCGCAAATATAATTTGTTCTAATAAAGGGTGGTCCAACCAAAACCCACGATTGTAAATCAAGGGTTTTCCAACAAGAGGTGTTATTTTGGTATTCAAAGAAAAAATCCATTTTTTGAGATAAATGATCGGATGTTTATTTCATAATAAAGAGAAAGGTATGCCGTTAATAATGAAAAACAACATCAGCCAAATGGCCACCACGACCACGCTTACACGACCATATCCTTTTCATGAAATTTTCCATAACCAAATCGCAAAGTGGCTGCCCTACAAATGTCCTCGATAGCCTCACGAATTCTATCTTTGAGTTCTTGAATCGACGCTGGACTCTTGGCGTAGACCTTATCTTTCACGTGGCCCCAACGGAAGAAGTCGCAAGGTGTTAAATCACAAGATCTCGGTGGCCACTTGTGATCACCTCTTCGAGAGATAACACGGTCCGGAAACTTTTCCCGTACCAGAGCAATGGTTTCGTTGCTTGTGTGGCAAGTAGCGCCGTCTTGTTGTAAGTAAACGTTGTCCAGATCAATACCATCCAACTCCGAACATAAAAAATCATTAATCATCTCTCGATAGCGCAATCCATTCACCGTAACTGTTGATCCAACCTCATTTTCGAAAAAGTAAGGTCCAATGACCCCGCCGGACCATAAACCGCACAGTCACACGTTGAGGATGGAGAGGCTTCTCAACAATAACTCTTGGGTTTCCCGAGCCCCATATGCGACTATTTTGCTTGTTGACATAGCCACCGAGGTGGAAATGGGCCTCATCAGTCAAGATGATTTGGTATCGTTTTTATGTTCGATCGTTTTGTATCGTTCGATGATCGTGTATCGTTCCATTTTTAGTAATGGCGTAGTTTCTACTTGTCAAATGTCAGAGAATAAAAGCTTCAAAGGTGACAGCTACCGAAATACCGGGTGATTCAAAATAACACCTCTTGTTGGAAAACCCTGTAAAACAAAAAGTTTTCAGAGAAAAAAGTTTTCGCCATTTCTCGCGCAAAAGACGGCTGTTTCGACGGCTGTGTGGTAATTGGCACCATCTTGTTGGAACCACATATCGGCCAAGTCCATATTCTCAATTTCTGGGCATAAGAAGTTGTTATTATCTCGCGATAGCGATCACCGTTCACGGGAACTTCTTGTCCGACCTCAATTTCGAAGAAGTACGGCCCGATGACGCCGCCAGTCAGAATGAACTGGGCGAGTAGAGTAACTTCGGGTAATGTGGAACCCCTATTTCTATATTGAGGCTATTCAAAAAACTATTAACAAAAATTTCAGCGGATTGGTTCCAACGTATTTGTTGAACGATTTCATAAGTGATTGTAATTAGGAAATTATGTTTTCTTAATAATAACAAAAGTTATACACGCAAAATCTGAGATACCCAAAAAAACCGTAGTTTTGAAAATTGGAGGGTAATGTGGAACACCCTAGGTGGGTAATGTGGAATACTATAACAAATTAAGTTAATACCCATTTCACCATTATTAACTGATTGCACGGCATCGGGATCCCATTTTCGAATTAAACCTTGCTTGTGCATGTTTCAATACCGACTGTTATAAGAAAAAACAAGTAAGAAAGTTTCAGTCGGGTAAACCGACTAAGGTATACCCTCACTTTGTGAGTAATGTAATACATAACATTACACCAATAAATATGTCAATTTGTGTGGGAGGTACCAGAAGGGGTTTTCCAAATACACATATTTTTCGGTAAACATTACATTCTTAAATACATTGCATTGTGCTGAACTATAAGCGTTTATGTGCACTGGTATATTAAAGTTACGAGCTATGTAATTTTGGTATGATTTGTTCATTTTGTGTGGGAGGTACAAAAAGGGGCGGGGTGATAACGCCCACTTTTTACAGGACTATAGGCACTATAACAGCATTACACTGTACACAATTTCAAGTATTTGTATGCACTGGTATTAAAGTTACAAGCCGTTTACTTTTGGTACGAAACGGTCCATTTGTGTGGGATGTACCAAAAGGGGCTGTACAATAATGCCCATTTTTTACCGGACTATAGGCGCTACAAAAACATTATACTGTAGAAAATTTCAAGCATTTTTATGCACTTGTATTAACGTTATAAGCAGTTAAATTTTGATGCAAAATGGTCCATTTGTGTGGGAGGTACCAAAAGGGGCATGCCAACTTCACTCATTTTTCTCGAGTTAATAGCGACTAATATACTAATATTATGTGCAGAATTTCAAAAGATTCGAATAAGTAGTATAGAAGTTATTAAAGAATCAATATTTCACTAAATTTTAACCCTTTGTGTGGGAGGTACCAGAAGGAGTAGACCAATATGGCCCATCTTTGAACTCATCCGGAGATAGATCAAAATATTACCACATACCAAATTTGAAGTCAATCGGTTAATCCTTTCGAGAGTTATCGTGCGCACCAGCCAGCAGACACACAGACAGACAGGCAGACAGACGGACGGACATTGCTCATTCGACTTAAAATGACCCAAAACGGATTTCCTCCGAATATACTTATGGTCTTAGATCACTCCTTCGATGTGTTACACTTTTTTCCGTAGCAAATGATATATACCCTCGTCACACTAAAGTGAGGGTATAAAAAAGTTAGTCAACGGGTAATATGGAACACTGCGGCAGCCGAGGTGGGAGCAGTGTTCCACATTACCTGTCCTAAGGTATTCCACATTAACCGATTGGCAAATAATTCAAAACAAAATTAATAAAAATAATAAAACGTATTAAATACATATACTTACTGATTAAAAGTATTGCTTGGATCACTACTTATAATATAAAGCTTGATCCATTTCGAGGTTCCCTACTTTTTTAAAGAAAAAAACGCAGAAAATTCAAATTGAATGGGGAATGTTTATTATCATTTGAAAGAATATTCTTTGGCATTTATTTTTTGAAGTTTATGTCTATCAAATGTTGGCCGCCGCTATGTTTCAGATGGTCCATCCGTAGAGTCCAATTTTCGATGACTCGTTCGAGCATTTCGACTGGTAAGTGGCGAATGACACGCGTGATGTTTTGCTCCAAGGCCTGAATCGAAGCGGGCCCCAAAACGTGAAATTATTTGCTCAATGAAGTGTTCTCTCAATAAATCCATTGATTGATGCGAAGTGTGGGAAGTGGCGCAGTCTTGTTGAAACCAAATGTCGCCGAGATCATGAGCTTCAATTTCAGGCATCAAATAGTCGGTTATCATGGCACGATAACGGTCGCCATTGACGGCTACGTTCTCACCGACATCATTTTTGAAGAAATATGGACCGATGATTCCACCGGCCCACAAACCACACCAAACCGTTGTTTTTCTGGATGAAGTGGCAGCTCTTGAATCTCTTCAAGTTGCTCTTCGTCCCGAATGCGGCAATTTTGCTTGTTTACATACCCATTGAGCCAGAAATGGGCCTCATCGCTGAAAAAAATTTGTCTCGAAAACGTTGGATCTTCTTGGAACTTTTCAAGAGCCCATAGAGCGAAGCGATGTCGCTTGGGAAGGTCGGGCCGCTTCAGTTCTTGCACAAGCTGTAGTTTGTATGCTTTAAATTTAAGATCTCGACGTAAAATGCGCCAAGTCGTTCCATACGTCAGTCCGAGTTGCTGCGAACGGCGCCGAATCGACTCTCCACGGTCTTCGTGTACACTCTCAGCTACGGTGTTGCGAATAGTACGCTCAGTAGGGCGATTATGTTGACCATAAGTTGAGCGAAGAGCACGAAACATATTCCTCACAGAACGTGAATTTTCGTAATAAAGTTGAACGATTTTTAAACGTTGTTCAGGCGTAAGTCTTTCCATGATGAAATGCCAAACAATACTGAAGCTGAGTATAGACGATTGCCAGATCGGCAAACGTTATCAACCCTGTTAAAGTGCTGCAAATATACGGACAATGACAGATTGTTAGGCAAATGTGAATTGACAGTTCAGACGATTACAAGAAAACATTACAATTTCATATATTTACAATATATTTTGTAAATATTTATATGCAGGATTGCCAATAAAAATACATTATAGACAGTGTTGCAAATAAAATGTTTTTCTGGCAATGGCGCCGTTGTCACATGCATAAACTTCACGCATATAACAATCTGCAAATTATCTCGCAATGACTTTTCTGCTAACGTTGCGAAACAAAAATTGTGTGTTCACACGGTTGTAAATTCACAGGGTTGCATTTTTCCGCCATTTTTCTGGCAATGTTGTCCGATCTGCAAATCGTGTGTACTTACCTTTAACAAAAATAACATGACAGCATGACACGACTCACACGTGGTCTGTCAAAAAAGGCTATTGAAAAAAGTATCTCTACTTGGATCACCCGTTATAATTGAAAAACATAGATAAATGCTAAATATGTAGAACAAAATATCTCTTCGAATATACTCACAAAAAAGTCAACTACACGCGTTTTCCGAAATAAAGGGGGGTTCGACATTAACCGCATATTCCACAATACCCGAAGTTACTCTATGCACAGGTGTTTTCACATCTCTTACAGACCCAGTTTGCTGAAATTTGCGTAAAATTCTCCCGATTGTGGACAAATTTGGTCGATTATGTTAACCAAAAAAATCGCGATGTGCACGAAATGACAACGCGCTGTTCAATTGTATACCTCTCCATAGTTGAATTTGTCAAACACTGAAATAAATAAATGTAAAATTAAGTTGGGCAAAAAACTTGACATTAATGGTGTTTTCTTTTCTAAAAAAAGATGTTGCCCTGTCAGAGAGCAGCATTTTAATAATGTCACCTACACCCTCTTGTAATGCTGCATTTTTTATGGTCAGAATCGATAACAAAAATGCAAAAAGCTAGCCTTTTAACTCACTAAAAGTAAACTAAAAACAAAGAATACTCCACGGCGCCGCCTAAATAAAGCATCTGACCAAACTTCATTATAAAAAAGCACGCACGGACGCACGCGGTTATTTAGGCTATTCGCTCGACGCCGAAGAAACATCTGTTTTGTAGGGCAGCGTCCACCCCTTCGATTAAGTACAGGGCTGAAATGTTGCATCGAGTTTAATTCTAACATCATTATATTTGTACAAAAAAATCTCACAATTCGAAAATCCCAAAAAAACGGATTTATTAGTTATTTCCCTAAAACTCAAAATTAATTTTTTAGTTTACCGTGTTAAGCACGATTTCACTCTGAAATCCCATACAAAAAACAAAGTTGTGAAAAATGAGTGAAATTTTTTCATTTGTGGTACTATGCTTTTCAACGTGGGAAATTGACATTTTGTGCCGCTACAAATTAATTGAACGCTGCAACAAATTTAGTGCCGCCAGCATTGTACTCCTTCTTATTTATATTCATGTTTGTCCGCGAGAATTTCAACTGTTGTAAATATTAGCAATAAACTTGCCTAATAAAGGAGTCGTTGCTGATCAGTCGTAGTGAACGGACGTGTTTAGCACAGAGCGGATAGTTAAAATCTATTACGCAGTACCTATTACGCAATCGCAAAAACAAAACAAAATCTGTACAAAGTCTGGAAGGCCTACATCGTAGTACCTATTACGGGCTAATACGGGAAAAAAATTCATTGGCGGGGATGCCTTCGCGTTCCGATGGAGCGGGGTTCCCCAATCGTCCTACTGTCCGTCCGTTGGTCTTGGCCAAAGCCGACCACACCAAACATGGTGAAAATTTCACCCCAGTACTCACAACAGGTGGTACGGTGAGGGGAAAACGTCATGTCCGACCGTCAAAACGGAAACACAATGAGCACCGGATAGCGCTCAGAGTTCTGACGAAGTTGGAGGCTGTTGAGGTTTCGGCTCTTACCGAAAAACAAAAAGAGTCACTTACCTGGGCTAAAGGCGTCTTAGATGCTTCTAAGGCCAATCAGTCGGCTGAAAGGGCCACAAATTCAGCTGTGTTAACGGCTAATAAATTCAAAAGAATCAGATCACCTGATGAACCCCTGCCCTCGAAAAAGGCAAGAGGCCCAAATGTCACTATCAACAGGACACTCACCAAGCCCTTCAATGAAGTGGCGAAGGAGAGTATAGTGATGGCCGTTATAGACAGAAGTAGTGAGGATGGATCCATCCTCAAGGACAAATGGAGCCATGTGCAATCAGCCATTATGGCTCATTACCTCGATGTCCGTAGAGAGATGCCGGGCACACCACCAGTCTGCAACGATGTAGGATGGCATCAGGGGAGAGTAAAGCTCTTACATTTCGGTGATGCCAGATCAGTAGACCTGTATAAGGCTGCTCTGAGTCGAGCGGGTGAGGTGTGGCCGGGTGCCCAGTTGTATATTGTCGAAAAAACAACATCCCTAGTCACCCTAGAGCCATCACCTGGGTTACAGAAGAGCCCTCCAACCCGGCTGACATATTAGAAATAATAAAAGATTCCAATCCTTGTCTGTCCGCCCATAATTGGAGAATCAGCAAGGTGGGTGAGGCGGATGGTAAAAAGCGGCAGGTCAATTTGATCCTTAACGCTGAATCCACCTCCCATATACAACGTGCAAGTGCAACCCTACAGTATGGCTTCGAGACTATAGTCTTGAAGGTATACAAGCAGGATATAGTTCCCACTGCGGAAGGTGAGTCGTCCACCGCGGTTGATACACAGCTTTCTGGAAGTGCGGAGGTATCCACGCCCATTATTGCGGGTGACTCCAACTCTAACAGAAGATCTGTAACGTCCTACTCAGAGGACGAAAGCTCTACTTCTGACACAGGGGAGGGGAGTCTCCGGACTCTTTGACGCATCTGGCGTGGACACGCTTTTCGATGATACGGACGAAGAGTTCGATAACACCCTTGTCGGGGTGGAAGTTAATCTGTCAATTACCAATGATGGTAAGAATTTTACAGATTAACCTCCATCACGCTAAAGCAGCCTCAGCGGCTCTATTGCTGCGCCTGTCCACAGGTGCAGTAGACATCGTCCTGATACAGGAGCCCTACGCAGTGGGAGGAAGGGTGTGCGGTATCAGGACACCCAACTTTAAACTGCTTGTGGCCAACTGTGAAGGCACTCCAAGAACCTGCATTTTGGCCAGGAAAGATCTAAGTATCTTTCTCCTGGCTAATTTAAGTGGTAAAGACCAAACATCTGCTAGTCTGGAGATCGGTAATCGCATATATTGGGTGGTCTCCAGTTACTTGCCTTATGAAGCTGTAGTACCGACTGCTCTATTCAGGGAAGTAGTAGAAGAAGCAACATCTGACGAGGTCGAGCTGATTGTTGGCGCAGACACGAACGCTCATCATACTATCTGGGGTAGTACGGATATAAACAATAGGGGTGATTCGCTTCTTGACTTTATTCTAACTACCAACCTAAGTATTTGTAACATAGGTAATAAACCGACCTTTACAATTAAAGACAGACAAGAAGTACTCGACGTAACGTTTGCTACTGACCGGCTGTCAGACAAAATTATTGGTTGGAATGTACTGGACGACCACTCATTCTCAGATCACCATTATATTGAGTTCAAACTCGCTGAAAAAGCGCCTGAACCTGCCGTCTACAGAAATGTGAGAAAGACAAAGTGGCACCTGTATGAAAAGAATTTCAAGAAAGTCCTCAACTCCAAACTTCTGTACGAACCGAATGACAAAGCCGGTCTGGATCATCTGGTCGAGCATATCACCACATCATTCAATAGTTCCCTTGAAGAAGCCTGTCCAAAAACAAGGTACAAGGGTAAAACTAAACCCCAATGGTGGACTTCTGAGCTAACGGCTATGAAAAAGACCTGCAACAAGCTATTCAACAAGGCTAAATCTACAGGGGTCGCTAATGTTTGGGATGCCTATAAAGAGCAACTCAAGATCTATAAGAAGGAGCTTAGAAAGGCGCAAAGACGCTCTTGGTATACCTTCTGTGGCGAAGTGGAAAAGGTCTCCGACGCCGCAAGGCTGAGGAAAATATTATCAGCTTCACCCTGTACAGTGGGTTACTTGCAGGATGAGGCAAATAATTGGACCAAAAACAGCGAGCAGTCGCTCAATGTACTGCTCGACACACATTTCCCGGGGAACTCTCTAACAGAACCAGAGGATCAGCAGGACCAACAAGAGAGCGAGTGGACTGCGAGCGTCGCTAGCTTGTTGACTGAGAGATCCAGAATAAGCTGGGATATTAATAGCTTTGAGCCCTTCAAGTCACCTGGACCAGACGGCATCACTCCAGCAGAAATGCAGAAAATGTTGAAATACATTATCCCCTGGCTGGAGAAAATGTATGTAGGCTGTATCAGGCTTTCATACATCCCGAATCGATGGAGGGATACCAAAGTGGTATTCATACCAAAAGCGGGGAAGATATCACACACTAGGCCAAAAGACTTCAGACCAATTAGCCTATCCTCCTTCCTATTGAAAGGTCTGGAAAGACTTTTAGATTATTTCATTAGGGAAAACCTGGATACAAAACTCCTGTCAGTGAACCAACATGCTTACAATAAGGGGAAGTCTACAGAATCAGCCCTGCACGAACTTGTGAGCACTATCGAATCGTCCCTGCATTTCAAGGAATTCACCATGGTGGCATTTCTTGACATAGAAGGGGCTTTTAACAACATTCACTCAGATGCAGTAATTGCGGCACTGTCACATCTTAATGTTAACTCTAGTTTGATTAGACTAATTCAAAGTCTGCTCAACAGAAGACGCATAACAGCATGTCTTGGGTCCACAACTCTAACAAGGTTTGTAAACAGAGGGACCCCACAAGGAGGAGTACTGTCTCCACTAATTTGGAACCTAGCGGTGAATGAAATCCTGCTAGATCTAGAACGTTGTGGCTGCAAGGTCGTGGCATATGCGGACGACGTTGCAATCGCAGTGAGTGGCAAATTCGAAAACGTCCTCCGAGACATTCTACAGGTGGCTCTGAACAAATTGGCTAGATGGGCCAGAAGCAGCGGTTTGGGCATAAACCCAAACAAGACAGAATTGGTTCTCTTTACTAGGATGAATAAAGTCCCACATGTGCACCCTCCACCTCGGATAAATGGAACAGATCTAGTCTTTTCTGAAAGTGCAAAATTTTTAGGAATAATTCTAGATAGAAAACTGTTATTTAGACTTAATGTATTGGAACGTGTAAGGAAGGCTAACGTCGCCTTATATTCCTGCAAAAAGGCTGTAGGGTCGCGGTGGGGCCTCTCTCCTAAAATCGTCCACTGGATATATATAGCAGTAGTTCGTCCTATACTGCTATACGGCATTGTGGTATGGTGGACGGCAACTGACAAACTAACCATCACCAACCTACTAACAAAGGTTCAGAGAACTGCCTGCCTGAGCATAAGCGGAGCCTTAAGGACTACAGCGACCGAGTCTCTACAAGCCCTACTCCATATACTGCCGATTAATACTGTGGCGAGAGAAGTTGCAACCAAAGCGGCAATAAGATTAAACTGCCTATCAATGTGGAGGTACAAAAACTACGGTCACATGAGAATATCAAAGTGTAGTGCTATGGTAACCGACCGAGTGGACTATATACCAACGGTGTACACCTTCGAGAGAAATTACATCACTATGATTCCCGCGAGAGATGAATGGGTTGGAAGAAAACCAGGTAATAGAAACCATCTCCACTTTTACACGGATGGTTCGAAGCTTGATGAAAAGGTTGGCTTCGGAGTACACTGTGCAGAGCTTAGATTGGATATAGCTCACAGACTACCAGATACCTGCAGTGTCTATCAAGCCGAAATAATGGCAATATGGGAAGTCGCCAAGTGGCTGAGTCGCAATATAGTAACCAACACTGGCGTTGTCATTTACTCGGACAGCCAGGCTGCCATCAATTCTCTGGGGGCAACATCCCTAAATTCACAAACAGCCCTCGACTGCCGCAGATCTCTTAACGAGATGGCTGAGCAGTTTAATATACACCTCATATGGGTGCCTGGGCATAGGGATATCCCGGGGAACTGCAAAGCCGATGAACTTGCTAGGAAAGGGACGACATTACAAATTCTCGAAGAATTTGCATATATTGGTGCGCCACTATCCACGTGCAAGCTTTGGCTTAGGCAAGAGGCAATCAGGCAGTCCAACGAAAGATGGACAGAAATCGGCACCTGCAGAGTAGCTAGACAAATCTGGCCAAGGTATGACCTGAGAAGGTCAAAATATCTCCTCGCACTAGAGAGGAAACGATTGTCTACGTTAGTATCAGTTCTGACGGGACACTGCTTGATCGGCGAACACGCCAAAAGATTGGGTATTGACTCTAATGACTTCTGCAGAAGCTGTGGAGATGAGGTAGAAGTGGAGAGCATTGATCACTTGCTATGCGACTGTCCCGCTCTGAGTAAACGACGACTGGACATACTGGGGTCGGCTTTTCTAGGCAGCCTAACAGATCTTTCCAGTACCGATATTCGTAATATAGACAAATTTGTATATCAAACAGGTTGGTTTCGATGAGGGGCATTTCAGCCCGTGGTAACACTAGGGACCTAAACTGGTCTATGTGAGCTTGTATAAAAAATACGGCTGCCACCCTAACCTAACCTAATAAAGAATACTAAATTAAATTATCTGAAATAAAGAAAGCTAATGCAAAGCTTTGGAACAGAAAATAATTATGTATATGGAATAAACGAGAAGAGCGACATTCCGATTGGATAGCAAAACAAAAAATGTGCGAAACACTGGAAGGACATGTACCCTATATGTAATAATGTGGAATTTGCCTTGTAATTACTGATGTACATTTACGTTTGTATGTTTAGAACAATCGTGACGAAAAGCCTGGAAAAACTTTGTGGACGGCTAACGCTACCGAAGCAGTAGGACAGTGAAATTGGACAGTACCTGTGATCTCGTTTTTAAATGGTTATAAAGAACATAGTGAGTTCTTGCCAACCATAGGAGTTGGAAGAAGAAATTCCGTTTATGGATGGAAGTATAATTTTTATATGTCAACAAATATAATGTAGATCTTTAAGAATAATAATAAAACATCTTTTTTTCGGTTCATCAAAACATCATTTTATTTATTTCTATTCGTACAATACGAATTTTCAATTTCCCCCCGCAGAATTGCAGTGTTTATGGGAGAGGAACGCAGTCGGTTACCGGTTACCCCCTTACCGACTGCGTCCCTCTGCCCCAAACACTCCAATTCTGCGGGGGGGAAATTGCATGTGTGAATATGGACATAGAACTACCAGAAAACGACCAGTGCAGGGCATGCAGGGAAACATGGAAACGATGGAACATTTTCTATATCACTGCCCAGCTTTCACACATGCAAGATCCCGATATTTTGGGCCGACATATTGCCAGAATTGACTTACATATCTCAGAGGATATGACTGGTAGATACTGAGAAAATTCGTGTCTAGTACCGATATTCTGTAACCCGTGAGGTATATGGTTCACTTAAGCTACGACATTGTATACAATAGGCGGCCTAAATTTAAAACGTAACCTCTGTAATACCTCTTTTGGTTAAACAAAATATTTTTGGTTTTTTTTTTTAAAGATTGAAGAAAAATCCACCGAGAACATTTTGGGCAACATTTTCTAAATACACTAGGTAATTAGTTATATGGATGGGAAAAAAGGGCCGTTTGTTCAAAATTTGAACCGATTGATTTGGTTGAAATTTTGTGGCTAACTACTGTCCAATAGGACTTAACGTGCAAGTTTCATCCCGATCAGAGAACATTGGTTGTTAAAATTGGCAGACTTTACAAGAAATTTCCCATATACCAACACCTAACAGAAAGAAATTTAATAAATCCATAAAATATTTAAAAATTAATTGTATGTATTTTTTTCTTCAGCTCACATAGACCAGTTTAGGTCCCTAGTGGTACCACGGGCTAAAATGCCCTTCATCGAAACCAACCTGTTTGATATACAAGTGTATCGATAGCACGAATATTGGTACTGGAAAGATCTGTTAGGCTGTCTAGAAAGTCGTCCAGTCGTCGTTTACTCAAAGCGGGAGAGTCGCATAGCAAGTGCTAAAAGCTCTCCACTTCTTCCACTTCTTCCTCATCTCCACAGCTTCTGCAGAAGTCATTAGAGTCCATCTTTTGGCCTGTTCGCCGATCAAGCAGTGTCACGTCAGAACTGATACTAACGTAGACAATCTTTGCCTCTCTAGTGCGAGGAGATATTTTGATCTTCTCAGGTCATACCGTGGCCAGATTTGTCTAGCTACTCTACTGGTGCCGATTTCTGTCCATCTTTCGTTGAACTGCCTGATTGCCTAAGCCAAAGCTTGCACGTGGATACTGGCGCACCAATCTACGCAAATTCTTTTAGAATTTGTAAAGTCGTCCCTTTCCTAGCAAGTTAATCGGATTTGCAGTTCAGCCATCTCGTTAAGAGATCTGCGGCAGTCGAGGGCTATTTGTGAATTTAGGGATGTGGCCTCCAGAGAATTGATGGCAGCCTGGCTGTGCGAGTAAATGACAACGCCAGTGTTGGTTACTATGTTCCGACTCAGCCACTTGGCGACTTCCCATATTGCTTTTATTTTGGCTTGATAGACATTGCAGGTATCTGGTAGTCTGTGAGCTATATCCAAATTAGGGTCTTCACAGTGTACTCCGAAGCCAACCTTTTCATCAAGCTTCAAACCATCCGTATAGAAGTGGAGATGGTTTCTATTTCCGGGTATTCTGCCATCCCATTCATCCCTGGGTGGTATCATAGTGATGTAGTTCCTCTCAAAGGTGCGCACCGTTGATATATAGTCCACTCGGTCGGTTACCATAGCACTACACTTTGATAAATGTAAATAAATATTTGTTTTATATAATAGTCTCAAAAAAAATATATTAGGACGGAAACAAAGATTTGTTTGGAACAACGTGTTTCCAAATATATAATTTTTGTGTGAGCCAAACATATTTGGAGTGCACCCTAAACGTTTGTATATTTCAAGTAGACTATGTTTGGGACTATATACTCCAGAAGCGATATTTTCAGCGTGTACAAATTCCGGACCTCTATCTACTTTGCAGTGTAGATGTAAATATATGTCTGTATATTGATGGAACATTTTTTCGTTAACATTCTGAGCTTCTCTTTATTTTCTGTGTACATCGGGGATACATTTGGCAATATCACAGATTGGTCGAGGCAAGATTACATCCGAAAAATAACTAATGTTCGTGTAATTAAGGAGTACAAATGAAAACATTCACCTCATCCCCTCCGCCCTAAAAAACACACAGAATATATCGGAATTTGTATACTCAAAATAAATCCAAAAGTATCCATCATTTCCACTTTAAATTGATGACGAAAAATCAATGAAAAACAAAACAAATTTGAATCGATCGATTCTAAAGCCGAAAGCAATGGATGGATGCATCTCAGCCATCGATCGATAAGCATTGAATAAACAAAAGGTGGGTGTATGGATGGATGGATGGATGGGTATTGCGATCTTGCACCATTTGGAGAATATTTCAGGAGATTGGGTGGCAGTGCGTCAGACGGACGGACGGACAGAGGGCGATCTAGCAACCACAACAAATCACTGCAACAGATTTACAAAACAATTCGGTAAGATTTAGAGATCATTTTCGAAGATATATTTTCTATTTGGACAGCAATAAATAATCGGTCGAAAAACAAAACACACCAAAGTTGACAAAGAGGAGCTATGTATGTGTGTACCTATGTATGTATGTATGTATGTAGGAGTAGAATGAACGGCAAAATAAATGAATGATTTCTTTTGCCGCCACTCGTCATCCATAACGTTATTAGGGATGTCAGCAGGGACTACATTTGAAAAAATCCCCCGATTCGGTATTGAATAAACTTTATTCCCGGAATCGCGGAAACATGTTCACATGAACACGGTTAACAAAAAAATAGCAAACATATTCTGCTTGAAACATTCATAATATGAAACCTCCATTCTAAACTATGCTAAGTGCAAAAAGGTAGTTTTTCAGGAGAGGCGATCAAAGTTTGATGAATTTTTAAAATTTGTGTGGAATTCCTTTATAATGCAAATAGAATGACCTGTACTGTTTTGTGAATAACTTTTGATTGGGTTGACGGATAAACACCAAATTTTGACTGAATATATTTTGGAATATTTAGAAATTAAAAATGCAATCTCCCTTAAACTATGCGACTAAGTCGACTTAGCATGTTTTAGAATGGAGGTATCGATATTTTTAGGGTACATTCCAAATCTATATACATATAACAAGTAATATCACTAAGAAAGGGCTAAAGTCGTGCAGAACCGACCTACACCACTCTCCCAGAGCAGAATAGGAAGATATATTGTCAAGTTTTATTAAAGTTGTTTCTCTAATGATAATAATCTGTTAGGAAAATATTTTAAAGCGCTTGCGCTTACATTCAATGGTATTTGCGGAGGCTGTATCTAAATCTGAACCGATTTTCTTCAAAGTTCGCAAGGTTTGTTCTTGGTTCAAGAAACTTTTTTCTGCTTAAATTATATATACACTCCACTCTAAGGTGAGGGGATAATTAACTTTGAATTACTGAAACATTTAACACAAATTACACTACGCAACAAAAAAAATTTGTTTTGTGTACTAGACCAAAAATTTTTTTTTATAGATTGTGGCATACTGTTAAATAAAATCAAAACCAAAAATTCTGTTATGGATAATTTTTTTTTAAAAAATTTTTTTTATTCAAAATGCTGTTATCGTCGAAGGTACCCTTAGTATTTGCACTATAATTTTTGGAGTATATGCCCGACTTATGCGTTAATTTGAAGCTATTAATGAGGGCTACCAATGTTGGAAATATCTCTTTTACTTAGAAACAGTGGTTTAGTAATAGTCATTAAGCAAAATGGAAAAAGGAGATTTTTTTTCAAAAAAAAAAAAAAAATCTTGGGACAAAACAAACATAAAAAATAGAAGAAAAAAACGAAAAAAATATTATTATCTATGGATAAATGTAGAAATTATAGCCCTTTTGGTAGAGGTAAGAGAATTTCAATAAATCTTTTTTAATTTCAGTTTAAATATCGATTTCATTTGTTACTTTTATTTATATTATGTTAGGTTAGGTTGAAGAGAGGAGACGTTTAAACGTCTCATGTCCATGGACATACACTTAAGCCAGTGGTTCGGCCTGTTGTGCGCTCCTTATTTATATTTATATTTTATTTATATTATGTACATTTGAGTTTATTTACATGTACAAGTTTCATTAGAACTAATTGTGAGTTCTTTGTTGACGTTTGTAGATTTCGGAATCGGTTTCTCTAATGAGGAACCAAATATAATCTCCCATCATTCTTTCATCCCAGTGCACTTGGTATCACCGCTCGATGGACTTCAATTCTTGGCGAAACCTTTCGCCATATACATAACTATAAAAAATATATTTCTAACCAATTTTTTCATACTTTTTTAACAAATCATTAATCATTGTTTCATATTGCAGGCTTTTATTGGATCCAAGGAAATTTGCAATTTCATCCGACGTCAAATATGATTCGAAATTCACATCTTTCATCAGTTTCTTATTTTAGGCCCATCAAAAACTCCATCTTCGATTTTTTGAAAAGAAAGACTTTTAAATATGAGAGTGAATTGCCATCTTAAGGCTTTTACAAAATTTTTAAAGAGCCCCGCTTAATATGCAGTGTTGGCAAAATATCAGCTATCCCTGAGGCATAACATACCACCTACTTTTAAATCGCAACAAATTTTCCAGTCATGTTCATATTTTATGTATTTTATCAATTTAGCCATTGTTTCGTATGATTCCTTAGTGTTGACAGCATGAGCAATGGGAATCGGCCGTTCCTAGAACAATCCGGGAATAAGTTCCTAGAACAATCCGGGAATGTCCTTGCAAAAGCATCTGTTATCCACAGTTGTATAAAATTGTTTGTAAGGTATACCACGGACTCTATAATATGATATGTTAACATCTGGGGCCAAAATATTGTACTGTTTCATCCCAGATGCAAGTAGTTCTGCCTTATATTTGGTCAGTTCCAAATCTCTCACTAGATCAATGAGTTGAAACTGAGTTAAAAGCGATGACTTCTGACTCAAACTAGAATCGCTCAGAGTTGAGTACTCAGTTGAACTTGATGATGTTTCCGTTATTAGGCTGTTAGCTATACTTGGACACTTCCTACTCCAATCTATTAACTTTGACAAAAATAGCAGTCCGTATCGTGAATGAATGGTTGTCTCCAAATCATCGGCATTCCAAATTCCACGTGAAGTCTAAAATTAAAACGTTTTATTCCACAAAACATTGTAATACATTAATTGTAAATGTATTACTTCCACTACTCCATCGAGTAAGATTTACATGGCACGAATTACACAAAATACTAGGTGTCCACGGTTCGTTCATATTTTTAACTCGTATACCAAAATATTGCACATATATTTCTTCTATTATTTTACTAAACGCACATCGATTTTTTTAATAACATATTTTCGACATATGTAGCAGAAATTGTTGGGATCATTTATACATTGAAAAGTTATTTGCCGTTTACTCATACTTCGAAATATAACTTTGTAATATTTTTCAGAAAATCGACTTATCTCTTTAAGGCGCTGAATTACACTAATTTATTAATAAGAAATTTCATTCATACTTTGTATTGCGTACATATAATTTTACTATCTGTATATACAACTGGGATGTCCATGCCCCTAAAAGGCGTAACTGAATGGAAACCTCATAAATAAAAACCACAAATATTGTTGAATGACCCTCCATCTGAGCAGATCTCATCCAATATAGCTGGAGGGCTACGAACGGCCATAAAACCTCGTCCTCTCTACATATAATTTTATAATGTCTGACATCAGTCCTCATAAAATAAAATGCAAGTGCAATGTCTCTTATATGTCTCTCTAACATATGGCGAATTCAATATACGCAAAAACATCGTTTAAAAACGAAAAAATATGAAACAAGATTTTTTTTAATTTCCCTAACATTTACAAAAAGGCTCATAACTGTTACATCTATCCATAGATTTTTTTCAAATATACAGTGTTCTCTTCTTCAGCATGCTGGCTTTTTAAAAATGTAATAAAATATTTTTTTTTCTATTTTTATGCTTTTTTTTGTACCATAATTCCCTTTAATTTGAGGCATAACACGGCTTATACTTGAAAAATTATTGTCCAAATACTGAATGTCATTTTCATGAAAGGTGGAATATTAAAAAAATACTTAAATGCAAATAAATATTTGTTTCGGGAATAATAATCCCAAATAAAAACAATGGAATGTAAACCAAGATTTTTTTAGAACAACATCTTCACAAATATATAATTTGTATGTGTACCAAATATTATATATTTAGAATGTACCCTTAATTTATATACATATGTTTCAAACCGAATATGTTTGGGACAATATACTACTCTCTGTTTGTCTAAAGGGGTTTCTTCTGTCGAATTTCGCACACATCGGTTAATAAATCTGACTTCTATAGCGTATAGCTATAAAATCGAATTGAATATATATGTATATGGAGGCTATATCTAAATCTGAACCGATTTTTTTTTTTAAAATTTAGTAGCATTTATTCGTGACTCAAGATACGTTGCTCTACCAATATTCGTAATAATCGGTTGTATGCAAGATCTATAGAGTTGGATGGCAAATCGGAACATATATATGGAAGCTATATATAAATCGGAACCGATTTCCTTCAAATTTGGTAGGGTATATTTGTGAGTCAATAGACTATCTCCTGTAATTTTTTCATAATCGGTAGCTTCACCGTATCAAAAAGTTATTCTAAATCTATCGATACGACACATGAGGGTTATATCCACAAAGGGCATTACAGGCAAATATACAAAGTCGTCAATCCGTATGTGACGTAATGTTTAAATTTCCGAATCGACATCCCTAATCGCATTGCCGCCGACGGTATGCTTTCTAAGCAAAATTGAGATGCGTAAAATGCTCCAAATTGGAACAACTCAAAAACATGATTGATAACGTCGAGAATACAACATATTTAGTGAGATTACAAACAGCTCTGTGTAGTTTTAGCAAATGTCCCTATGTCGGCTGGTCCATCATTTTCGATTGATGCTTATGTTTTCCAAAGGCGGGTGGTGTCATTGGGCGTATAATCTGATTGACGAAGTAAATATTTAGCGGAAGGGGCTTGACAAATACCCCTATTTTTCGCTGATCTGTAGTTATTCCCGAATTGGAATTGAAGAAGGGAAAATATAACATGCGCAGTCAAATAGGATGGTACATACGGGTGTCCCAAAATGGCCGAAGGGATTTGAGTCACGACTATTGGTCCGATCCAGGGCATTTTTAGACCAATTATGTAGATTGCCATCAAATGCTTATTCAAAAAAGTACAACACTCTCGCTAACAAATTGTGCAAGATTATATGGGCGGGGCAACGCCCATTGGTCCGATCCCGGGCATTTTTGGACCAATCATATAAACTGCCACTAAATACATACAATACGCACAATTTCAGCACTCTTGCTAACATTTTTTCAATATCAAAACTTGGTTCATATCGTAGAGTCCGCGCCCACTTGATATCGTGGATTTTCTTGTGTATTCTTCTTGTTTGGCCAGACACCAGTCCGAATAGTTTATAACAATGTCGATGTAACGGCTGATCTAATTAGAGATACTTTTTTCAATAGCCTTTTTTTGACAGATCACGTGTGAGTCGTGTCATGTTATTTTTGTTAAGTATTGTTTGGCATTTCATCATGGAAAGACTTACGCCAACGTTTACAAATTATTCAGTTTTATTATCAAAATAATCGTTCGCCAATTGCGCTAAGTCAATTTTTTTTAAATCAAAAAAAAAAAAAAACTTTCCAGTCGATCCACGAAATTGACACCCATGAGCAATATTTTAGCTCTTGTTAAGAGCTATCTTTTTGCCATTGACCGATTCCCGATCCGACGTATCGGAATCATCGGTCCATATTTCTTCAAAAATGATGCCGGTGAGAATGTAACCGTCAATGGCGACCAATATCGTGCCATTATAACCGACTATTTGATGACTGAAATTGAAGCTCGTGATCTCGGCGACATTTGGTTTCAACAAGATTTGCGCCACTTCCCACACATCGCATCAATCAATGGATTTATTGACAGAACACTTCGGTGAGCAGATAATTTCACGTTTAGGGCCGGTCGATTGGCCACCAAGATGTTGTGATATCACGCCGTTAGACTTTTTCCTGTGGGGATATGTAAAGGCTAAAGTTTATGCGGACAAACCCGCCTTGGAGCAAAACATCACGCGTGTCATTCGCCAGTTACCAGTCGAAATGCTAGAACGAGTCATCGAAAATTGGACTCAACGGATGGACCATCTGAGACGTAGCCGCGGCCAACATTTGATAGACATAATCTTCAAAAAATAAATGCCAAAGAATGTTCTTTCAAATTATAATAAACATTCCCCATTCAATTTGAATTTTCTGTGTTTTTTTCTTTAAAAAAGTAGGGAACCTCTAAATGGATCACGCTATATTAATCAATTCCATGCTTTTAGGCGACTCGAGATCGACATCCCTAATCGCATAGCCAACGGTGGCATGCTGCGTAAAATGCTTCAAATTGGGACAACTGAAAACATGATTGATAACGTCGAGAATACAACATATTTAGTGAGATTACAAACAGCTCTGTGTAGTTTTAGCAAATGTCCCTATGTCGACCGGTCCATCATTTTCGATTGATATTTACTTATGTTTTCCATCAGATGATCTCTAGAAAAGAAATAGGAAAACGGTATAGAAACTATGCAGACTAGCAGATCCCCGCCGACGTTGTCCTGGCCGACTCAATTTTGTACGCATTGATTTTGATATTTCAGAAAAAATAATCGTATTCTGTAAATGACAAAACGCATCCGCGTATAAATCCCTTTACGTAAAAATAGAAATAATTGATCTCATGAAAACAAAACGGCACTTTGTGAGTCCATCGAGTACCAACGAGATTCACCCGATAGAGATTCACACGAAACAATTTTTTCCAAGCAAGTGTCAACGTTTGATGAAGAGAGAGGCAGAGAGCTCTTTCCGCCTGCCTCTCTCTCTCTCCTACAAACTTTGACAATTGCTTGGAAAAAATTGTTTCGTGTGAATCTGGACTAATACACACTGAAAACAGTTATGTTGCCACAACCGAAATTGTTGCCAACCGATTTTTTGTAGTTCCATCCACTATCGGAAATTCGGTTGGGAGGCTAATATTTTTAAACAAAGGAACTAAATTGAATTCGGTTCCCTGTACCATAAATGTTATGGTGATTTCGATTCTGAATAATATGTTGTCCCGTCGACGCGAAATTCTGAAAACTACTTGGCCCTTTTTTGGTGGAACTTGTGTAGACCCTCGAATTATACTTAGCTCATATTTTAAAATTGTAGAATGTGGTATAAAAGTCCAGTTTTCAGGAAAGTGGCAACGAAAAGGTTGCACTGTTTTACAGTAGAGGTGGGAAACTATCGATAGTATCGATAGTTTAACTTTTTTGTGACTATCGACTGTTTTCTGCTAAGATTATTTAATATTTTAAAACTATCGATATTTTTGTTCTCTATCGATAGTGAATCCGAAATGATCCGCCACTAGAATTGTAACATTAACGGCCTGTTTCTTTATTTCGAACGACAGCGATGCGAACGAAAAACAGCTGACTTTAGACCTACAAACTGGCATCAGCCAGTATGTTTCCATTCTCTTTGTCGTTCTGATACCTTTTAGTAGGTCTACAATCAGCTGTTTTTCGTTCGCATCGCTGTCGTTCGATATAGAGAAACAGGCTGTAAAGCGTCCGGCAAGTTCACAAATGCAAACAAACACACAGATTATCTAGCCAAGAAAAGATCCAGCAATGCGGTTCGGACGTTTGGAGGCATTTTGCATTAAATTCCGACACAAACAGGCAAAATGTCTAACATGCCAAAATCACATAAAACAAGTGGAAACACGTCATATTTTCTAGGCAATTAACAACTTTGTAATACTTTGCTTATTGAGCCAACAAAGTCTACAATAAGGGAGTACATAACTGGGTTTAGCTCTAACAAGAAAGAATGTTCAGCAAAACTGGACAATTAATTTCGAACAGGCGCATGAAATTAAAAGAAAAAATGTAGATATGTTGTTTTTTATGAACAAAAATATCTATTGATCTCATTTTTAACTCGTATACATTAAACAAAATGGAAGTAATCAGTTTAGTCATTGAACTAAGAAAATTAAAAGTTGTTCTGTTTTGTTAAACAAATTGAATTATTTCTTTATTTATATGAACTACAATACAAAGTAAATTTATATTCTAATTTTACGGTCCAGGGAAGCCGGGTTACAATAACCATGTGGCTAGATTTTACAGCGACAGACCAGAGCCTCTGGCGGGAATCGCACCCACGACCCCCAAACTCATAGGCGAGCACGCTACCAATTCACCTATTGGGTCGCTCTTGAATTATTTATTTTACGTATAAAAGTTTTTCTTTGAGGACTATTAAAATTCGATAGTATCACGATAGTATCGTCGATATATCGTTATTTTCGTTAAGATTTGATACTTGAGAATCGATATATCGATAGCTTTTTTTAAAACTATCGAAACTATCCGGTAGCGCCACTCTCGATAGTTTGCCACCTCTATTCTACAGAAAATATATGGCCAATATTTGTAGAATTTCCGATAAGAAAATCTATATCATATCTATATCTATATCTCAGAAATTGGCAGGATTTTTCGAAATTCGAACATTTACGTACACAGTGGGGTAAAAAGGGAAAACATGGGATAAATGTAGTACAACAGGCAAATTCAAATGGCGAGAGCTAGAGTCGTGAAATTTGGTGCAAGTGTAGCCCTTATGAGGTAGACTCTGAAATTGACAGGATTTTTTCGAAATTCAAACATTTACGTACACAGTTGGGTAAAACGGGAAAAATGTGGTACAAAAGGTAAATCCAAATGGCAAGACCTAGAATCGTGAAATTTGGTGTGAGAGTAGCTCTTGCGACGTAAACAAGAACAAGGAGAGATTTTTTTTAAAATTTAGGGGCACAGTGGGATTGAAAGGGATAAATAATATGGTACCATCGCCAAATTTAAAGCCTAAAATTAGGATGGTGAAAATTGAAGCGAGGGATGTCTTTGTGACAACGGATCGGTGTAGTAAATTTTTATTTGTATTCGAAGTTTTCGGCACACAGTGGGGCAAAAAGTATAAAATATAGTACAGTGGCTTAAAAATGTCAAACATGGATCAATGGTTCCAGGGTAACTTTTGGAACATAAACTAGAGATTGGAAGTGATTTTTAGTAATTCGAACTTTAAGAGGCACAGTGGGACAAAACGGGTTAATTACGGAGCATGGGGAGAAAAGGGAACAATCTGCCCAAATTGGAACTTAAACATGAGATATGAAGAGTTTATATGGTTTTAGGAGCACAGTGGTCAAAAACGGTGTATGTTACAGTCGGGGCAAAAGGTTTAAGTATGCTAGCGTGGAGACACATTTTAAATACGGTACAGTGAGACAAAAAATTTTTAAATATGGTACAGTGGGGTAAAAATTGTGCACAGTGAGATAACGAGTTGAATGGGGCACAGTTGTGCAAGAAGGGGTTAACTATGGTACAATGGGGTAAAAATAGTTATATGTATATGGTAAAGTGGGACAAAATGGGTTAAAAATGGTACAGTGAGGCAAAAAGGGTTAAATATGGTACAGTGTGACAAAAATGGTTAACTATACAGTACAGTGGGGCATAACTGTGTTAAATTTTGTACAGTGGAGCAACGAGTGTTAAATATGGTACAATGGGGCAAAAACTGTCAAATATGGTACAATGAGACAAATGGTTTAATACGACACAGTGAGGCAAAAAGAGTTGACTATGGTACAGTGGGGCACAATTAGTTGAATATGGTAACGTGGGACAAAATGGGTTAAATATGGTACAGTGGGGCAAAAAGCATTAACTATGGAACAGTGGGTAAAAGATGTGTTAGCTATGGTACAGTGGGAC
This sequence comes from Eudasyphora cyanicolor, assembly GCA_963930755.1. Classification (NCBI taxonomy): domain Eukaryota; kingdom Metazoa; phylum Arthropoda; class Insecta; order Diptera; family Muscidae; genus Eudasyphora; species Eudasyphora cyanicolor. The sequence continues at coordinate 190,702,964 of OZ005734.1, forward strand.
ACAAATGGTTAAATATGGTACAGTATGACAAAAATGGTTACAGTGGGCACAAATAGTAAAATATGGTAACGTGGAACAAAATGGTTTAAGTATAGTACAGTGTGGCAAAAAGCGTTAAATATGGAACAGAGGGGCAAAAAGCGTTCAATATAGAGGGCAAAATATATAGTAGGACAAAAAGGGGTTCAATTTGTTTCAGTGGACTTAAAACGGTTAAATATGGTACAGTGGGTTAAGAAGCGTACATTTAGTACAGTGGGTAAAAATATGGATGCAGGGAGAGAGAAAGTTAAATATGAAATTAGAATGTTTTTTTATACCCTACACCACTCTGTGGTACAGGGTATTATAAGTTTGTTTCACGGCAGATGTTTGTAACACCTAAAAATAACACAGCTAGACCCACCTTAAAGTATACCGATCGACTCAGAATCACTAGCTGAGTCGATTTAAGCATGTCCGTCCGTCCGTCCGTCCGTCCGTCCGTCCGTCTGTGGATGTAAAGTTGTTCGTCGACTACAGGTCGCAATTTCACTCCGATCGTTCTGAAATTTTGCAGTTTAGAGTATTTCGCAGCTGTTAAGATCGCTATTGAATTTGGTTGAAATCGGTTCAGATTTAGATATAGCTCCCATATATATCTTTCGTCCGATTTGGCCCTTTAGTCCTATAGAAGCTGTATTTTACATCCAATCATTTTGAAATTTAGAATGGTAGAGTTTCTTGATCCATGAACCAACACTACCGAATTTGAAGAAAATCGGTTAAGATTTAGCTATAGCTCCCATATATATGTTTCGTCCGATTTGGCCCTTTAGTCCTATAGAAGCTGTATTTTACATGCAATCGTTTTGAAATTTGGAATGGTAGAGTTTCTTGATCCATGAACCAACATTGCCGAATTTGAAGAAAATCGGTTAAGATTTAGCTATAGCTCCCATATATATGTTTCGTCCGATTTTCCTCTTTAGTCCTGTAGAAGCTGTATTTTACATCCAATCATTTTGAAATTTAGAATGGTAGAGTTTCTTGATCCATGAACCAACACTACCGAATTTGAAGAAAATCGGTTAAGATTTAGCTATAGCTCCCATATATATGTTTCGTCCGATTTGGACATTTAGTCCAATAAAAGCTGTATTTTACATCCAATCGTTTTGAAATTTGGAATGGTAGAGTTTCTTGATCCATGAACCAACATTGCCGAATTTGAAGAAAATCGGTTAAGATTTAGCTATAGCTCCCATATATATGTTTCGTCCGATTTGGCCCTTTAGTTCTATAGAAGCTGTATTTTACATCCAATCGTTTTGAAATTTAGAATAAATAAATAAATTTATACATGAACTACAAAATTTATATTTCAGAGTTATTCAATATTACGAGAGTGGTGTAGGGTATTATATAGTCGGCCCCGCCCGACTTTAGCCTTTCCTTACTGGTTTCATAATGTATGCTCTTAGTAGCACTGTGGTGCAAAAGTTTAAAATTATGATGCAGTTGGGGCAAGCAAAAATTGTTCAATATGTTGCAGAGGGGAGAAAATGTGTTAAATATGGTTTAGTGGAACACAAAGGGTTAAATATGGTACGGTGAAGCAAAAAAGTTAAATACGGTAAAATGGTTCAATGTGGTAAGTGGGAAAAAAGGGAAAAAATAGTCCCAAATATGTATAAAAATTCGTACTTTAGAAGCAAAGTGTAATAAAAAGTGTTTAATATGGAACAGTGGTGCAAAAGAGTGCAAAGGTAGCTCTTACAGCATAAACCAAAGCTAAGAAATTGTTATTTCCAAATAGGTTCTTATACTTAAACCGTGGGGAAAAACAACTTAAATAAATGACACAGATAGGGGACAAAAATGTTGAAATGGGGCCTAAGCTTGCGAATTTGGATCTTAAAATATCTATTATCATTTTAAAATATTGTACAATCGTGCAAAATTGGTTAATTATGACACACAAAGGGTTAAATGTGGTACAATGGAGCGATTCACTTTAGATTTTTAAATTCGTAACTTTATAGACACAGTGGGACAAACATGGTTTTATATTGTACCAGGGTATGAATGAAGCTATTAGAACATAAACTAGGGGAAAGTTGCTAACGTATGAACCAAAAAATAGTTTTTCAACGTTCAGAGGTACAGTGGGAAAAGGGATAAATATTGTACCATGATGTCAGGGTAACTCTTGGAACACAAACTAGAAATAAAACGAGGGTTCGTATTTTATATATAAAAGTAATCAAATCTTCTTCATTTTGCAACATATGTAATTATCATGTCATTTTGAATGAAAGAGGTATAACTACCCTAAACAGAAAATAAATAAAAGATGGGGGCTGCGAAGCGCACCGGTTAAAGCTAGTTGTATTATAAATATATAAATACGAGTATGTGGGACATAAGCCAAGTGAGTCAATTTTTAAAAACGATGTCTTCCGATCGGGATGAAACATGCACCACGTTTAGGCCTATTGGATGGTAGTTATGACACAAAATTTCAATCAAATCGGTAAAGGAATGTCCGAGTTGTTGAGAGTGGAATTTGGACATTTTGGTCAAACGGCCTTTTTCTCCAATCCATGTAACTAATTACACTATGCTACAAATGAACACTTTTTGGAAAATACACGGACTTGACAGTCGTGACCAAAGGGTACACACTGAAAAAAAATCACGTCTGTAGCACATTGTCCCAAATATATTCTGCTTGAAACATATATATGTTTAGGATACATTCGAAATATATAATATTTGGAACACGCAAATACGTATTATATATTTGGCAAATTGATGTTCTAAGCAATTCCTTGTTTCCGTCCTAATATTTTTTATTTGGGACTATTATTTCCGAAACAAAGATTTATTTGCATTCAAAAATTCAGAAAATATTTTATTTGAGAAATTAGTTCTCAAAAATATTTTGTTGTAATATATTAACATATGCGCTCCAAATAAAGTTTCTTGATTTTCAAATAAAATGTATTTATTCATAAATACATAATATTTAAAATTTTCTGTTACAAATATATTTTCTTTCAAATCAAACATATCAAAAAGACGATTTCCCCCCGTGTAGTATAACCCTATACTCGGTTTGGCGAAATTGGTGACCAAGGAAAAAGGTGTCACCACACGCTGAAAAAAAATCGCTTCTGTAGTATATTGTCCCAAACATATTCGGCTTGAAACATATATATGTTTAGGGTACAATCTAAACATATAATATTAGTACATACAAAAAGTATATATTTTTGGGAAAATGTTACTGTAAACAAATCCTTGCTTACATCCCAATATGTTTTTATTTGGGACTATCATTTCCGACACAAATATTTATTTGCACTTAAGAATTCAGAAAATACGTCAATTGCGTTAAATTTTTACTAATTCAAAGTCATTTTTTTTCAGAAATTTTTAATGTTCGTAAAAATAATAAATAATAATAATTGAAATCGTATAATCTTGGATCAAAATAAATTACATGGAGGATTGACATGAAATGATGACTTGGAAATCTAACTCTGAAATTTGAAATTATTGATTTAAGGAGAAGTTAACGCTACATATGGCATTGTAACTGGGAGGTACAACACATATTTTATTTGAGAAATTTAGTTTGCAAATATATTTTGTTGTAATATATTAATATATGCGTTGCAAATATATTTTGTTGATTTTCAAATAAAATTTATTTTGTCAGAAATATATAATATTTAAAAAATTGTGTTACAAATTTATTTCCTTTCGATTCAAATATATCAAAAAACAATGTTTTGCCCCGTGCAGCTTTTCTCCAATATCTAATTCAGACTTGGTGCTACCGTTAACTATATTTGGTACCACCAAGCTAAGCTAAGAATATGCTGAACAAAGTTTCTTCACATGTTATACGAAAAATAAAATTCTCCCGTACTTTTGTTTGAAAAACTAAAGGAAAAAAATAATTTTTTTGTTCACTTTTTTGGCATAACTTTCAGGGACTCCTATTTTTTCGCTTACAATGTTTGGCAAAATTATAGTTAAGGTAAATCTGAACAACTTTTGTGAACATGTCAATACAATCTGAGCGTGTCTAGGCACCCTGAATAACTCAAAAAACCACATTGTACCTCAAAAATGTTAGTATTTTACTATTATGTAACAAAAATATATTTTTTGTGTAGTTTATGTTTAGAAACATTATAGAAATTTATAGCCCCTTTTGTAGAAGTAAGAGAATTTCAATTAAATCATGTTTTTATACCCCCACTATTGTGAACGAGGGTATAAATCAGTTGCTGCTGGCCAACAGTGAAACGCATCGAAGGATTGACATAAGAGACCCCAAGAATATTAGTCCGTCAGTCCGTCCGTCTGTCTGTCTGGCTGGGGCGCACGATAACTTTGGACAGGAGCAAAATTTATTGAAATATTGTTTCTTTAATAACTTCTACACCACTTCTCAGAATCTTTCACAATTCCACAAATATTATTTGTTTCTTGGTCACTATCACCGTGGGAAAAATGGGCGAAGTTGTGCCGCCCCCTTTGGTACCTCCCATACACATGGACCATTTTGCACAAAAAGTTAACGGCTTACAGATGGTTTCAAAATAGAGGAGGGTACTGGATGTGGTATCTTCTGCAGCGAGCTTGGCATGAAGGTCTCTCTACGCCTACGCAACGAATGTAGTATCTTTCAAGCAGAATTATTTGCAATTGCCAAAGCGGCTGAACTTATCTCGCTGATGAAAATATTTAGAAGCGATATTTGTTTTTTCGTCGATAGCCAGGCCGCTTTAAAGGCTCTACTGAGTACGAATATAAGGTCGAAGGTAGTCAGCCGTTGTCGCAGAGAGCTTAAGGTTCTCAAAGAACAGCATAATATAAGTCTGTGCTGGGTACCGGTACACAATGACATATTCGTTAATGAGGCTGCTGAGAAACTCGCAAAATCAGGCGCAACTTCCTCGAGCAACATAGAGACTGATGTCTGCCCTCCCCTTTCATTAATTTACTCAGATATTACATCGAAATACAAAAACCTTTGGGAACTGAGATGACAATCAACAGCAGGATGTGAACAAACAAAAGCTCTCTGGCACGAACTGTCTTCACGAAATACTGATATATTGCTAGGATTAGATAAAGTTAATATACGAAAGATTGTGGGCCTTATTACAGGACACAATAGCCTTGGTAAGCATATGAATAGAATTGACTTAAGAAATGACGACCTATGCCATTGTTGTCAGGACCCTGTCGAAGTGGAAGACACCTTTCATTTCCTTTGCCAGTGTCCTTTTTTATCCCATAGAAGAAACAAGATACTGGGCTCTTTTTTCTTTCAGGAGCCGGAAGAGCTGAAAGGACTGGACCCACTCAGACTTCTACAATTCATTAAGGCATCCGATCGGAACTCAAGAATTAACTGATTTGGAAGAAGAAGAATGTATGTGGAATCACAATAGATCAATTATGGTCTCAGTGGGCGCTTGGACTCACTCAGTCAACCTAACCCAACGGCTTATAACTTAGATTACAGTCCACACATATACTTGCAATTCTGTGAAATGTAATGCTTTTGTAGTAACTACAGTCCCGTAAAAAATGGGAGTTATTGCCACGCCGCTTTTGGTGCCTACAATACAAATTGACCATTTTTCACAAAAAGTTAATGGTTTATAACTTTGATTCCAGTCCATACAAATATTTAAAATATTGTGGAGTGTAATGTTTTTATTGTACCCATAGTCCATTGAAAATTGGGCGTTATTGCCACACCCCTTTTGGTACCTCCCAAACAAAATGGCGAAAATAAAAAACATGAAAAAGTCATAATTTATACATTTTCCAAATAGTCATAGTTTTCTTCGTTAGGATTCTACCTTTCCGAAAATGTATTTTTTACGTTTTTTTTGTGCCAAAAAATTGTAATTGGAATTTAAAAAAAACTTTACCACTAACAAATTTTTGGTTTTGGTTTCATAAAATAGTATGCCCCATTCTACACAAAAATAAGATTTTAGGTCTCGGACAAACAAAAAAATTTATTTCATAGTGTTATCTAACAAAATAAAGATAATCATCTAAATAAAATAGAGGTTGTACCACATATTTTAGCACAACTCGAGGACCCTTTATCCCAATTGGTTCAGGAAGGATATAAAGAATTCTAAATTAAGTAGTCTTCATCTCCTTCTAATATCAATTGTTCATCCCATCAGCGTTTTCAAAGATATCTTACAAAATATTGCAAAAAAAATATTTTTTTTTGGGAAAATTTTAATAATTTTTGAATTAAAAATATCGACAATTTCACAATTATTATATTTTGATTATTTAATCGTAAAGTCTGATCGGTCATGAATAAAACGAGACTATTCTAAAGAAGAAAATCGATGCATAACTTAAAATGTTAACACACGCTTAAAAAAAATTGCTTCTGTAGTATATTGTCCCAAACATATTCGGCTTGAAATATACATATGTTTAGAGTACACTCCAAATATATAATATTTGACACACATAAATATTATATGTTTGGGAGAATATTGTTCTAAACAAAAATATGTTCCCATTCCAATATTTTTTATTTGGAACTAGTATTTCCGAAACAAAGATTGATTTGTATTTAATTATTTTGGCAATGTATCAATGCCTTGATTTAAAGACAAGTTTTCTGTTTTTCAGATGCTCAAAGATAATTTTTTTTTTTATAAATTTTAAATGTTTTTAAATTTTAATTAAAACTTAAATCGTATAATCGTATAATCTTTCGTGAATATAAATTGCATTGATGGATTGACAAAAAATGATGAATTGGAATATTTATAAATTAAAAGACATTTTTAGCTATAAAGTTTAAAACGAAAACTAGGAAAAACTAACTAAAATTCGAAAAAATCAGCAGTTTTAAAAATTTTTTTAAATAAAATATGTTTGGAATACTTCTTAAACAATAACTTTGTTTGTGGGTACACACATATTTTATTTGTGAATGTCAGTTAGCAAATATATTATGTTCTAATATATTAATATATGCGTTCCAAACAAGATTTCTTGATTTTCAAATAAAATTTATTTGTTAACAAATATATAGTATTTGAAAAAATCGCTTCCAAATATATTTTCTTTCAATTCAAACATATCAAAAATGACTATTTTCCCCCGTGCAACTATACAGCTGTAGAATAGGACTAAACTTGGTGCAAGTTTCATCCTCATCAGAAGACATCGGATTTAAAAATTCACTCACTTGATTGACATGAAATCCACCATATATATTACTGCGATCAAATTATAGTTTTGGCACAAACTGAAGGTTGTGAGTGACCATGGCCTTGCACATCTTTTCTTTTCGTGTATTTGTATCATTCGTATCAAACTGTCAGCCCCAATACAAATATCAGTTAAATCGTCAGATTTCAGGCGGAGCACTTCAATTTTTTAAGTGATATGATAAGAAGATAACAACAAAAAAGTAATTAACCTCTCGGTAGGTAGAAGGTGTAAATAATACCGTCGTGGACTTAAATATAGACACTAGACCTCGCCTCACTTATATGGAGCATTTTTTTTCGAATTTTGCCCCAATTGGTTAAATATGCGATTTGATGTAAAAATTCATGTGGTAAAATTTGAAGTCGATCAGAGTGTGCCAGCCCGTGCCACAATGAAGTCAAAGTTCAAAATATATAGAAAACAATCGTTTTTCATTAATTTATTATATAAAAAAACATGCAATTCATATAATGTTTTCTTAATTTTCAATTTTTGATATTCAAACATATCATTAAAAAAAAGAAGAGAATTAATATTATTAAATTATTATAAGATCGACGATTTAGTATATGATGGGAATTCCTTTCGGTAGTTCTCAACATGAAGAAGCAAGTACTGCTTGTCTTCTTCGCTATGTGTTAAGGACCGGTTAAAATCTGTAATAAGTTTGACTTTTCTCTCAGCAGCATCATTAACAACATTAATATTTTTCAGAATTTGAACGCCTTTAATGTATTCTGGTCTTTCGTGCCAATTTGAGGGATCAAAGTTTAAAAAATTGGTGTCTATTTCCAAACGTGCAAAAAAAGTTTTAGTTTTATGTGTTACAAAGCAACTCAAATCTTTACGCAAACTTTTTTAGGCAGTAAAATTACATTGTCTTCCTCAGTTTCGATCTCAGTTGCAAGTGCAGCAACCATTTTTCTTTTTACGTCAAAGTCCACGTTGCAATCAAAAAACGCAAGAGCAACTAACTCTTCCGATAAATACCATAGGTGGTTTCGGATTTTTACTAATAATGGTATTGATATGTTTGGGTCAATATAACTTGCAATCTTTATAACCAGCTGTAAATCGTTATTTGGTGCTTCGACAGCATAAGTGGTTCTGAACCAGTACGGAACATACAGGCGTACCAGAAATATACAAATATTTCGCAAACCATTCAACTGGCTGGAAGACATTTGAAACTGTTTTTGTAAAGCATATATTTTTAAAACATATATGGCTTTCGACATGAATCTTGCATGGGATGTTGCCCCAGGTGCATGAAATGCGAAATTTGGGATGATGCCACCAAGAAAAATATACGTAAGTTGTAATAACTCTTTATAATCATGTCGAATATGGTCTTTTTCTAAATGTTTAATACAAAACCCTTTGCTGAAGTTACATTCTTCGACACTTACAGCACGTTGCACTTCTTCATCCATAATACCAACCTTGAAATCTTCCAACTTAAAAGTGTTCCATTCCCGTGAAAAACGTTCAAATATACCAACTTCTGGTCCACTAGATTTTCCAAAATATACCTCAAAAACAGCTCGCAGTAAGATTTCTGCAATATGATGCCTGCATTGTAACCACATCAAACTCCGATCTAATTTTGTTCTCCAGCAACATTTCTGCCCCATTATGTTGACCAGTGTTGGTAGCAGTTGTGTCAAAGCACACCATTTCTAATGAATTTATCATGTTCACTTTCGTTAAATAATCATATATTGATTGTGCGATTGCTGCTCCAGATCCAACTTCAATAATTGGAATGGCAATTAACTTTTCAATTTTTCTGCAGTTAAAACAATAGCTAGGCGGTCAACTTTTTCTTTTCCAGCCATTGCAGGAAGTAGTTTACCATCCCAATGTAGAACGAATGTGTCAGGAATCTGAAAAATGTTAATTCTGTGAAATATTCATAACAATTTTAAAATAAATTGTATTACCTTGAAATTCTCAATAATTTATTTGCCATGACATTGACGATATTCTTTGCGTTGTCTTCTCAAACTTGTAGAATTAAGAACCAAATCTTCAATATTGTGACCTAAAGCTTTCGCTGTCGCAGAAATAAAATGGATTGCGAGTGGAGTCGATATATCACCAGCATCCATGTATGCCAACATTCAGTCATCTATGAATTTTTTCTTAACACGATTCTCTGTCGGGTTAATGTTTTTTGGTTCAATTGTCGGCGAATCTGCAAACTTTTCAGATTCACATTCACTTGCATCAAATTGTACAGTCAAGACTAAAGTAAAAATTATTGAACAAAATAAGTTGAAAGAAAAAAATTACTCATTCTGACTTTAATATAACCTTCAGAGCTTTCAATTCTTTGATGCTGATATTTCTTCTAACGCTAATACAGAACTCTCTTTAATTGTCTTTTTTCACACCGCACATAATAAAAAAAGCACTGTAACACTTGTAGTTTTGAAGGTAATTTGCATCCAACTATTTTTTTTCGCATTTTCCTATCAAATGCACGTATATGTCAGCAGATCTAAGATTTAGCGATTTATTTAAAAATTCTGTACTGATTGTACTATTTTTAATACTTTTAATAAACAACTTTTCACAACCGCACTCAATTTCGCAATGGAAAATTACTAAAATCAAAATATAAAAGCTAAACGAAATTGGTGGCAGAATGTCACAATGTACACATGTTCTACCGTTAGTTTTCTTAGAATATAAGAACGTGGAATTTAACTTCCTTGTGTTGTGTTGTGACTCACTCAACTTGTGAGAGTTGTTTTACATGTAGATAAGACTGGGATAAATTTAGTGCTACACGGGGGAAAATCGTCATTTTTGATATGTTTGAATTGAAAGAAAATATATTTGGAAACTATTTTTTTAAATATTTTTTATTTGTTAACAAATAAATTTTATTTGAAAATCAAGAAGTTTTGTTTGGAGCGCATATATTAATATATTAGAACATAATTTATTTGCAAACTGACTTTCACAAATAAAATATGTGTTTACACACAAACAAAGTTACTGTTTAAGAAGTTTTCCAAAATACATTAATACATTGCCAAAATACATTAATACAAATTAAACTTTGTTTCGGAAAAATTGGTTCTAAATAAAAAATATATTAGAATGCGAACATATTTTTGTTTAGAACACTATCCTCCCAAACATATAATATTTGTGTGTGTCAAATAATATATATTCGGAGAGTACCCTAAACATATGTATATTTCAAGCCGAATATGTTTGGGACAATATAGTACAGAAACGATTTTTTTCAGCGTGTACGTATGTATGCTTTGTTAAAAAGTTCCATGCACTATTTAAAAAAAAACAAATAAAAACGAGTACAGTTGATTTAGTTTTCTTGTGTTAGTTGCAAATATTTCTTTCATGAAGAGTATTTACGGAAAATAAAAAAAATGAAGGAAATACATAAAAAGAAAAAATTTTGTTAAAAAAAATTCCTAACTTATAATATCAATGAAAAAACGATTGCTTTCTATATATTTAGAACTTTGACCTCATTATGGCACGGGTTGGCACACTCTGATCGACTTCAAATTTTACCACATGAATTTTTACATCAAATCGCACATTTAACCAATCCCCAAATGCAAAATTCGAAAAAAAATTTGAGGCGAGGTCTAATAGGCACAAGAAACTAAATTCCGCTTACTCAAAAGGAAAACTATTCTTTATATTCCTCTTATCCTTAATATATTAATACATTTTTTCTAAGTATATTTTAAAAAAAGGTAATCTAAAATATACTACTAATCTAAGGTTAAAGTTATGAGGTCGGTACCAAACTGAGCCGACCTATCTAAGAAAACACAACAAATTTGGGATTTTTTTCTTTTTTTCTCAACATAACCTGCTTTAAGCTCGATACACTTTTTTCCAGCGATTTTCAATAGCTTCGATACATTGTTTATAGTAAGAAATGTCTAGCTCCTGAAATAGCCATCAACCGCAACCTCCACCTCTTCATTGCTGGCAAATCTTTTTCCGCCGTGTCATTTTTTTCAAATTTTGAAACAAAAAATAATCCTAGGGAGATAAATCTTGAGAATAAGGTGCGTGCTGCAGCAATTCGAAATTTAATTCATTGATTGTGGCCATCGCTATTCTGGATGTGTGAACTGGTGCATTGTCTTGATTGTGAGCAAACGCGACACCCATCTTGCGTACAGCTTTCTCATCATTAAATTTCTCGTCAATATGCGATGTATAGCACTTTTTGAAATGCCTATGTCTTCAGCTAGCTCAGGAAACTTTAACTGACGGCTACCCAATACCATTTTATGGACTTTTAAACCGATTATGGCGGACACCTAAATTGCTCGATCACTACGGTGTTCGTCCTCGCGGCTTGTACGACCCCGTTTTAACTCTGGCACCCAATATTTTATAGTTGTAAACGAAGGGTAGTCGATTTTGGGGGAGTCGAATCTAGGTCGGTTTTAATATTGGTTGGACAGAGACCTTTCAAATGAAAGAATTGTATTATATATCGGTGACCAATTGTTTCCATGTTTAAAAATTCACTGTCCCCACTCCTAAATTAACACCATCGGTAGAGTACTTGTGGAACATTTTTTATATAAAATTTAAGGAAAACAAGTAAAAGCGTTGAGTTCGGCCATGCCGATCTTATATACCCTCCACCATGGATTACATTCAATTTTATTCCTGGGAAAATCTTTGGAATGGAGCAAATTATGAAACGAACTTTTTGTTTAAGAAAATTATTAAAAAAAACGAACTCTGCAATTGTTAGGCCGCAAATTCTTTAGTCAGACTCTTCACCTGTGGTATTTTTGGAAAATTATTAAAAAAAACGAACTCTGCAATTGTTAGGCCGCAAATTCTTTAGTCAGACTCTTCACCTGAAAAATGTGGTATTTTTGGCTTAAAATAGCTGTTTTTGAGAGCTACATCCACACGTGGAGTACAACAAAATATAATTTTATTTGTATACATGTCTTAGAAAATGTGGTGTTTATGACTTAAATAAGACTTTTTGGAGCGACATCTATAGGTGTACTATAACAAAATATGAACTGAGTTAAAAAAATTTGTACTGCGATAAATTCTTCTCTTAATTATATACAAACTGCAAAGATTCAGTTAAAATGCTTAGAAAATATGGTATTTATGGCTTAAATACGTAAATTTAGGAGCGACCTCCATAGGTTGACTTTAACAAAACGGACGGACAGACGGATATGGCTAAATCGTCTTAGAATTTTACGACAATTAAGAATATATATCAGATGAATATTTTGACAAAATAAATATACCCCCATCCTATGGTGGAGGGTCTAAAAATATCTGCACAACAGGACGATCAAACTACTATCTTTCAACCTAAACTAACATAACCTAAAGCATTAAATTGGTTCAACGGGAGGGGCCAGAGCTAACCTATGGTTTTCCTTAAGTCCGTGTATTATCACAATGGAACACATAGTGTGTTTTATCACAAAGGACATACAGAATACTCTATGTATACCTACACACAGAATACAGTTGGTTGCCTTAACTGAATTATTTGCCAACCGAATTTTGGTAGTTCTGTCTACTATCACGAGATTCCATCAGGACAACCAACATTGTGGTTGTGGTATACTTCTGCTTCCATGTTTGGTATATATATTTGGTTGCGCCAACTACGGAAATGGTGGCTAAAATTATCTGTTGCAAGTTACCACAACCAACTGTTTTAAAAAATTAGTTGTTCTGACAATTTGTCAGTCATGTACTACCGACAAGTAATTAAAAATACTTTTCAATAATTTTTATTCTATTTATTGAACAAAAAAACCAAACAATTCATAACAAAATTAAAAATCCCATATAACAAATTCATCACTATTATGAGATGTGGAAATATTTGACACAAAATTACACGAAAAAAAAAACAGAAAACTTTTATGCAAATATCGCTTAACCCTGTGCTTTAAATTTCATGATTGTTGCTTTTATTTTTTATTTATGTAAAACATTTTGCACAACATATTCTGCATTCCACACATTATTATCCACACGAGATTATTTTTGACTACATATACCGTTCTTGAACAAAATGTTGAAAATGTTGTTTATTTATGTCGAGAAATTTTATTTTTTGTTTGTCATGTATCAGCAACAGAACAGCAACCAATCTTTCGGTTGTAGTTCCCAAAATACATTTAATTATTCTAAATTTGGGAAATGATTGGGATAACAAAAAAACGATTATTTATTCATATTTTTTCTGTTGTATTAACCAATTATTCGTTGCAACAATAATGTTTGTTCTATTGATACAATTTCTGTTGTCAAGAATAAAACATTGGTTGTCACAACTAAAAATCTATCATATGGTACTATAATGAAAATTTAAAATTAGTTACCACAACTAACCGAGTGTGAATGAAAAAAAAACAATCTTAAATTGATTGATACAACCATCGATTTAGTTGCAAGCATTTTCATTTGATTGTATCCATGTTATTATTGTTGTTTTAACTATTTATATATAAATACAACCGACACACCGTGTAGGCAATATACTTTTTGTTGCTAGTACTATTTTTATACCCTACACCACACTGTGGTACAGGGTATTATAAGTTTGTTTCACGGCAGAAGTTTGTAACACCTGAAAATAACACAGCTAGACCCACCTTAAAGTATACCGATCGACTCAGAATCACTAGCTGAGTCGATTTAGCCATGTCTGTCCGTCCGTCCGTCCGTCTGTCCATGTAGAGGTGTTCGTCGACTACAGGTCGCAATTTCACTCCGATCGTTCTGAAATTTTGCAGTTTAGAGTATTTCGCAGCTGTAAAGATCCCTATTGGCTGAAATCGGTTCAGATTTAGATATAGCTCCCATATATATCTTTCGTCCGATTTGGCCCTTTAGTGCTATAGAAGCTGTATTTTACATCCAATAGTTTTGAAATTTAGAATGGTAGAGTTTCTTGATCCATGAACCAACACTACCGAATTTGAAGAAAATCGGTTAAGATTTAGCTATAGCTCCCATATATATGTTTCGTCCGATTTGGCCCTTTAGTTCTATAGAAGCTGTATTTTACATCCAATCGTTTTGAAATTTAGAATGGTAGAGTTTCATGATCCATGAACAAACACTACCGAATTTGAAGAAAATCGGTTAAGATTTAGCTATACCTCCCATATATATGTTTCGTCCGATTTGGCCCTTAAGTTCTATAGAAGCTGTATTTTACATCCAATCGTTTTGAAATTTAGAATGGTAGAGTTTCTTGATCCATGAACCAACATTGCCGAATTTGAAGAAAATCGGTTAAGATTTAGCTATAGCTCCCATATATATGTTTCGTCCGATTTGGCCCTTAAGTTCTATAGAAGCTGTATTTTACATCCAATCGTTTTGAAATTTAGAATGGTAGAGTTTCTTGATCCATGAACCAACATTGCCGAATTTGCAGAAAATCGGTTAAGATTTAACTATAGCTCTCATATATATGTTTCGTCCGATTTTGCTCTTTAGTCCTGTAGAAGCTGTATTTTACATCCAATCATTTTGAAATTTAGAATGGTAGAGTTTCTTGATCCATGAACCAACATTGCCGAATTTGAAGAAAATCGGTTAAGATTTAGCTATAGCTCCCATATATATGTTTCGTCCGAATTGGCCCTTTAGTTCTATAGAAGCTGTATTTGACATCCAATCGTTTTGAAATTTAGAATGGTAGAGTTTCTTGATCCATGAACCAACACTACCGAATTTGAAGAAAATCGGTTAAGATTTAGCTATAGCTCCCATATATATGTTTCATCCGATTTGGCTCTTTAGATCCAATCGTTTTTATACCCTACACCACACTGTGGTACAGGGTATTATTTAAGTATAAAATGTCCCAAAAGTAAATTTATGTAAACAATTTATACATGAATTACAACATTTATATATCAGAGTTATTCAATATTACGAGAGTGGTGTAGGGTATTATATAGTCGGCCCCGCCCGACTTTAGCCTTTCCTTACTGGTTTAGTTTTTATTATATTACCTTTTGGACATATGTAACGTAAACAGAATTTTGGTTGCTATACCTATATTAATGCCCACGACTGTATAAAGTAAATCAGTTTACATGTCATTAATTTAATTGAGAAAAAAGCGTATCTGACAATTTTTGTTTTCGAAATTGCGTTGTTCATTTATTCTGATAAAAAAACCTTGAAATTCTTACAGAATATTAAATAAACACCAATTTCGATAACATTTCCAGCTACACCATTTTTGAATTAATGACATCGATATATTGTAAATACGAGTATTTATTTTCTCTATCATTAACAAAAAGGCCGGATAGAACAATGCAAATTTCGTGTGTGACTCTACACAATGTGTCGCAGTGCTGCAGTGAATGCTGAAGTTACTGGCAAGGATTGTTGCTTCTTATTCTGTGATTGGAGGGCCATTGCGAAGGGAGTTTCATGTCTCGGACAGAAACATATTATTGCGTTCCCATACCAAGTAAATGGTAATAATCTCAGACTAGTGAATGGATTTATAATTCACCTCGTTCGACCGTGATATGTACTAGTTGGGTTATCGTGAAAGTTCCTGTGGTCCCTCGACAATCCCACTGCGGTAGCGTTAAACAATTTACGTTGTCTTAACTATGGCTGCGGAAGAAATCCAATCGATTTTGGACTATGGTCTGAAGGTGAAACTGTTCATAATAGAATGTAGCCCACAGTGCCTGTGCGGCTATGAGAGTTTCGTTGAGGATATTCTAAACGATTGTAAGTCTCATTTTGACTACATTGCCACCGATACGCGAACAACATTGAAGACAATTGCCAAATCAAAATTTATAAATTATTCAACCGTTGTGATCATACTGAATGGTGGCGATTTTGATATCTGCAATCGCATATTACAAGCCTTGTTGACTTGCTTCAGGAAAAATCGATTTCTACGATATAAAGCAAAATTAATAGTGGTCAACCAAATTGCAACTTCAGCATCAATTGTCAAGCGCAGAAGTGTAGCAGATAACCACCTCGACTTTGATTTTGACCGCGACTATGACAAATATGATAATGTGGTTATATTGCTAAATGAAATGGAAACTAAAATCGAAGCATTCAAATGGTACATTGTCATGTTTCATATTATGCGAGATGTACCCTTGTGGCCCATACAAAAGACTCTGGAGCTTATGAGACGTCCCGAAAATAGTAAAGCGGTAAGGTCCTCCACAAATGTCGATGTATATTTCTATACCATTAATCCAGCCCTGGCGATAATTGACAACAATTACCATTTCACCGCAAGCGAGGGTCTTAGCCTAAGAGAGGGCAGCGAACAGGATGTTGCAAATATAATCAGAACATTGAAATTGCTCGGAGTTCCCTATATAATAGTCGAAGACTGTAGTCGGCAGCAACATATAGAACTCTTCGATTATTTAGCCACCGCCGATTTTAGTCCCGTGAAAACTTTCCTACTATTTTTAATGTCGCACGGAGATAGCGATAATGTTCTCTATACCTATGACGGGCAGTTGGATATCAACCGCAATATAGTCGAACGTCTACAATCGAATGCTAGCCTCAAGGAAGCTTCTAAATTTATTTTAGTCAATGCTTGCCGCGGCGATATTGACCTAGATTATGCCACCAAAGCTGAGCTGAAGCAAATCAAACCTACAGCAAATCACAATCATTTGTTGCCAAATACCATGATCCTATACAGTGTTCCCGATCGGGTACAATCACCTAGATGCCCCCAAGCCGGCTCACCATTTGTACAAAGTCTATGTTTGAATTTGCTGAATATTGATCACACCGATGATGTGGCAAAGCTGGAGCGGGATATTGATCATGACCTCGAATTGGTCGATTATTACTGTAATCATAGGCTGCGTTTCGAATTGCTGCGTCATGGCAACGAGAAACATCGAATTATATCAATACCCCTGGAAGCTGTACAAATGTTGACTTTGTTGCAGAGAATTTCCCATGATTTCCCCTTAGGAGACGCTACCACCGATCCTCAGCAAGTGTTTCGTGGACTTCATTATATTTGTGGTAATCTCAATGAAAAGTGTTTTCCAAAACGGAACATTTTACAGATATACTTTGGAGCAGAGCTGGAATCGGACAGGTACCGAGGTAATCCAAATCAATATTTTAAGAGTGTTTGATAAACAGTTATGTATATACAGTGACGCACAAAAGTATTGACATACCATACATTATGAAATGAGAAATAAATTTTAATCTAAACAACCTAACCTATATAGTTGAAAATAATTGTTTATACATATATAAGAAAAGGTGAGCACCCCCAGAAAGTGAGTAGCTAGTTTGCCCGCTTATGAGTTTACGGGTCGTGGGTTCGTTTCCCATCGGAGGGTCTGGTCTGTCGCTGCAAAAATGTAGCCACATGGTCTTTATAACCCTGCTCTTCCCTGGACCGTAAATAAAGTTAGAATATAAATTTACTTTGTTTGTAAATAAATAAATATAAGAGAATATATTTGACACAAAAGAATGTGTCATTGATATATACATATGTTGATAGCAATAGAATTGATATTGTTTTATTTTAAATCAAATATTAGACCAATAAGGAACGTAGGCTACGTATTACGTCTGTACGATACTTTACAGAACTATTAGTGTGATTACCATTTTTCCTGCAAATGATAACACAGTGCGACAAAATAAACTCAAGTTGAGAAGCAAATGACGCGATACTATTTTTCCTGTAGGTCTTATCGTGTAAAACAAGAACGGATTTTCGGGTAAAAAACCGAAATGTTTGCCTTTTTCACTTGAACGCCTATAACTTTGTTAATTATTAACAAAGTTATAGGCGTTATTTAGAAAGAAGAGAATTAGACCTTTCGAATTAATTGTCCTACAAACAAATGTTTTCATTTTTGTCCGTCATTTTCTAGTAAGATTAATTAATTTTTATATATAGTATATTTTATAACGAAAAAACCAGTCTCTTAAAAATCCGTTTGCAATTGACGGAGTTATTAAACTTTTATTAAAACAAGTAAGAAAGTTTCAGTCGGGTAAACCGACTAAGGTATACCCTCACTTTGTGAGTAATGTAATGAATATTACTCGAATTATTCTGTCAATTTGTGTGGGAGGTACCAGAAGGGGTTTATCAAATACACTTTTTTTTTTGCTGAACATTAGATACTTTAAATTCATTGCACTGTGCCGACTTATAAGCATTTATGTGCACAGGTATAAACGTTATGAGACATTAAATTGTGGTATGATTTGGGCATTTTGTGTGGGAGGTACAAAGAGGGGCGTGACAATAACGCCCATTTTTCACAGGGCTATAGACACTATAAAAACATTACACTGTAAAAAATTTCAAGTATTTTTATACACTGGTTTTAATGTTATAAGCTGTTAACTTTTGGTGCAAAAAGGTACCTTTGTGTGGGAGGTACCAAAAGGGGCGTGACAACAACACCCATTTTTCCCTGGACTGTAGGCAATATAAAAGCATAATACTGTACAAAATTTCAAGTATTTTTATACACTGTTATTAATGTTATAAGCTGTTAACTTTTGGTGCAAAATGGTGCATTTGTGTGGGAGGTACCAAAAGGGACGTGGCGACTTCGCCCATTTTTCTCGAGTTGATAACGACTAATAAGCTAATACTATGTGTGGAATTTCAAAAGATTCGAATAAGTAGTATAGCAGTTATTAAAGAATCAATATTTCACAAAATTTGAACCCTTTGTGGGGGAGGTACTAGAAGGAGTGGACCAATATGGCCCATCTTCGAACTTAGCCGGAGATAGAAAAAAATATTACCACATACCAAATTTGAGGTCAATCGGTTACTCCTTTCGAGAGTTATCGTGCGCACCAGCCAGCAGACACACAGACAGACAGGCAGACAGACAGACAGACAGACAGACAGACAGACAGACAGACGGACGGACATTGCTCATTCGACTTAAAATGACCCAAAACGGATTTCCTCCGAACATACTTGGGGTCTTAGGTCACTTCTTCGACGTGTTACACTTTTTTCCGTAGCAAATGATATATACCCTCGTCACACTAAAGTGAGGGTATAACTAAAGCGGTATATAAACACTAGTTTCGGATTTTGTGAGTGTCCGGCAAATTTCGTACAACAAACGTTGTTATACTCGCCAAGAACTACAAGAAAAATAGTATCGCTGTTTTGGGTTTTTGCACTTTCGCACTGTGTAATCTGTGTATATCAGGCTCCCCACAACCATGTACAAAATCCCCCGAAAATTAATTTTTCTGCAAAATTTTGTTAAAATTACAATTCTGTACAAAATGTCAATGAAATTACATTTCTCTAAAAATTATTATTATACCCTCACTTTAGTGTGACGAGGGTATATATCATTTGCTACGAAAAAAAGTGTAACACATCGAAGGAGTGATCTAAGACCCTAAGTATGTTCGGCGGATATTCGTTTTGGGTCATTTTAAGTCGAATGAGCAATGTCCGTCCGTCTGTCTTTGTGTCTGTCTGTCTGCTGGCTGGTGCGCACGATAACTCTCGAAAGGAGTAACCGATTGACTTAAAATTTGGTACGTGGTAATATTTTTTTCTATCTCCGGCTAAGTTCGAAGATGGGCCATATTGGTCCACTCCTTCTAGTACCTCCCCCACAAAGTGTTAAAATGTTGTGAAATATTGAATCTTTAATAACTGCTATACTACTTACTCGAATCTTCTGAAATTCCACACATAGCCTTAGTTTATTAGTCGCTATCAACTCGAGAAAAATGGGCCATGTTGCTACGCCCCGTTTGGTACCTCCAAATGTTGCTACGCCCCGTTTGGTACCTCCAAATGTTGCTACGCCCCTTTTGGTACAAATGCACCATTTTGCACCAAAAGTTAACAGCCTTTAACATTAATACCACCGCATAAAAATACTTGAAATTTTGTACAGTGTAATGCTTTCATAGTGCCTACAGTCAAGTGAAAAATGGGTGTCATATTCACGCCCCTTTTGGTACCTCTTACACAAAGGTACCATTTTGCACCAAAAGATAACAGCTTATAACATTAATACCAGTGTATAAAAGCACTTGAAATGTTGTACAGTGTAATGCTTTTATAGTGTCTTTTGCACTGTGAAAAATGGGCGCTATTGCCACGCCCCTTTTTGTACCTCCCACACAAAGGTACCATTTTGCACAAAAAGTTAAGAGCTCACAGCATGAGTACCAAGCACGAAAATGCAACAACATTTTGCACAGTGTAACGCTTTTGAAGTCCCTATAGCCCTGTCAAAAATGGCCGTTATCACCACGCCCCTTTTTGTACCTCCCACACAAAATGGCCAAATTATACCAAATTAAATATCTCATAACGTTAATATACCAGTGCAAAAAACGCTTATAATTCGGCGCAGTGCAATGTATTTAAAGAATCTACTATTCAGAGAAAAATAGGTGTATTTGTTAAAAACATTCTGGTACCTCCCATACAAATTGACAGAATAATTCACAAAGTGAGGGTATACCTTAGTCGGTTTACCTTTTTTTTTTTTTTTTTTTTTTTTCTCTTCTTTATTTGCAATCTATTTTACAATAATAAGCAAATCTGATAACTTAAAAATTAACATGAACATTGCTTCCCATTGGAAACAATATTATAAAATATACATTAATGTATAGTGCTGACTTAATTTACAAGAGTTGAACAAATCAATAATAGTAAATATATTTATAGGACAATAGTTTTATGCAGTAATTTAAATGAAATGCTATGTGAATGGGAGATCAAGAACATGCTTTCGTTTTAGTCTTCTTATTTCATCAGTGTCATCTAATAGTGTGATTGCCAATGTGTTAGTATGATTGCTGAGCCTTTGTAAGTAATTACTGCTAATTTTTTTTATTTCGGATTTTATAAATGGAAAGTCAAGGTCTCTATGTAATGTTACATTGGTTACATAAAATGGAGCGTTTGTAATGCTTCTCAAGGTTTTGCTCTGGAATCTTTGCAGAATTTCAATATTGGAATTACTTGTTGTCCCCCATAACTGTATGCCATAGGTCCAAATGGGTTTTAATATAGTTTTGAGCAGTAGAACTTTGTTTTCGAGGGAGAGTTCAGATTTTGGCCCTAGAAGCCAGTACATTTGTTTATATTTTAGATCGAGTTGCTTTCTTTTAGCAACTACATGGGATCTCCAAGTAAGTCTTCTGTCTAGATGAATACCTAAATATTTGACAACATTTCTGCTAGGAATCTCAGTTTTATTCAAAAATACAGGTGGGCAGTTCATCTTCCTTAATGTAAATGTTATGTTGCTTGATTTTTGAGCATTAACTACAATTTTCCATGTTGTAAGCCAAGTTTCAATTTTGTTCAGTTGTAATTGTAATATTCTCGATGCTTCAACTGGGAAATGATCGGAGCATAAAAAGGCTGTGTCGTCGGCGTATGTTGCAACTGTAACGTTGTCGTTAATTGGCATATCATATGTGGAAAGTGTGTATAATACTGGGCCAAGTACGCTGCCTTGCGGGATACCAGCTTTTATTTCACAAATCTGAGATACGTCGTTATTAGTTTTAACATAAAAGAGTCTATCTCTTAGGTAAGATAGAAAGAATACATAAAAAGGAGCAGGAAGAATATTTTTTAGCTTATAAAGCAAACCAATATGCCACACTTTATCAAACGCCTGTTGTATATCTAGGAATACAGCTGAACAGTACTTTTTATCTTCAAGTAAATTTGTTATTTCTTTTACTACGCGATGGCATTGCTCTGGAGTTCCATGTTTACTTCGGAAACCAAATTGATGTTCAGGAATGATATTGTTTTTTTTCAAGAAAAGGGTTAAGTCGCTTCATGAGTATTCGTTCAAATATTTTAGAAAATATAGGAAGTAAACTGATAGGTCTGTATGAGGATAATTCATTTTCTGGCTTGCCAGGTTTTAGCACCATAATAATTTCCGCGCACTTCCATTGCGAAGGGAAATGCTGAAGTCGCAAAATCGAATTATACAACAGTGTTAAAAATAATACTCCTTTTTTTGGTAGTGCTCTTATAGCTTTAGCGTCAATGTTATCATATCCTGTTGACTTTTTAATGTTTAAGTTATTTATTTCTTTTATAGTTTCATTAATAGAAATAAACTTAATAGGAAGTTTCATTTGACAAGCAACGTCTAGGGAATGTGAAATATTTCTGTCATTTGAATTGATATCGTGCGGTGTGAAGATTTTCTCTAAGTGTTCGGCAAATGCAGCGGATTTTTGAGCATCTGTTTTGCACCATATGCCACCTGTGTTTCGAATAGGAACGTTTCTTTTAGTGGGACGTTTAAGGTATTTGGTAGCGTTGTAAAGATGATTACCGCTGTTGTGATTGTGAGCGGTTAATTTCTTTAGATATTGTCCAACACTGTCGTTTTTTTCCTTTGCCAAAAATTCCGAGCATAGTTTAATTGCCAGGTTCCACTTTGCCTTATCTCTAGGATTTCTGGTACGATGCCAGATTCTTCTTAATCGTCTTGATTGCCTAATCATATCCTTAGCTATAGCCGAAGTTCGAACTTTCAGACCCAACACTTCGTGAGACTCAATAACTGGTGTGGATAGACGTGCAGCTTCGTGAATCAATAAACTGAATTGTTCAACAGCATCATCCAGCTCATCACCTGTCTTAATATCCAAGTTTAAATTAATATTTTCCTCAACTTTTTCACGGTACATGTTCAAATTAGTTTTACGTGTAATTATTTTAAACTGTTTCTTAGATAATTCAACGTTAACATTGTAGTTAATTATTATCGGAGTATGATCGGAGCTTAGGTATTCTTCGTTCAAAATGTCAAGTGAGTACCTATATATGCCATTATATACAGCGAAATCAAGAACATCTGGTATTTTATTAGGGTCTGACGGCCAGTAAGTTGGCATTCCTCCCGACAGTACATTAAAATTATTTCGGTTTAGGCATTTGTATAATTGTTTTCCTTTTGGATTCGAAAGTCTGGAACCCCACCAAGGGTGTTTCGCATTGTAATCTCCAGCAGCAATAAAACGAGGACCCAATCTATTAAAAAAGTGTTCATAGTCATCCAATTTGACGTTATGTCTTGGAGGATCGTATCTAATTGTTGATTTTATGAACAAACCTGCTCCAGCGTGGGCTTTGTCGTCGGGATGGTTGGTGTAAACAAAGTCGTATCCTTTTATTTTAATGTAAGATCGTGAGGTTAAATGAGTTTCCGAAATAAGAAAAATGTCAATATGCTTAGAATTTAAGAAGAACTCGATCTCATTTCGTTTATTGGAGAATCAGCAAGGTGGGTGAGACGGATGGTAAAAAGCGGCAGGCCAATTTGATCCTTAACGCTGAATCCACGTGCAAGTGCAACCCTACAGTATGGCTTCGAGACTATAGTCTTCAAGGTATGTATACAAGCAGGATATAGCTCCCACTGCGGAAGGTGAGTCATCCACCGTGGTTGATACACGGCTTTCTGGAAGTGCGGATGTACTCACGCCCAGTATTGCTGGTGACTCCAACTCTAACAGAAGATCCGTTACGTCCTTCTCTGAGGACGAAAGCTCTACTTCTGACACAGAGGGGCTGAGGGGACTCTCCGGACTCTTTGACGCATCTGGTGGATGTTAATCTGTAAATTACCAATGATGGTAAGAATTTTACAGATTCTCTATCACGCTAAAGCTGATAATTGATGCAGACACGAACGCTCATCATACTATCTGGGGTAGTACGGATATAAACAATAGGGGTGATTCGCTTCTTGACTTTATTGTAACTACCAACCTATGTATTTGTAACATAGGTAATAAACCGACCTTTACAATCGACACACATTTCCCGGGGAACTCTCTAACAGAACCGGAGGATCAGCAGGACCAACAAGAGTGCGAGTGGACTGCGAGCGTCGCTAGCTTGTTGGCTGAGAGATCGAGAATAAGCTGGGCTATTAACAGCTTTGAGCCCTTCAAGTCACCTGGACCAGACGGCATCACTCCAGCAGAAATGCAGAAAATGTTGAAATACATTATCCCCTGGCTGGAGAAAATTTATGTAGGCTGTATCAGGCTTTCATACATCCCGAATCGATGGAGGGATACCAAAGGGAGGGATACTAAAGCGGGGCAGATATCACACACTAGGCCAAAAGACTTCAGAGCAATTAGCCTATCCTCCTTCCTATTGAAAGGTCTGGAAAGACTTTTAGATTATTTCATTAGGGAAAACCTGGATACAAAACTCCTGTCGGTGAACAAACATGCTTACAATAAGGGGAAGTCTACAGAATCAGCACTGCACGAACTTGTGAGCACTATCGAATCGTCCCTGCATTTCAAGGAATTCACCATGGTGGCATTTCTTGACATAGAAGGGGCTTTTAACAACATTCACTCAGATGCAGTAATTGCGGCACTGTCACATCTAAAAGTTAACTCTAGTGTGATTAGACTAATTCAAAGTCTGCTCAACAGAAGACGCATAACAGCATGTCTTGGGTCCACAACTCTAACAAGGTTTGTAAACAGAGGGACCCTACAGGGAGGAGTACTATCTCCACTAATTTGGAACCTAGCGGTGAATAAAATCCTGCTAGATCTAGAACGTTGTGGCTGCTAGGTCGTGACATATGCGGATGGCAATCGCAGTGAGTGGCAAATTAGTAAACGTCCTCAGAGACATCCTACAGGTGGCTCTGAACAAATTGGCTAGATGGGCCCGAAGCAGCGGTTTGGGCGTAAACCCCAACAAGACAGAATTGGTTCTCTTTACTAGGATGAATAAAGTCCCACATGTGGACCCTCCACCTCGGATAAATGGAACAGATCTAGTCTTTTCTGAAAGTGCAAAATTTTTAGGAATAGTTCTAGATAGGAAACTGTTATTTAGACTTAACGTATTGGAACGTGTAAGGAAGGCCAACGTCGCCTTATACTCTTGCAAAAAGGCTGTATGGTCGCGGTGGGGCCTCTCTCCTAAAATCGTCCACTGGATATATATAGCAGTAGTTCGTCCAATACTGTTATACGGTATTGTGATATGGTGGACGGCAACTGAGAAACTAACCATCACCAACCTACTAACAAAGGTTCAGAGAACAGCCTGCCTGAGCATAAGCGGAGCGTTATGGACTACAGCGACTGAGTCTCTACAATCCCTTCTCCATATACTGCCGATTAATATTGTGGCGAGATAAGTTGCAACCAAATCGGCAATAAGATTAAATTGCCTATCAATGTGGAGGTACAAGAACTACGGTCAACTACTATCAAAGTGTAGTGCTATGGTAACCGACCAAGTGGACTATATACCAACTGTGTACACCGTCGAGAGAAATTACATCACTATGATTCCCGCCATAGATGAATGGGTTAGAAGTATACCAGGTAATAGAAACCATCTCCACTTTTACACGGATGGTTCGAAGCTTGATGAAAAGGTTGGCTTCGGAGTACACTGTGCAGTAGATCTCGCCTCAAATTTTTTTTTCGAATTTTGCATTTGGGTATTGGTTAAATGTGCGATTTGATGTAAAAATTCATGTGGTAAAATTTGAAGTCGATCAGAGTGTGCCAACCCGTGCCACAATGAGGTCAAAGTTCAAAATATATAGAAAACAATCGTTTTTTCATAGATATTATACGACTAAGTTAGGAATTTTTTTTAACACGCATGAAAGAAATATTTGCAACTAACACAAGAAAACTAAATCAACTGTACGCGTTTTTATTTGTTTTTTTTTCAAATAGTACATGGAACTTTTTAACAAAGCATACATACGTAGCACTAAATTTATCCCAGTCTTATCTACATGTAAAACAACTCTCACAAGTTGAGTGAGTCACAACGAAGTTAAATTCCACGTTCTTATATTCTAAGAAAACTAACTGTATAGTACATTGTGACATTCTGTCACCAATTTCGTTTAGCTTTTATATTTTGATTTTAGTATTTTTCCATTGCGAAATTGAGTGCGGTTGTGAAAAGTTGTTTTTGAAAGGTATTAAAAATAGTACAATCAGTACATAATTTTTATTATGGCGCTAAATAAATCTCTAAATCTTAGATCTGCTGACATATATGTACGTGCATTTGATAGGAAAATGCGAAAAAAAATAGTTGGATGCAAATTACCTTCAAAACTACAAGTGTTACAATGCTTTTTTTATTATGTGCGGTGTGAAAAAAAGACAATTAAAGAGAGTTCTGTATTAGCGTTAGAAGAAATATTGCCCTTCTGGGAAAGAGCTCGTATTCCAACGTTACACAAAAGCACATGTGTTGAAAAACTAAACTAATTATATGATGAGTGGAGAAAGGTTGAAGAAGTTTCTAAATCTAAATTTGTAAGTCATAGCAAAATGGAAGAAGATTTCAAAGAACATTTGAAAAATTTATTCGATATTGCACAGGTTGATGCCTTAGAAAAAATTTCTATTCAGGAGGATAGAGATTTCTTAATTAAACAAAGGGAACAAGGTCGTGTTGGCATAATGACTTCAATAGATCAAAACCTAACAAATAAAGAAAGGCGTAAGGCGGAAAGAGAAGAGAAGGAAAATCGACGCAAAGAAAAGCATCAAAGAATTGAAAGCTCTGAAGGTTATATTAAAGTCAGCATGAGTAATTTTTATACCCTCACTTTAGTGTGACGAGGGTATATATCATTTGCTACGAAAAAAAGTGTAACACATCGAAGGAGTGATCTAAGACCCTAAGTATGTTCGGCGGATATTCGTTTTGGGTCATTTTAAGACGAATGAGCAATGTCCGTCCGTCTGTCTATCTGTCTGTGTGTCTGCTGGCTGGTGCGCACGATAACTCTCGAAAGGAGTAACCGATTGACTTCAAATTTGGTACGTGGTAATATTTTTTTCTATCTCCGGCTAAGTTCGAAGATGGGCCATATTGGTCCACTCCGTCTAGTACCTCCCCCACAAAGGGTTAAAATGTTGTGAAATATTGATTCTTTAATAACTGCTATATTTTTTTTCACACATAGTATTAGCTTATTAGTCGTTATCAACTCGAGAAAAATGGGCGAAGCCGCCACGTCCCTTTTGATACCTCCCACACAAATGCACTATTTTGCATCAAAAGTTAACAGCTTATAACATTAATAACAGTGCATAAAAATACTTGAAATTTTGTACAGTGTAATGCTTTCATAGTGCCTACAGTCGAGTGAAAAATGGGTGTCATATTCACGCACATTTTGGTACCTCTTACACAAAGGTACCATTTTGCACCAAAAGATAACAGCTTATAACATTAATACCAGTGTATAAAAATACTTGAAATTTTTTACAGTGTAATGCTTTTATAGTGTTATTTGCACTGTGAAAAATGGACGCTATCTCCACGCCCCTTTTTGTACCTCCCACACAAAGGTACCATTTTGCACAAAAAGTTAAGAGCTCACAGCATGAGTACCAATGCACGAAAATGCAACAACATTTTACACAGTGTAACGCTTTTGAAGTCCCTATAGCCCTGTAAAAAATGGCCGTTATCACCACGCCCCTTTTTGTACCTCCCACACAAAATGGCCAAATCATACCAAAATTTAATATTTCATAACGTTAATATACCAGTGCAAAAAACGTTAATAATTCGGCGAAGTGTAAGGTATTTAAAGAATCTACTATTCAGCGAAAAATTGGTTGTATTTGTTAAAAACATTATGGTACCTCCCATACAAATTGACAGAATAATTCGTTTAATATTCCATATTACATTACTCACAAAGTGAGGGTATACCTTAGTCGGTTTACCCGACTGAAACTTTCTTACTTGTTTTCTTTCAACTTATTTTGTTCAATAATTTTTACTTTAGTCTTGACTGTACAATTTGATGCAAGTGATTGTGAATCTGAAAAGTCTGCAGATTCGCCGACAATTGAACCAAAAAACATTACCCCAACAGAGAATCGTGTTAAGAAAAAATTCATAGATGAC
This sequence comes from Eudasyphora cyanicolor, assembly GCA_963930755.1. Taxonomy (NCBI): domain Eukaryota; kingdom Metazoa; phylum Arthropoda; class Insecta; order Diptera; family Muscidae; genus Eudasyphora; species Eudasyphora cyanicolor. The sequence continues at coordinate 190,731,231 of OZ005734.1, forward strand.
TGAATGTTGGCATGCATGGATGCTGGTAATATATCGACTCCACTTGCAATCCATTTTATTTCTGCGACAGCGAAAGCTTTAGGTCACAATATTGAAGATTTGGTTCTTCATTCTACAAGTTTGAGAAGACAACGCAAAGAATGTCGTCAATGTCATGGCAAAGAAATTATTGAGAATTTCAAGGTAATACAATTTATTTTAGAATTGTTATGAAAATTTCACAGAATTAACATTTTTCAGATTCCAGACACATTCGTTCTACATTGGGATGGTAAACTGCTTCCTGCAATGGCTGGAAAAGAAAAAGGATGACCGCCTAGCTATTGTTTTAACTGCAGAAAAAATTGAAAAGTTAATTGCCATTCCAATTATTGAAGTTGGATCTGGAGCAGCAATCGCACAATCAATATATGATTATTTAACGAAAATGAACATGATAAATTCATTAGAAATGGTGTGTTTTGACACAACTGCTACCAACACTGATCAACATAATGGGGCAGCAAAGTTGCTGGAGAAAAAATTAGATCGGAGTTTGATGTGGTTACCGTGCAGGCATCATATTGCAGAAATCTTACTGCGCGCAGTTTTTGAGGTATATTTTGGAAAATCTAGTGGTCCAGAAGTTGGTATATTTGAACGTTTTTCACGGGAATGGAAAACTTTTATGTTGGAAGATTTCAAAGTTGGTATTATGGATGAAGAAGTGCAACGTGCTGTAAGTGTCGAAGAATGTAACTTCAGCAAAGAGTTTTGTATTAAACATTTAGAAAAAGACCATATTCGACATGATTATAAAGAGTTATTACAACTTACGTATATTTTTCTTGGTGGCATCATCCCAAATATCGCATTTCATGCACCTGGGGCAACATCCCATGCAAGACTCATGTCGAAAGCCATATATGTTTTAAAAATATATGCTTTACAAAAACAGTTTCAAATGTCTTCCAGCCAGTTGAATGGTTTGCGAAACATTTGTATATTTCTGGTACGCCTGTATGTTCCGTACTGGTTCGGAACCACTTATGCTGTCGAAGCACGAAATAACGATTTACAGCTGGTTATAAAGATTGCAAGTTATATTGACCCAAACATATCGATACCATTATTAGTAAAAATCCGAAACCACCTATAGTATTTATCGGAAGAGTTAGTTGCTATTGCGTTTTTTTATTGCAACGTGGACTTTGACGTAAAAAGAAAAATGGTTGCGGCACTTGCAACTGAGATCGAAACTAAGGAATACAATGTAATTTCACTGCCTAAAAAAGTTTGCGCTAGTGTAGAAGAATTAAAAGAATTTCAATCTAAAGATTTGAGTTGCTTTGTAACACATAAAACTAAAACTTTTTTTGCACGTTTGGAAATAGACACCAATTTTTTAAATTTTGATCCCTCAAATTGGCATGAAAGACCAGAATACATTAAAGGCGTTCAAATTCTGAAAAATATTAATGTTGTTAATGATGCTGCTGAGAGAAAAGTCAAACTTATTACAGATTTTAACCGGTCCTTAACACATAGCGAAGAAGACAAGCAGTACTTGCTTCATGTTGTTGAGAACTACCGAAAGGAATTCCCCTTATATACTAAATCGTCGCTCTTATAATAATTTAATAATATTAATTCTCTTCTTTTTATACCCTACACCACACTGTGGTACAGGGTATTATAAGTTTGTTTCACGGCAGATGTTTGTAACCCCTGAAAATAACACAGCTAGACCCACCTTAAAGTATACCGATCGACTCAGAATCACTAGCTGAGTCGATTTAACGATGTCTGTCCGTCCGTCCGTCCGTCTGTCCATGTAAAGTTGTTCGTCGACTACAGGCCGCAATTTCACTCCGATCGTTCTGAAATTTTGCAGTTTAGAGTATTTCGCGGCTGTTAAGATCGCTATTCAATTTGGTTGAAATCGGTTCAGATTTAGATATAGCTCCCATATATATCTTTCGTCCGATTTGGCCCTTTAGTCCTATAGAAGCTGTATTTTACATCCAATCGTTTTGAAATTTAGAATGGTAGAGTTTATTGATCCATGAACCAACACTACCGAATTTGAAGAAAATCGGTTAAGATTTAGCTATAGCTCCCATATACATGTTTCGTCCGATTTGGCCCTTTAGTCCAGTAGAAGATGTATTTTACATCCAATCATTTTGAAATTTAGAATGGTAGAGTTTCTTGATCCATGAACCAACACTGCCGAATTTGAAGAAAATCGGTTAAGATTTAGCTATAGCTCCCATATATATATTTCATCCGATTTGGCTCTTTAGATCCAATCGTTGTTATACCCTACACCACACTGTGGTACAGGGTATTATTTAAGTATAAAATGTCGCAAAAGTAAATTTATGTAAACAATTTATACATGAATTACAAAATATATATGTCAGAGTTATACAATATTACGAGAGTGGTGTAGGGTATTATATAGTCGGCACCGCCCGACTTTAGCCTTTCCTTACTGTTTTTTTAATGAAATGTTTGAATATAAAAAATTTCAAATTAAGAAAACATTGCATTTTTTTTTATATAATAAATAAATGAAAAAACGATTGTTTTCTATATATTTTGAACTTTGACCTCATTGTGGCACGTGTTGGTACACTCTGATCGACTTCAAATTTTACCACATGAATTTTTACATCAAATCGCATATTTAACCAATGCCCAAATGCAAAATTCGAAAAAAAAATTTCCATATACATAAGTGAGGCGAGGTCTACTGTGCAGAGCTTAGTTTGGATACAGCTCACAGACTACCAGATACCTGCAGTGTCTATCAAGACGAAATAATGGCATTATGGGAAGTAGCCAAGTGGCTGAGTCGCAACATAGTAACCAATACTGGTGTTGTCATTTACTCGGACAGCCAGGCTGCCATCAATTCTCTGGAGGCAACATCCCTAAATTCACAAACAGCCCTCGACTGCCGCAGATCTCTTAACGAGATGGCTGAGCAGTTTAATATACACCTCATATGGGTGCCTGGGCATAGGGATATCCCGGGGAACTGCAAAGCCGATGAACTTGCTAGGAAAGGGACGACATTACAAATTCTCGAAGAATTTGCATATATTGGTGTGCCACTATCCACGTGCAAGCTTTGGCTTAGGCAAGAGGCAATCAGGCAGTCCAACGAAAGATGGACATAAATCGGCACCTGCAGGGTAGCTAGACAAATCTGGCCAAGGTATGAACTGAGAAGATCAAAATATCTCCTCCCACTAGAGAGACAACGATTGTCTACGTTAGCATCAGTTCTGACGGGACACTGCTTGATCGCCGAACACGCCAAAAGATTGGGTATTGACTCTAATGACTTCTGCAGAAGCTATGGAGATGAGGAAGAAGTGGAGAGCATTGAGTTGCTTTGTAACACATAAAACTAAAACTTTTTTTGCACGTTTGGAAATAGACACCAATTTTTTAAATTTTGATCCCTCAAATTGGCATGAAAGACCAGAATACATTAAAGGCGTTCAAATTCTGAAAAATATTAATGTTGTTAATGATGCTGCTGAGAGAAAAGTCAAACTTATTACAGATTTTAACCGGTCCTTAACACATAGCGAAGAAGACAAGCAGTACTTGCTTCATGTTGTTGAGAACTACCGAAAGGAATTCCCCTTATATACTAAATCGCCGCTCTTATAATAATTTAATAATATTAATTCTCTTCTTTTTATACCCTACACCACACTGTGGTACAGGGTATTATAAGTTTGTTTCACGGCAGATGTTTGTAACCCCTGAAAATAACACAGCTAGACCCACCTTAAAGTATACCGATCGACTCAGAATCACTAGCTGAGTCGATTTAACGATGTCTGTCCGTCCGTCCGTCCGTCTGTCCATGTAAAGTTGTTCGTCGACTACAGGCCGCAATTTCACTCCGATCGTTCTGAAATTTTGCAGTTTAGAGTATTTCGCGGCTGTTAAGATCGCTATTCAATTTGGTTGAAATCGGTTCAGATTTAGATATAGCTCCCATATATATCTTTCGTCCGATTTGGCCCTTTAGTCCTATAGAAGCTGTATTTTACATCCAATCGTTTTGAAATTTAGAATGGTAGAGTTTATTGATCCATGAACCAACACTACCGAATTTGAAGAAAATCGGTTAAGATTTAGCTATAGCTCCCATATACATGTTTCGTCCGATTTGGCCCTTTAGTCCAGTAGAAGATGTATTTTACATCCAATCATTTCGAAATTTAGAATGGTAGAGTTTCTTGATCCATGAACCAACACTGCCGAATTTGAAGAAAATCGGTTAAGATTTAGCTATAGCTCCCATATATATATTTCATCCGATTTGGCTCTTTAGATCCAATCGTTGTTATACCCTACACCACACTGTGGTACAGGGTATTATTTAAGTATAAAATGTCGCAAAAGTAAATTTATGTAAACAATTTATACATGAATTACAAAATATATATGTCAGAGTTATACAATATTACGAGAGTGGTGTAGGGTATTATATAGTCGGCACCGCCCGACTTTAGCCTTTCCTTACTGGTTTTTTAATGAAATGTTTGAATATAAAAAATTTCAAATTAAGAAAACATTGCATTTTTTTTTATATAATAAATAAATGAAAAAACGATTGTTTTCTATATATTTTGAACTTTGACCTCATTGTGGCACGTGTTGGTACACTCTGATCGACTTCAAATTTTACCACATGAATTTTTACATCAAATCGCATATTTAACCAATGCCCAAATGCAAAATTCGAAAAAAAAATTTCCATATACATAAGTGAGGCGAGGTCTACTGTGCAGAGCTTAGTTTGGATACAGCTCACAGACTACCAGATACCTGCAGTGTCTATCAAGACGAAATAATGGCATTATGGGAAGTAGCCAAGTGGCTGAGTCGCAACATAGTAACCAATACTGGTGTTGTCATTTACTCGGACAGCCAGGCTGCCATCAATTCTCTGGAGGCAACATCCCTAAATTCACAAACAGCCCTCGACTGCCGCAGATCTCTTAACGAGATGGCTGAGCAGTTTAATATACACCTCATATGGGTGCCTGGGCATAGGGATATCCCGGGGAACTGCAAAGCCGATGAACTTGCTAGGAAAGGGACGACATTACAAATTCTCGAAGAATTTGCATATATTGGTGTGCCACTATCCACGTGCAAGCTTTGGCTTAGGCAAGAGGCAATCAGGCAGTCCAACGAAAGATGGACATAAATCGGCACCTGCAGGGTAGCTAGACAAATCTGGCCAAGGTATGAACTGAGAAGATCAAAATATCTCCTCCCACTAGAGAGACAACGATTGTCTACGTTAGCATCAGTTCTGACGGGACACTGCTTGATCGCCGAACACGCCAAAAGATTGGGTATTGACTCTAATGACTTCTGCAGAAGCTATGGAGATGAGGAAGAAGTGGAGAGCATTGATCACTTGCTATGCGACTGCCCCGTTCTGAGTAAACGACGACTGGACATACTGGGGTCGGCCTTAGGTTTAGGTTTAGGTTTAGGTTAGGGTGGCAGCCGTATTTTTTTACAAGCTCACATAGACCAGTTTAGGTCCCTAGTGTTACCACGGGCTGAAATGCCCCTCATCGAAACCAACCTGTTTGATATATAAATTTATCGATAGTACGAATATCAGTACTGGAAAGATCTGTTAGGCTGCCTAAAAAGGCCGACCCCAGTATATCCAGTCGTCGTTTACTCAAAGCTGGACAGTCGCAAAGCAAGTGCTCAATGCTCTCCACTTCTTCCTCATCTCCACAGCTTCGGCAGAAGTCATTGGAGTCAATACCCAATCTTTTGGCGTGTTCGCCGATCAAGCAGTGTCCCGTCAGAACCTGTACTAACGTAGACAATCGTTTCCTCTCTAGTGCGAGGAGATATTTTGACCTTCTCAGGTCATACCTTGGCCAGATTTGTCTAGCTACCCTGCAGGTGCCGATTTCTGTCCATCTATCGTTGGACTGCCTGATTGCCTCTTGCCTCTTGCCTAAGCCAAAGCTTGCACGTGGATAGTGGCGCACCAATATATGCAAATTCTTCGAGAATTTGTAATGTCGTCCCTTTCCTAGCAAGTTCATCGGCTTTGCAGTTCCCCGGGATATCCCTATGCCCAGGCACCCATATGAGGTGTATATTAAACTGCTCAGCCATCTCGTTAAGAGATCTGCGGCAGTCGAGGGCTGTTTGTGAATTTAGGGATGTTGCCTCCAGAGAATTGATGGCAGCCTGGCTGTCCGAGTAAATGACAACGCCATTGTTGGTTACTATGTTGCGACTCAGCCACTTGGCGACTTCCCATATTGCCATTATTTGGGCTTGATAGACACTGCAGGTATCTGGTAGTCTGTGAGCTATATCCAGACTAAGTTCTTCACAGTGTACTTCGAAGCCAACCTTTTCATCAAGCTTCGAACCATCCGTGTAAAAGTGGAGATGGTTTATATTACCTGGTATTCTGCCGACCCATTCATCTCTGGCGGGAATCATAGTGATGTAATTTCTCTCGAAGGTGTACACTGTTGGTATATAGTCCACTCGGTCGGTTACCATAGCACTACACTTTGATATCCTCATGTGACCATAGTTCTTGTACCTCCACATTGATAGGCAGTTTAATCTTATTGCCGCTTTGGTTGCAACTTCTCTCGCCACAATATTAATCGGCAGTATATGGAGTAGGGCTTGTAGAGACTCGGTCGCTGTAGTCCTTAAGGCTCCGCTTATGCTCAGGCGGGCAGTCCTCTGAACCTTTGTTAGTAGGTTGGTAATGGTTAGTTTGTCAGTTGCCGTCCACCATACCACAATACCGTATAACAGTATTGGACGAACTACTGCTATATATATCCAGTGGACGATTTTAGGAGGAATATAAGGCGACGTTGGCCTTCCTTACACGTTCCAATACGTTAAGTCTAAATAACATTTTCCTATCTAGAATTATTCCTAAAAATTTTGCACTTTCAGAAAAGACTAGATCTGTTCCATTTATCCGAGGTGGAGGGTCCACATGTGGGACATTATTCATCCTAGTAAAGAGAACCAATTCTGTCTTGTTGGGGTTAACGCCCAAACCGCTGCTTCTGGCCAATCTAGCCAACTTGTTCAGAGCCACCTGTAGGATGTCTCTGAGGACGTTTACGAATTTGCCACTCACTGCGATTGCCACGTCGTCCGCATATGCCACGACCTTGCAGCCATAACGTTCTAGATCTAGCAGGATTTCATTCACCGCTAGGTTCCAAATTAGTGGAGACAATACTCCTCCTTGCGGGGTCCCTCTGTTTACATACCTTGTTAGAGTTGTGGACCCTAGACATGCTGTTATGCGTCTTCTGGTGAGCAGACTTTGAATTAGTCTAATCAAACTAGTGTTAACTTTTAGATGTGAGAGTGCCGCAATTACCGCATCGGAATGAATGTTGTTAAAAGCCCCTTCTATGTCAAGAAATGCCACCATGGTGAATTCCTTGAAATGCAGGGACGATTCGATAGTGCTCACAAGTTCGTGCAGGGCTGATTCAGTAGACTTGCCCTTGTTGTAAGCATGTTGGTTCCCCGACAGGAGTTTTGTATCCAGGTTTTCCCTAATGAAATGATCTAAAAGTCTTTCCAGACCTTTCAATAAGAACGAGGATAGGCTAATTGGTCTGAAGTCTTTTGGCCTAGTGTGTGATATCTTTCCCGCTTTAGGTATGAATACCACTTTGGTATCCCTCCATCGATTCGGGACGTATGAAAGCCTTATACAGCCTACATAAATTTTCTCCAGCCAGGGGATAATGTACTTTAACATTTTCTGCATTTCTGCTGGAGTGATGCCATCTGGTCCAGGTGACTTGAAGGGCTCAAAGCTGTTAATAGCCCAGCTTATTCTGGATCTCTCAGTCAAGAAGCTAGCGACGCTCGCAGTCCACTCGCACTCTTGTTGGTCCTGCTGATCCTCGGGTTCTGTTATAGAGTTCCCCGGGAAATGTGTGTCGAGCAGTACATTGAGCGACTGCTCGCTGTTTTTGGTCCAGTTATTTGCCTCATCCTGTAAATATCCCACTGTACAGGGTGAAGCAGATAATATCTTCCTCAGCCTAGCGGCGTCGGAGACCTTTTCCACTTCACCACAGAAGGTATACCAAGAGCGCCTTTGCGCCTTTCTAAGCTCCTTCTTATAGATCTTGAGTTGCTCTTTATAGGCATCCCAATCATTAGCGACCCCAGTAGATTTAGCCTTATTGAATAGCTTGTTGCAGGTCTTTTTCATAGCCGTTAGCTCAGAAGTCCACCATTGGGGTTTAGTTTTACCCTTGTACCTTGTTTTTGGACAGGCTTCTTCAAGGGATCTATTGAATGATATGGTGATATGATCGACCAGATTATCCAAACCGGCTTTGTCATTCGGTTCGTACGGAAGTTTAGAGTTGAGGACTTTCTTGAAATTCTTCTCATACAGATGCCACTTTGTCTTCCTTACATTTCTGTGGACGGCGGGTTTAGGCGCTTTTTCCGCGAGTTTGAACTCAATATAATGATGATCTGAGAATGAGTGGTCGTCCAGTACATTCCACCCAATAATTTTGTCTGACAGCCGGTCAGTAGCAAACGTTACGTCGAGTACCTCTTGTCTGTCTTTAATTGTGAAGGTCGGTTTATTACCTATGTTACAAATACTAAGATTGGTAGTTAGAATAAAGTCAAGAAGCGAATCACCCCTATTGTTTATATCCGTACTACCCCAGATAGTATGATGAGCGTTCGTGTCTGCGCCAATAATCAGCTCGAGCTCGTCAGACGTTGCTTCTTCTACTACTTCCCTGAATAGAGCAGTCGGTACTACAGATTCATAAGGCAAGTAGCTGGAGACCACCCAATATATGCGATTACCGATCTCCAGGCTAGCAGCTTTTTGGTCTTTACCACTTAAATTAGTCAGGAGAAAGATACTTAGATCTTTCCTGGCCAAAATGCAGGTTCTTGGAGTGCCTTCACAGTTGGCCACAAGCAGTTTAAAGTTGGGTGTCCTAATACCGCACACCCTTCCTCCCACTACGTAGGGCTCCTGTATCAGGACGATGTCTACTGCGCCTGTGGACAGGCGCAGCAATAGAGCCGCTGAGGCTGCTTTAGCGTGATGGAGGTTAATCTGTAGAATTCTTACCATCATTGGTAATTGACAGATTAACATCCACCCCAACAAGGGTGTTATCGAACTCTTCGTCCGTATCGTCGAGAAGCATGTCCCCGCCAGATGCGTCAAAGAGTCCGGAGACTCCCCTCAGCCCCTCTGTGTCAGAAGTAGAGCTTTCGTCCTCAGAGTAGGACGTTACAGATCTTCTGTTAGAGTTGGAGTCACCAGAAATAATAGGCGTGGCTACCTCCGCACTTACAGAAAGTGCCACGGTGGACGACTCACCTTCTGCAGTGGGAGCTATATCCTGCATGTATATCTTCAAGATTATAGTCTCGAAGCCATATTGTAGGGTTGCACTCGCACTTTGTATATGGGAGGTGGATTCAGCGTTTAGGATAAGATTCCAATTATGGGCCGGCAGACCAGGATTGGAATCTTTTATTATTTCTAAGATGTCAGCCGGGTTGGAGGGCTCTTCTGTAACCCAGGTGATGGCTCTAGGGTGACTAGGGATGTTGTTTTTTTCGACAACATCCAACTGGGCACCCGGCCACACCTCACCCGCTCGACTCAGAGCAGCCTTATAAAGGTCTACTGATCTGGCATCACCGAAATATAAGAGCTTTACTCTCCCCTGATGCCATCCTGCATCGTTGCAGATTGGTGGTTTGCCCGGCATTTCTCTACGGACATCGAGGTAATGAGCCATAATGGCTGATTGTACATGACTCCATTTGTCCTTGAGGATGGATCCATCCTCACTACTTCTGTCTATAACAGCCATCACTAGACTCTCCTTCGCCACTTCATTGAAGGGCTTGGTGAGTGTCCTGTTGATGGTGACATTAGGGCCTCTTGCCTTTTTCGAAGGCAGGGGTTCATCAGGTGATCTGATTCGTTTTACTTTATTAGCCGTTAACACAGCTGAATTTGTGGCTCTTTCAGCCGACTCATTGGCCTTAGAAGCATCTATGACGCCTTTAGCCCAGGTAAGTGACTCTTTTTGTTTTTCGGTAAGAGCCGAAACCTCAACAGCCTCCAACATCGTCAAAACTCTGAGCGCTACACGATGCTCATTGTGCTTCCGTTTTGACGGTCGGACATGACGTTTTCCCCTCACCGCACCACCTGTTGTGAGTACTTGGGGGAGATTTTCACCATTTTTGGTGTGGTCGGCTTTGGCCAAGACCAACGGACGGACAGTCGGACGATTGGGGAACCGCGCTCCATCGGAACACGAAGGCATCCCCGTCAAGAGAATTTATTTTAATTTTGTCTGTATTAGACCGTAATAGGTACTACGATGTAGGCCTTACAGACTTTGTACAGATTTTTGCTATTGCGTAATAGGTACTGGTAACTATCCGCTATGTGATAAACACGTCCGTTCACTGCGAATGATCAGCAACGAATTCCGGCCTTTCTAGGCAGCCTAACTGGAAAGATCAGTACCGAGATTCGTACTATCGATAAATTTGAATATCAAACAGGTTGGTTTCGATGAGGGGCTTTTCAGCCCGTGGTAACACTAGGGACCTAAACCGGTCTATGTGAGCTTGTATAAAAAAAATACGGCTGCCACCCTAACCTAAAACCTAACTTTTAAATAGCCTACAGATTATAGCGACGTTGGTACCGGATGAAAGGTTTAAATCTCTTCTTAGGGCTAAAAAAATAATTTGGTTTCGACGTCATGGACCAAATAAAACCTTGTTTTTTTACTTACTTTGAAATGTTTAAATTCAACGGTGCAGAAAAAGTAGTAGGCCATGTCCTATTACCCTAAAACCTATTTACAATGTACTCTAATGCCTAATGCAGCATTAGCATCAATTACAATTATCCAACTTCAACAATAGGCACGTCTTTAAAGAAAAGCTATGAAAAAAGTAAAAATGTTCTACTTTTTGCAAAGATCGTCCCTGCACGACCTTAAGGAAATTTTTAAGATTTGTTTTTTTTTTGGTACAGAACTGTTGGCGCCATGACACAACTTCTGTGTGTTACTTAAAAGTGATTAATGGTAACTTTTAGAGTTTCAGTCCGGCCTATTGAGCATTTTAGAAAATACTGAGACAAACCTGTCATCAAGATTTAATTGTTTCTCGAAAAAGACCAAAAGGCCATCGTGGAACATGGCTAAATTGAAGAGGACAGTTTGGTCTAAAATACAAAAAATAAAATTTAAAAATAAAAAGGGCATTTTTTTAAAATAAATAATTAGAATAGGTTTTTTTTTTTAAATAGAAAAAATATTGTTTTTAACTTTATTTTCTATTTTTTTAAGAGTGCAAATAATTACTAACATTTTACAAAAAGTCCCATGTTGATAGATTTTGTCGATAAAAATATATAATTTTTTTAACAAACCCAGTATTCCTCGAAATTCACAGTTTAGAAAATTTTAAAATTTTCATAGTAGGCCTGTTTTTTAATTTTTTTGCAAAATAATTTGCCTGGTTTGTTTACAACACTTATGGTGTTTTCTTTTGTGCCAAAAAATGCTACATTTTGTATGCCTTTCGCCCCAAAAATGCCTTTTTGTCTTCGATTGTAAAATAAATGCTGCACTGTGAAAGGGTTTCGTTTTCTTTTGTGAAAAATTTCGTACTTGCACGGGGCAAAAATTTAACATTTCAGCCCTGTATTTAATCGAAGGGGTGGACGCTGCCCTACAAAACAGATGTTTTTTCGGCGTCGAGCGAATAGCCTAAATAACCGCGGGTGTCCGTGCGTGCTTTTTTATAATGAAGTTTGGTCAGATGCTTTATTTAGGCGGCGCCGTGGAGTATTCTTTGTTTTTAGTTTACTTTTAGTGAGTTAAAAGGCTATTTTTTTGCATTTTTGTTATCGATTCTGACCATAAAAAATGCAGCAGTACAAGAGGGTGTAGGCGACATTATTCAAATGCTGCTCTCTGACAGGGCAACATCTTTTTTTTAGAAAAGAAAACACCATTAGTATAACTATTATACCAAGTTTCATCAAAATCTGTGGCGTGAGCCAAAAATACTGTGATCACTTAACATGCAAATGCTCTATACGCTGTACCTAAGCGAGTAAAAAAACCTGTATGGATAGGCTAAGGTTGGGCGAAGCAAACTATATACAGGGTTTTCCAATAAGAGTGATATGATTTCTTTAAAAAAACACACTTATTGTTAAGAAAATTCAAAAGTTGTTTATTTAATGTGAAGTACAATCGATACAATTAAGTTCTAAATAAAACGTCATTCAAATGGCCTTCACGACTTCTTCTGCAGGAACGAATTCGATGAACCCAATTTTCGAGCACTTTTTACATTACATCAAGTCGAATGTCATGAATGGCACTTTCAATATTCACTTGTAAAGCTTGAAGAGAGTCTGGTTTATTTCGAAAGACCAATGACTTCAAATAACCGCACAAGAAATAGTCTAATGGTGTTAAATCACAATTTCTTGGAGGCCATTCAATATCACAATTTCTTGAAATAACACTATGCAACAAAAATTTTGTCCAAGGGATGTGGATAACAGTTTCTGGTGCAATTTGGTGTCACTAGCACGAAAAAATATATTAAAAACCAGTAAGGAAAGGCTAAAGTCGGGCGGTGCCGACTATATAATACCCTACACCACTCTCGTAATATTGAATAACTCTGATATATAAATTTTGTAATTCATGTATAAATTGTTTACATAAATTTACTTTTGGGACATTTTATACTTAAATAATACCCTGTACCACAGTGTGGTGTAGGGTATAAAAACGATTGGATCTAAAGAGCCAAATCGGATGAAACATATATATGGGAGCTATAGCTAAATCTTAACAGATTTTCTTCAAATTCGGCAGTGTTGGTTCATATGGGAGCTATAGCTAAATCTTAACCGATTTTCTTCAAATTCGGTAGTGTTGGTTCATGGATCAAGAAACTCTACCATTATAAATTTCAAAATGATTGGATGTAAAATACAGCTTCTACAGGACTAAAGAGCAAAATCGGACGAAACATATATATGGGAGCTATAGCTAAATCTTAACCGATTTTCTTCAAATTCGGCAATGTTGGTTCATGGATCAAGAAACTCTACCATTCCAAATTTTAAAACGATTGGATGCAAAATACAGCTTCTATAGGACTAAAGGGCCAAATCGGACGAAAGATATATATGGGAGCTATATCTAAATCTGAACCGATTTCAACCAAATTCAACAGCGACCTTAGCAGCCGCGAAATACTCTAAACTGCAAAATTTCAGAACGATCGGAGTGAAATTGCGACCTGTAGTCGACGAACAACTTTACATGGACAGACGGACATCGTTAAATCGACTCAGCTAGTGATTCTGAGTCGATCGGTATACTTTAAGGTGGGTCTAGCTGTGTTATTTTCAGGTGTTACAAACATCTGCCGTGAAACAAACTTACAATACCCTGTACCACAGTGTGGTGTAGGGTATAACAATTTTATGGTAAATTTTTTCTTTAAAATTTGTATGTTTGCATGTCTGTCCGTCCGTCTGCCCATGTAAAGTTGTTCGTCGACTACAGGTCGCAATTTCACTCCGATCGTTCTGAAATTTTGCAGTTTAGAGTATTTCGCAGCTGTTAAGATCGCTATTGAATTTGGTTGAAATCGGTTCAGATTTAGATATAGCTCCCATATATATATTTCGTCCGATTTGGCCCTTTAGTCCTTTAGAAGCTGTATTTTACATCCAATCCTTTTGAAATTTTGAATGGTAGAGTTTCTTGATCCATGAACCAACATTGCCAAATTTGAAGAAAATCGGTTAAGATTTAGCTATAGCTCCCATATATATGTTTCGACCGATTTGGCCCTTTAGTCCTATAAAAGCTGTATTTTACATCCAATCGTTTTGAAATTTAGAATGGTAGAGTTTCTTGATCCATGAATCAACATTGCCGAATTTGGAGAAAATCGGTTAAGATTTAGCTATAGCTCCCATATATATGCTTCGTCCGATTTTGCTCTTTAGTCCTGAAGAAGCTGTATTTTACATCCAATCATTTTGAAATTTAGGATGGTAGAGTTTCTTGATCCATGAACCAACACTACCGAATTTGAAGAAAATCGGTTAAGATGTAGCTATAGCTCCCATATATATCTTTCGTCCGATTTGGCCCTTTAGTCCAATAGAAGCTGTATTTTACATCCAATCGTTTTGAAATTTAGAATGGTAGAGTTTCTTGATCCATGAACCAACATTGCCGAATTTGAAGAAAATCGGTTAAGATTTAGCTATAGCTCCCATATATATGTTTCGTCCGATTTCGCTCTTTAGATCCAATCGTTTTTATACCCTACACCACACTGTGGTACAGGGTATTATTTAAGTATAAAATGTCCCAAAAGTAAATTTATGTAAACAATTTATACATGAATTACAAAATTTATATATCAGAGTTATTCAATATTACGAGAGTGGTGTAGGGTATTATATAGTCGGCCCCGCCCGACTTTAGCCTTTCCTTACTGGTTTAGTTTTTATTATATTACCATTTTGGACATATGTAACGTAAACAGAATTTTGGTTGCTATACCTATATTAATGCCCACGACTGTATAAAGTAAATCAGTTTACATATCATTAATTTAATTGAGAAAAAGCGTATCTGACAATTTTTGTTTTCGAAATTGCGTTGTTCACTTATTCTGATAAAAAACCTTGAAATTCTTACAGAATAAAAACCAATTTCGATAACATTTCCAGCTACACCATTTTTGAATTAATGACTCGATATATTGTAAATACGAGTATTTATTTTCTCTATCATTAACAAAAAGGCCGGATAGAACAATGCAAATTTCGTGTGTGACTCTACACAATGTGTCGCAGTGCTGCAGTGAATGCTGAAGTTACTGGCAAGGATTGTTGCTTCTTATTCTGTGATTGGTGGGCCATTGCGAAGGGAGTTTCATGTCTCGGACAGAAACTCAGACTAGTGAATGGATTTATAATTCACCTCGTTCGACCGTGATATGTACTAGTTGGGTTATCGTGAAACTTCCTGTGTTCCAATTTATGTTGTCTTAACTATGGCTGCGGAAGAAATCCAATCGATTTTGGACTATGGTCTGAAGGTGAAACTGTTCATAATAGAATGTAGCCCACAGTGCCTGTGCGGCTATGAGAGTTTCGTTGAGGAAATTCTAAACGATTGTAAGTCTCATTTTGACTACATTGCCACCGATACGCGAACAACATTGAAGACAATTGCCAAATCAAAATTTATAAATTATTCAACCGTTGTGATCATATTGAATGGTGGCGATTTTGATAACTGCAATCGCATATTACAAGTCTTGTTGACTTGCTTAAGGAAAAATCGATTTCTACGATATAAAGCAAAATTAATAGTGGTCAACCAAATTGCAACTTCAGCATCAATTTTCAAGCGCAGAAGTGTATCAGATAACCACCTCGAATTTGAATTTGACCGCGACTATGACAAATATGATAATGTGGTTATATTGCTAAATGAAATGGAAACTAAAATCGAAGCATTCAAATGGTACATTGTCATGTTTCATATTATGCGAGATGTACCCTTGTGGCCCATACAAAAGACTCTGGAGCTTATGAGACGTCCCGAAAATAGTAAAGCGGTAAGGTCCTCCACAAATGTCGATGTATATTTCTATACCATTAATCCAGCCCTGGCGATAATTGACAACAATTACCATTTCACCGCAAGCGAGGGTCTTAGCCTAAGAGAGGGCAGCGAACAGGATGTTGCAAATATAATCAGAACATTGAAATTGCTCGGAGTTCCCTATATAATAGTCGAAGACTGTAGTCGGCAGCAACATATAGAACTCTTCGATTATTTAGCCACCGCCGATTTTAGTCCCGTGAAAACTTTCCTACTATTTTTAATGTCGCACGGAGATAGCGATAATGTTCTCTATACCTATGACGGGCAGTTGGATATCAACCGCAATATAGTCGAACGTCTACAATCGAATGCTAGCCTCAAGGAAGCTTCTAAATTTATTTTAGTCAATGCTTGCCGCGGCGATATTGACCTAGATTATGCCACCAAAGCTGAGCTGAAGCAAATCAAACCTACAGCAAATCACAATCATTTGTTGCCAAATACCATGATCCTATACAGTGTTCCCGATCGGGTACAATCACCTAGATGCCCCCAAGCCGGCTCACCATTTGTACAAAGTCTATGTTTGAATTTGCTGAATATTGATCACACCGATGATGTGGCAAAGCTGGAGCGGGATATTGATCATGACCTCGAATTGGTCGATTATTACTGTAATCATAGGCTGCGTTTCGAATTGCTGCGTCATGGCAACGAGAAACATCGAATTATATCAATACCCCTGGAAGCTGTACAAATGTTGACTTTGTTGCAGAGAATTTCCCATGATTTCCCCTTAGGAGACGCTACCACCGATCCTCAGCAAGTGTTTCGTGGACTTCATTATATTTGTGGTAATCTCAATGAAAAGTGTTTTCCAAAACGGAACATTTTACAGATATACTTTGGAGCAGAGCTGGAATCGGACAGGTACCGAGGTAATCCAAATCAATATTTTAAGAGTGTTTGATAATGTATATACAGTGACGCACAAAAGTATTGACATACCATACATTATGAAATGAGAAATAAATTTTAATCTAAACAACCTAACCTATATAGTTGAAAATAATTGTTTATACATATATAAGAAAAGGTGAGCACCCCCAGAAAGTGAGTAGCTAGTTTGCCCGCTTATGAGTTTACGGGTCGTGGGTTCGTTTCCCATCGGAGGGTCTGGTCTGTCGCTGCAAAAATGTAGCCACATGGTCTTTGTAACCCTGCTCTTCCCTGGACCGTAAATAAAGTTAGAATATAAATTTACTTCGTTTGTAAATAAATAAATATAAGAGAATATATTTGACACAAAAGAATGTGTCATTGATATATATGTAGATAGCAATAGAATTGATATTGTTTTATTTTAAATCAAATATTAGACCAATAAGGCTACGTATTATGTCTGTATGATACTTTACAGAACTATTAGTGTGATGACCATTTTTCCTGCAAATGATAACACAGTGCGACAAAATAAACTCAAGTTACGCGAAACTATTTATACCCTACACCACACTGCGGTACAGGGTATTATAAGTTTGTTTCACGGCAGATGTTTGTAACACCTGAAAATAACACAACTAGATCCACCTTAAAGTATACCGATCGACTCAGAATCACTAGCTGAGTCGATTTAACCATGTCCGTCCGTCCGTCTGTCCATGTAAATTTGTTCGTCGACTACAGGTCGCAATTTCACTCCGATCGTTCTGAAATGTTGCAGTTTAGAGAATTTCGCAGCTGTTAAGATCGCTATTGAATTTGGAGAAAATCTGTTAAGATTTAGCTATAGCTCCCATATATATGTTTCGTCCGATTTTGCTCTTTAGTCCTGTAGAAGCTGTATTTTACATCCAATCATTTTGAAATTTAGAATTGTAAAGTTTCTTGATCCATGAACCAACACTACCGAATTTGAAGAAAATCGGTTAAGATTTAGCTATAGCTCCCATATATATGTTTCGTCCGATTTGGCTCTTTAGTCCTGTAGAAGCTGTATTTTACATCCAATCGTTTTGAAATCTAGAATATTAGAGTTTCTTGATCCATGAACCAACATTGCAGAATTTGAAGAAAATCGGTTAGGATTTAGCTATAGCTCCCATATATATGTTTCATCCGATTTTGCTCTTTAGTTCTATAGAAGCTGTATTTTACATCCAATCGTTTTGAAATCTAGAATGGTAGAGTTTCTTGATCCATGAACCAACATCGCCGAATTTGAAGAAAATCGGTTAAGATTTAGCTATAGCTCCCATATATATGTTTCATCCGATTTGGCCCTTTAGTTCTATAGAAGCTGTATTTTACATCCAATCGTTTTGAAATTTAGAATGGTAGTATTTCTTGATCCATGAACCAACACTACCGAATTTGAAGAAAATCGGTTAAGATTTAGCTATAGCTCCCATATATATGTTTCATCCGATTTGGCTCTTTAGATCCAATCGTTTTTATACCCTACACCACACTGTGGTACAGGGTATTATTTAAGTATAAAATGTCCCAAAAGTAAATTTATGTAAACAATTTATACATGAATTATAAAATTTATATATCAGAGTTATTCAATATTACGAGAGTGGTGTAGGGTTATTTTATAGTCGGCCCCGCCCGACTTTAGCCTTTCCTTACTGGTTTTCCTGTAGGTCTTATCGTGTAAAATAAGAACCTTTTTTTGGAATTCCCCGGACACCCCCAAAATCCGGATTTTCGGGTAAAAAACCGAAATGTTTGCCTTTTTCACTTGAACGCCTATAACTTTGTAAATTATTAACAAAGTTATAGGCGTTATTTAGAAAGAAGAGAATTAGACCTTTCGAACGATGTACACTTTGTTTATTTGAAGCTGTACGAATATAGGATTAATTGTCCTACAAACAAATGTTTTCATTTTTGTCCGTCATTTTCTAGTTTAGGCAATGTTTTTACCAAATATCTTGTTATATAACCGTAAGATTAATTAATTTCCATATATAGTATATTTTATAACGAAAAAACCAGTCTCTTAAAAATCCGTTTGCAATTGACGGAGTCATTAAAGTTTTATTAAAACTAAAACGGTATATAAACACTAGTTTCGGATTTTGGGAGTGTCCGGCAAATTTCGTACAACAAACGTTGTTATACTCGCCAAGAACTACAAGGAAAATAGTATCGCAGTTTTGGGTTTTTGGACTGTCGCACTGTGTAATCTGTGTATATCAGGCTCCCCACAACCATGTAAAAAATCCACATGTCCCCTGAAAATTAATTTTTCTGCAAAATTTTGTTAAAATTACAATTCTGCACAAAATGTCATTGAAATTACATTTCTCTAAAAAATTATTATTGTTAATGGAATTTTTCTACAAAATTTCCTTAAAATTGAATTTTTCTAGAAAATTTAATGAAAATTGAAATTTTATAGAAAAGTAATCTTAATTAAATTTTTTTACACAAAATCTTGAAATAATTGTTATAGAAAACTCTTTCAAATTTGTATTTTCTAAAAAATTTTGTGGAATTTAAAATTTTTTTGGAAATTAAATTCTGCAGAAAACTCACAAACAAAATTTCAATAAAAAATTTTTAGGTATTTCCACAAAAATTTAAAAAAAAAATCAATTTTAACGAAATTTTCTTAATAATGCAAATTTCAACGAAATTGTTTAGAAAAACGAAAATTTTGAAGATATTTTTCAAAAAAACAACAATTTTGACAGCATTTTCTATAAAAAAAAATTTGATTTCTGTTTAATTTTTATATAAAAATTTAATTTTGAAGAAATGTTCAAGAAAACATTAATTTTGAAAAGATTTGCTAGAAAAATAAAATTTTGACAATTTTGAAAGACACACTTTCTATTAAATTTTCAATAAAAATTCAATTTCTATGAAGTTTCCAAAAATTTCATTTGCTATGAATTTTTCAATAAAAATTAAATTTCCATCCAGAGTTTAATTTTCTATGAATTTTTTAATAAAAATTCAATTTCTATGAAATTTTCAATAAAAATGTAATTTCTACGAAATTTTCAATTAAATTGCAATTTCTATAAAATTTTCAAATAAATTGCAATATTTCTATGAAATTTTCTATAAAATTTTCAATTCAATTTAAATTTTTATGAAGTTTTCAATAATACTATGCACCAAAAATTTTGTTCAAGGGATGTGGATAACAGTTTCTGGTGTAATTTGGTGTTACAAACATGAAAAAAATATTAAAACAAATGTTTATGGAAATTTTTTTTTTTAAATTCCAACTTTCATGGAAAGTACATTTAGTATTTGGACCATAATTCCAATTTATATATAATTTCAAATATAAGGCTGATTGAGCCGTCTTATGCGTTAAATTAAAGGGAATTAAGAGGGCTACATATGCTGCAAATACCACTTTCACGTGGAATCTTTGGTTTAGTAAGAGAAAGAATCAGATCACCTGATGAAGCCCTGCCTTCGAAAAAGGCAAGAGGCGCTAATGTCACCATCAACAGGACACTCACCAAGCCCTTCAATGAAGTGGCGAAGGAGGGTCTAGTGATGGCCGTTATAGACAGAAGTAGTGAGGATGGATCCATCCTCAAGGACAAGTGGAGCCATGTGCAATCAGCCATTATGGTTCATTACCTCGATGTCCGTAGAGAAATGCCGGGCACACCACCGATATTTTTAAGATTTGTTTTTGTTTTGGTACAGAACTGTTGGCGCCATGACACAACATCTGCGTGTTACTTAAAAGTGATTAATGGTAACTTTTAGAGTTTCAGTCCGGCCTATTGAGCATTTTAGAAAATACTGAGACAAACCTGTCATCAAGATTTAATTGTTTCTCGAAAAAGACCAAAAGACCATCGTGGAACATGGCTATATTGAAGAGGACAGTTTGGTCTAAAATACAAAAAATAAAATTTAAAAATAAAAAGGGCATTTTTTTAAATAAATAATTAGAATAGTTTTTTTTTTTAAATAGAAAAAATATTGTTTTTAACTTTATTTTCTATTTTTTTAAGAGTGCAACTAATTACTAACATTTTACAAAAAGTCCCATGTTGATAGATTTTGCCGATAAAAATATATAATTTTTTTAATAAACCCAATATTCCTCGAAATTCACAGTTTAGAAAATTTTAAAATTTTCATAGTAGGCCGGTTTTTTAATTTTTTGCAAAATAATTTGCCTGGTTTGTTGACAACACTTAGTATAACTATTATACCAAGTTTCATCAAAATCTGTGGCATGAGCCAAAAATACTGTGATCACTTAACATGCAAATGCTCTATACGCTGTACCTAAGCGAGTAAAAAACCTGTATGGATAGGCTAAGGTTGGGCGAAGCAAACTATATACAGGGTTTTCCAATAAGAGTGATAAGATTTCTTAAAAAAAAACACACTTATTGTTAAGAAAATTCAAAAGTTTTTTATTTAATGTGAAGTACAATCGATACAATTAAGTTCTAGATAAAACGTCATTCAAATGGCCTTCACGACTTCTTCTGCAGGAACGAATTCGATGAACCAAATTTTCGAGCACTTTTTACATTACATCAAGTCGAATGTCATGAATGGCACGTTCAATATTCACTTGTAAAGCTTGAAGAGAGTCTGGTTTATTTCGAAAGACCAATGACTTCAAATAACCGCTCAAGAAATAGTCTAATGGTGTTAAATCACAACTTCTTGGAGGCCATTCAATATCACAATTTCTTGAAATAACACTATGCAACAAAAATTTTGTCCAAGGGATGTGGATAACAGTTTCTGGTGCAATTTGGTGTCACTAGCACGAAAAAATATATTAAAAACCAGTAAGGAAAGGCTAAAGTCGGGCGGTGCCGACTATATAATACCCTACACCACTCTCGTAATATTGAATAACTCTGATATATAAATTTTGTAATTCATGTATAAATTGTTAACATAAATTTACTTTTGGGACATTTTATACTTAAATAATACCCTGTACCACAGTGTGGTGTAGGGTATAAAAACGATTGGATCTAAAGAGCCAAATCGGATGAAAAGGAGGAAAGGAAAGGCTAAAGTCGGGCGGTGCCGACTATATAATACTTTACACAACTCTCGTAATATTGAATAACTCTGATATATAAATTTTGTAATTCATGTATAAATTGTTTACATAAATTTACTTTTGGGACATTTTATACTTAAATAATACCCTGTACCACAGTGTGGTGTAGGGTATAAAAAGGATTGGATCTAAAGAGCCAAATCGGATGAAACATATATATGGGAGCTATAGCTAAATCTTAACCGATTTTCTTCAAATTCGGCAATGTTGGTTCATGGATCAAGAAACTCTACCATTCCAAATTTTAAAACGATTGGATGCAAAATACAGCTTTTATAGGACTAAAGGGCCAAATCGGACGAAAGATATATATGGGAGCTATATCTAAATCTGAACCGATTTTCTTCAAATTCGGTAGTGTTGGTTCGTGGAAAAATAAACTCTACCATTCTAAATTTCAAAACGATTGGATGTAAAATACAGCTTCTATAGAACTAAAGGGCCAAATCGGACGAAACATATATATGGGAGCTAAAGCTAAATCTTAACCGATTTTCTTCAAATTCGGTAGTGTTGGTTCATGGATCAAGAAACTCTACCATTCTAAATTTCAAAACGATTGGATGTAAAATACAGCTTTTATAGGACTAAATGGCCAAATCGGACGAAACATATATATGGGAGCTATAGCTAAATCTTAACCGATTTTCTTCAAATTCGGCAATGTTGGTTCATGGATCAAGAAACTCTACCATTCAAAATTTCAAAACGATTGGATGCAAAATACAGCTTCTATAGGACTAAAGGGCCAAATCGGACGAAAGATATATATGGGAGCTATATCTAAATCTGAACCGATTTCAACCAAATTCAACAGCGATCTTAGCAGCCGCGAAATACTCTAAACTGCAAAATTTCAGAACGATCGGAGTGAAATTGCGACCTGTAGTCGACGAACAACTTTACATGGACAGACGGACGGACGGACGGATATCGTTAAATCGACTCAGCTAGTGATTCTGAGTCGATCGGTATACTTTAAGGTGGGTCTACCTGGGTTATTTTCAGGTGTTACAAACATCTGCCGTGAAACAAACTTATAATACCCTGTACCACAGTGTGGTGTAGGGTATAACAATTTTATGGTAAATTTTTTCTTTAAATTTTTTTTTTTAAATTCCAGCTTTCATGGAAAGTATATTTAGTATTTGGACCAGTTTCAAATATAAGCCTGATAGAGCCGTGTTATGCGTTAAATTAAATGGAATTATAAGGGCTACAAATGCTGCAAACATTGCTTTCACGTAGAATCTTTGGTTTAGTGACAGTCGTCAAAAATATGAGAAAAAAATGTCTTTTTTTATATTAAAAACACTTTTTCCTGGTACAAAAAAACCTTAAGAAATAGAACAAAATCTACATTTTTTTTATCACATTTTTAAAATGCCAGCAGCTAACGAAGAAAACACTGTCTATTTGAAAAAATCTATGGATAGATGTAAAAGTTATGAGCCATTTTGTAAATGCTAGGGAAATTCAAAAAAATCGTGTTTCATATTTTTTCGTTTTAAATGATGTTTTTTTGCTTATATTGAATTCGCCATATGTGAGAGAGACATACGAGTATAAGAGACAGTGCACTTGCATTTTATTTTATGAGGATTGATGTGAGACGTTATAAAATTATAGAGAGGACGAGATTTTATGGACTTTCGTAACCGTGGTTTTTATTTATGAGGTTTCCATTCAGTTACGCTTTTAGGGGCATGGACATCCCAGATGTATATACAGATAATAAAATTATATGTACGCAATGCAAAGTAGTACGCGGCAGTCTTGAAAATATTGGGTTTCTACGTTCGTAGCAAAGTATATGTCAGCTACTGGTGCTGCAACTTATGAACCTTAAACCCGAAATTTATGAATGAAATTTCTTATTAAGAAATTAGTGTAATTCAGCGCCTTAAAGAGATCAGTCGATTTTCTGAAAAATATTACAAAGTTATATTTCCAAGTATGAGTAAAAGGCAAAGAACTTTTCAATGTGTAAATGATCCCGACAATTTCTGCTACATCTGCGGAAAATATGTAATTAAAAAAATCTACGTGCGTTTATTAAAATAATAGAAGAAATATATGTGCAATATTTTGGTATACGAGTTAAAAATATGAACGAACCGGGGACACCTAGTATTTTGTGTAATTCATGCCATGTAAATCTTACTCGATGGAGTAGTGGAAGCATGCGGTAAGTACTTTACAATTAATGTATTACAATGTTTTGTGGAATAAATCTCTTTAATTTTAGACTTCACGTGGAATTTGTCTAAGTTAATAGATTGGAGTAGGAAGGAGCATTCGCTGGAATTACGCTGAAGTAAAATCTGTCACTTTGCCAGTTGCACATTCGGAAACAATACCAATTCCCAAGTGTCCAAGTAGAGCTAACGGCCTAATTAAGGAAACATCAGCCAGTTCAACTGAGTACTCAACTCTGAGCGATTCAAGTTTGAGTCAGAAGTCATCGCTTTTAACGCAGTTTCAACTCATTGATCTGGTGAGAGATTTGGAACTGACCAAAGATAAGACCCAACTACTTGCATCTGGGATGAAACAGTACAATATTTTGGCCCCAGATGTTAACATGTCATATTATAGAGTCCGTGATATACCTTACAAACAATTTTTACAACTGTGGATAACAGATGCTTTTGCAAGGACATTCCCGGATTGTTCGAGGAACTTAATCAAATATACAATTCAAAGGAATGGCGGTTACTTGTTGACATCAGTAAAGAAAGTTTGAAAGCAGTACTTTTACACAACGGAAATCAGAAACCGTCGATTCCCATTGCTCATGCCGTCAACACTAAGGAATCATACGAAACAATGGCTAAATTGATAAAATACATAAAATATGAACAACATGACTGGAAAATTTGTTGCGATTTAAAAGTAGTTGGGATGTTATGTGGAATGCAAGGCTGATATACAAAATATTGCTGGTTTTTATGCCTCTGGGATAGCCGAGCTCGCGAAGATCATTGCAGAAGAAAGAAATGGCCAACAAGAAAATACATTACATTGGGTGAAAACAACATAAAATACACACCTCTCGTCCAAAACTAAAACATTATTTTGCCACCATTGCATATTAAGCTGGGGGGCTCTTTAAAAATTTTGTAAAACCCTTAAGGAAAGATGGCAATTCACTCTCATATTTCACTCTCATATTAAAAAAAGTTTATTTAAAAGTCTTTCTTTTCAAAAAATCGAAGAAGGCGTTTTTGATGGGCCTAAAATAAGGAAAGATGTGAATTTCGAATCATATTTGACGTCGGATGAAATTGCAGCATGGAGGTCGTTTAAGCTTGTGGTTTAAAATTTCTTTGGATCTAATAATGTAAGCGACGAACATGGGGAAAGGTTTCACCAAGAAATGAAGTCCATCGAGCGGCGTTACCAAGGGCACTGGGATGAAAGAATGATGGGAGATTATATTTGGTTCCTCATTAGAGAAACCGATTCCCAAATCTACAAACTTCAACAAAGAACTCACAATTACTTCTAATGAAACTTGTACATGTAAATAAACTCAAATGTACATAATATAAATAAAAGTAACAAATAAAATCGCTATTTAAACTGAAATTAAAAAAAAAAGATTTTTTGAAATTCTCTTACCTCTACCAAAAGGGCTATAATTTCTATATCTATCCATAGATTTTTTTTTAAATAGACATTATTTTCTTCGCTAGGATGCAAACTTTTAAAAAATAAAATAAATTTTTTTTTTATATTTTCTATTTTTTGTTTTTTTTTGGCTAAGGATTTTAGTTTTTTTTAAAAAAATCGACTTTTTCCAGTTTGTTTAATGACTGTTACTAAACCACTGTTTCTAAGTGAAAGTGGTATTTCCAACATTGGTAGCCCAAATTAATAGCTTCAATTTAACGTATAAGTCGACCTTATCGGGCATATACTCCACACATTATTGTGCAAATTCTAAGGATATCTTCGACGATAATAGTATTTTTAATATTTTATATTTTATTAAAAAAAAAAAATTTTTAAAAAAATGTATCCATAAAAAAAATGTTTGGTTTTGATTTTATATAACAGTATGCCACAATCTATAAAAAATATAAATATAAAATAATTTTTAGGTCTAGGAAACAACAAAAAATTTTTTTTGTTGCATAGTGTAATTGAATCTCCAAACTTTTCTCGCAACAATTCAATTGTTTCATTTGCTGAGTGGCACGTAGCCACAATCGGTCAATGGCAAAAAGATAGCTCTTAACGAGAGCTAAAATATTGCTCATGGGTGTCAAGGTCGTAGGTCGACTGGAAAGTGTTTTTTTTGGATTTAAAAAAAAATGTTCTTAGCGCACGAAAAGTTCCAATTGGAGAACGATTATTTTGATAATAAAACTGAATAATTTGTAAACGTTGTTCTTGCGTATATCTCTCCATCATGAAATTGTAAACACTACTGAATACAATGAAAAACAAATGACAGATCACGACATATTACAAATGGCCGAAACGTCACTTCAAAACCACCCTAAACCAACTTGTTAGAGATTCCGAATTTTTAGTAACAAATTCCTGATTTCAAGATTTTTCCAAATTTCAAGTAAATTTTTACTTGAACTGAATTCATTTTCCCTTAATTTGAGTTCAATTGAACTAAGTATAAAGGAATATTAAATAGTATTAAGTTAGTATTAGCAATAATTAAGTTCAAAACATTTACTAATATTAAGGAAAAATGTGAACTTGATTTGAGAATTTGAGAAAAAAACTGCTGTAGCGCCATATGAAGTATAATTTTTCTGAAGTTTTGTTAATTTTAAGTTATTTATGGGTTCACGTTTTTCTGAGTAAAAGCTATCGCCCATGTTCTGTATTCCGGGAGCGGATTGAATCCGCATTTCTAATTCATAAAGTTGTCCATAATTTTTGTTTGAGGACTTTTGAAGATTCTCCGCAAACACAGATTACCTTTATTTTCCCATTCGAACATATTTGATACATTGGAAACATATTTGGGTCCGAAGTAATAAATTTAGAAACACAATTACGAGCAGAAAATTCAGATTCCAGCCACTTTCGGAATGCTGAACAGGGGGCTATATCCTATTTTTTGTAAAATGAACTCAGTCTAAAGCTATGTACACACGGTGGTCAGATCTTACAATGTTATTCACTCTGTCAAAGTGCTGCCAATGACGGATTGTTAGCTAAAGGTGAATTGTCAGTTCAGACAATTGCAAGAAAATCTTACAATTTCATATATTTACAATATATTTATAGGCAGGAATGCCAATAAAAATATTGTATAGACAGTGTTGCCAATAAAATGTTTCTATAACAATGGCGCCAATGTCAGATGCAAAAACTTCGCGCATCTTACAATGTACTGACGATGACTTTTCTGTCAGTGTTGCAAGGCAAACATTTTAAGTTCACACGGTTTAATTTTTTTGACATTTTGCTGACAAAATTGTAAGATCTGACCACCGTGTGTACGCTTGGAAAAAAAGATTTGCTTAAGTCAAGATCTTCCTAACATATAATATTAGTTTGAGTCAAATGTCAGATATTTCGAATGTACCCAAAACATATGTATGATTCACGAAATATATAATTGGATAAATTTACTACAGAATCGATTATTTTTTAGAGTACTGCCTCATTTAAAAATAAAGATAAATATATGGATCATAAAATCAAAACCACTTGAATCAATTCTGTTTTTGCACATATTTTCCTACATTTGATCCTTTGCCGCAAAACAAAATGTCGTCCAAGCACAACAGTGTCAGTCCAACAGAAGAATATAACACCTCCGCCAACCAACCAACCAACCAGACGACAATTGGGGCGTGTTCAAAACATGTGGTACTCAAAAAATATTTTCTTAAAAACTTGGCATATTAGAAATGTCAACGACGAATTAACGAACGATTTAAAAATAGCACCAACTCAAAATGTACAAATGAACGGCGGCGGCAGCAGCATCAGCTGCAACAACAACACCGAACAACATCTTGAGTGTTTCACTCGAAATTTCGAATTTTGAGTTCAGAATATTGAAATGAACAGAAATTGTCACCAAATGTTGAATGAGTGCCGCCGACGATAGAACACACGAAACGTAACGCGGAAGTCAAACAAAAAATTAACGGGAAAATTTCGTCGGGAGATTTCTTGAATGTTTTTCGAATTGTTTGCGGTGAAAAATATACAAAAGAAAGGAATTAAAAAATTAATTATATTGCAAAAAAATATACTAAAAAAAGCTAATAATATTATGACCAAATTTCAAAGAAATAATTTCTTAAAAGCCATAAATCAATTGAATACGCCCGACGATAAACAAAGTGAAAACGTCAGTGAAGGCGTCGTCCCAAGTGATAGTGTTGTGATCAAAGAGGAATATTCGCCATCAATGTTGCATTTTCAATTCAATACCAGAATGCAACAGCAACAAAATGTTGTGCAGCAGCAGCAGCATCATCAGCAACAACATCAACTCCAGCTTCAACAGCAACATTCGCAACAGCAGCAGCAACAACAACAACATCATAATCACCAACAGCAGCAGCATCAACAGCAACAATTGCAAACCTTCTTAAGCCGCTTCAATGCGAATAGCGCTGCTTCGAACCATTGCGAACCTTTGGCAAATGTCAACGCCGCCGCCATCAATTCGTGCAGTTTTCGCAGCTTCAATGAAGCCGCCAGTGAATCGCATAACTTGACGCCTTCGCCCATATTTACGGATTACGATGAGAATAGCCTAAGTTCGGAGGAACACGTTTTAGCCCCATTGGTTTGTGCCAATGCTCAATCGTCGAGGCCCTGCCTGACGTGGGCCTGCAAAGCGTGCAAAAAGAAAAGCGTCGCTGTGGACCGTCGCAAAGCGGCCACAATGCGTGAACGCCGGCGCTTAAGAAAGGTAATGGGAAAATATTAATTTAAAAAGAGAAACGCCCGAGAAGTCTATGTTTTTTTGCCGCATTTCCTTTTGTAACAGGCAAAATCGCCTTTTTGGATATGTTTGACAAAAATAATAAATAATAAGATATGTCATCCCGGAGCGAGTAAGTTGTCAGTTACGAACGAATAGCAATTTCAACGAGTAGGTCTTCAAAGAGTGAGTTTTTCCGCGGATTTCGGACCGATTTTGCCGAATTTTTTGTAATTGTCACAATTAAAAAATTAATGTCAATTGATTAGTGCAAAAAAAGTCCAAACTATGTTCGCGGAAACCTGTTTTTTCGCATGTGACATTTCATTCCTATTCGTTCGTAACTGATAGATTTCGACGTTTCGTCCGGACGGAGCATCTGTATAATTTAAGGTCTGTGATGTTTGAATCGAAAGAAAATATATTTGGAACACTAATTTTTAAATATTATATTTTTCTGAGGAAATACATTTTATTTGAAAATCTATAAAATGTATTTGGAAGGCAACACGTTACAAGAAAATATATTTCAAATCTGTTTTTTTGTTTACAAATAAAATATGTGTTTATATATAGCGTGATCCATTTCGAGGTTCCCTATTTTTTTAAAGAAAAAAACACAGAAAATTCAAATTGAATGGGGAATGCTTATTATCATTTGAAAGAACATTCTTTGGCATTTATTTTTTGAAGATTATGTCTATCAAATGTTGGCCGCGGCTACGTCTCAGATGGTCAATCCGTTGAGTCTAATTTTCGATGACTCGTTCGAGCATTTCGACTGGTAACTGGCTAAAGACACGCGTGATGTTTTGCTCCAAGGCCTGAATCGAAGCGGGTTTGTCCGCATAAACTTTAGACTTTACATATCCCCACAGGAAAAAGTATAACGGTGTGATATCACATGATCTTGGTGGCCAATCGACCGGCCCAAAACGTGAAATTATCTGCTCACCGAAGTGTTCTCTCAATGAATCCATTGATTGATGCGATGTGTGGGAAGGGGCGCCGTCTTGTTGAAACCAAATGTCGCCGAGATCACGAGCTTCAATTTCAGGCATCAAATAGTCGGTTATCATGGCACGATAACGGTCGCCATTGACGGTTACGTTCTCACCGGCATGGTTTTTGAAGAAATATGGACCGATGATTCCGGATCGGGAAATGGTCAATGGCAAAAAGATAGCTCTTAACGAAAGCTAAAATATTGCTCATGGGTGTCAAGGTCGTGGGTGGACTGGAAAGTGTTTTTTTGGATTTAAAAAAAATGGACTTAACGCAATTGGTGAACGATTATTTTGATAATAAAACTGAATTTCAGGCGTAAGTCTTTCCAAGATGAAATGCCAAACAATACTTAACAAAACTAACATGACAGCATGACACGATTCACACGTGATCTGTCAAAAGAAAGGCTATTTAAAGAAGTATCTCTACTTAGATCACCCATTATAAAGATCACCCAACATTTTTTGGGGGTTTTGACGCTCTAGATTCACAGTTTCGCACACTGTGCGATGGAATTATTGAAATCCATCGCCAATTATTTAGATTTTTCTTGTTTCCCTTCTTCGGAAATTTGATTATAGTTGACTCCTTCCATTCGTTTGGAATTTCTTCAGAGTTGCAGATTTTTTCAAAAGAGGGAAGAAAGAGAGGTGTTATTTTCTCTGTATCTACATTAAAGCACTCCGATGGGATACTTGTTCTGCATTAGCTAAATTTTTGGGAAATTTATTCTTGTCTTTTTTGCTTGTCGCTTTATTCGCGAGTTTAGTTTCCTACGTTTATCCTTGAAGGATTTGCTAGCGATTTCATTCTTGGAAGCAAGAAGACGCATTTTGACGTCCCAGCATTCTTCCGTCATCCATTCCTTTCTCTCAATATACATAGTAATAGCTGAGTGAGATTTCGCAGGGATTTTTTCCCTTCGCTTTATAGAGGGGGGGGGGGTATATATCAATTGCTTCGAACCAAAAATGTAACACATCGAAGGAATGACCTAAGACCCCAAATATGTTTGGTGGAAATTCGATTTGAGTCATTTAAGCATTTCTGTCTGTCCAGGGATGATAAAGCTGCTACTTTTTAACCCTCAAAGTACCGTGGTACTCCCGCGACACATTTAATACTATTTCATCAAACAGGTCTCTTGTACGAAATCTACACTTTAGTAGCAACTACAACAAAATTTACTTTGTTTCGATTGTGCTTGAAATCGTGCTGTTCCGGACTCAAATGTGGGAACAATTTCGTTTTGGAAAATTTTAATTTTTTTCATTCGACTTAAAATGACCCAAAACGGATATCCGCCGAACATACTTAGGGTCTTAGGTCACTCCTTCTATGTGTTACACTTTTGGTTCGTAGCAAATGATATATACCCTCGTATCACTAAAGTGAGGGTACAATTAGTTTGTCTCCAGTTCTTTCAAATTTGACAGCTCTTCGAACGATATAACGATCTTGGTATTCGCCTTACTTTATTCGCCGATAAAGCAGTTCACAGCTAAAATTAGTAATTTCCTGTTTTTCGCTTTGCAAAACTGGAAATCATATATTTTAATTTACTGTGCACTTCTGTCGTTTTTCAATAAGAGCGCTACAAAAGTTTTTTTTTTAAATAAAACAAAAACGGTTTTGGATATCAATGAAATTCTTTATTCCTGTGAAAGTACGTTCGATGCCATTATGTATGGAAGTCGATTTCTTTTGCATGGCCACCACGGGCACGCTGGCAGAAGTCCAGACGCTGAACCCAATTTTCGACGGTTTTCAAGCATAAATCGGCCGATACTGCTGCAATTTCACGTTCGATATTCGTACGAAGTTCATCAATCGTCGCTGGCTTGTTGGCATAGACCATAGACTTGACGTAGCCCCACAGGAAATAGTCTAACGGCGTCAAATCGCACGACCGAGGCGGCCAATCGACTGGACCATTTCGTGAGATAACATGTTCTCCAAAACTTGGTTTCCAATAAATTGATTGTGGCATTCGCTGTGTGGCGCCATCCTGTTGGAACCACATGTCCTCTAAGTCCATATCATCCAATTGGGGCCAAAAATATTCGGTTATCATTGAACGGTAGCGATTCCCATTCACAGTAACGTGCCGGTCTTGATCATCACGGAAGAAGTACGGCCCAATGACGCCGCCGGCCCATAAACCGCACCAAACCGTAATTTTTTCGGGATGCAATGATGACTCATGGAGTACGTGTGGATTGCTGTCTGACCAATAACGCATATTTTGTTTATTGACGAAGCCATTCAGCCAGAAATGAGCCTCATCGCTGAAGATGATTTTTCGATGAAAATCCGAATCATTTTCAAGCTGTTGCTCAGCCCAATTCACGAACATACGACGCTTCTGGTGGTCAAGCGGCTTCAGTTCTTGCGTCAATTTGATCTTGTAAGGATGTAGGCCAAACCTATTTGGTTGCCATAAAAGTCTATTGTGGAGACCTACAATGATTTTTTACAAGAATTTTTTTTCACCCAAAAAATCCCTCGACTTTTATGACTTTTGATACAGCATTATTTTTGGTGGGAGATTTTTAGGGGAAAGGGGTTGACCGGGGGGAAAGGGGTTGCCAGACAAAGAGGCCATTTTGTACAAAAAGTGAACTGTTAATATATATAAAACCGTCCCATGTACCATGTTACATTACTTACAAAGTAAGGGTATACCTTAGTCGGTTTACCCGACCTAAATTTTCGTACGTGTTTTTCCTTTCGCTTATGATCAAATTGCAACTATGAAAATAAATATATTCTGTAATACAAAAGTTAATATACTTTTTGGGGGACAAAAACATTCACTTACGTTGTGATCTATATCGGATGAGTTCTTCCAGATGAGTGAAGAATCATTACATTTTTAATGGAGAAAGGCATAAATGTCAGCAACGATTTCATTATCAACAAATTAAGACATGGACGTACGTAATTCTTTTCTTAGCCACGTTAATGCCATAAAATTACGAACCACAAAAAACGCCACATTAAATTCATTTTTATGATCTGCAAAAAGACTTGAGACCCATTTAAATTGTTGCAAGTCGAATTCTTAACATAACACCGATCCCATACCATACCACCCCACACCGGCCCACCCAGCCCATTCCATGGCATACAATACGAGACGGGCACCCAATCAAATCCAACCCCAAAACAAAATAAACAGCCGACAGCGCTGATCTTTGGGGCGATCGTAAAACGGAAACAACAGACGAAACACATCAAAACATTTTGCTCAAGATATCGATGGCG
Source organism: Eudasyphora cyanicolor (assembly GCA_963930755.1). Taxonomy (NCBI): domain Eukaryota; kingdom Metazoa; phylum Arthropoda; class Insecta; order Diptera; family Muscidae; genus Eudasyphora; species Eudasyphora cyanicolor. The sequence goes on from OZ005734.1 coordinate 190,764,250, forward strand.
ACGAAAACGGTGGGGAGGGCTGAAAGTCTAGCAACCAGACGGATAGACATACTGACAGACCGTCCAACCACAATCAAATTACTCGTCATTCCAGAATAGGTACAAAGGTGTACAGATGACAATAATTTCATAAGCTTTGGAAAGCGTATTTATGTTCCCGCCATCAGTCGTGAGAGATAGTTCAAGAGGTAGAAAATAGCGTAAAATCCATAGGAGTTTACCAGAACTTACCAATCATCGATTGCTTAAAAGTTTACAATTTTTATTTGATATTTATTTATAGTTATCCAAATGGGCGCAGTCGTAAAATTCAGTTAATTTCCAATACATATATACGAGTATTTACATTTTCTATGGAGCTGTAATAGTCCACAGTTATCTGAAACTGTGGCAATTAACACGTCTCTGCATTTTGTTGTGGTATAGGGACAGTTGAGCATTTTATTGCTGGTTTTACTACCTGCAATTTTCCTAATAGTCAACCGATTAATACTTTTACAAGCGTAAAATTTTATTGTTTAAGTTTGAATATTATAAATGATAAAAAATTTTCCAAAAAAATCTGTTCATTAAAACTATCATAAAAATTTCATTTTCAATGGGTCCGTCCTCTTTGCAGTTTTATACTCAGTAGATTTTTGTGAAGAAATTTCAGTAATTTTTACTCGGAAATGTCGACAGGAATAACGAGGTGTTGTTGCCGCCTAATAAAGTCTGGTCAAAGTTTGAAGCAGAACTTTTGTGTGGCATAGCAGGACACACTACCTATGAAGCACTGTGTGGAATTTCGAAAAAAAGGGTCGATTGCTTGGTTAAGTGCATACCAGTGACGGTAAGCAATGGTTCTGTTCTGTTCTATGCTAAATTAATTGGTGAACACATTTGTAAAGAAAAAGCACCAATATACTTTAAACCAGTAAGGAAAGGCTAAAGTCGGGCGGGGCCGACTATATAATACCCTACACCACTCTCGTAATATTGAATAACTCTGATATATAAATTTTGTAATTCATATATAAATTGTTTACATAAATTTACTTTTGGGACATTTTATACTAAAATAATACCCTGTACCACAGTGTGGTGTAGGGTATAAAAACGATTGGATCTAAAGAGCCAAATCGGATGAAACATATGTATATATGGGAGCTATAGCTAAATGTTAACCGATTTTCTTCAAATTCGGCAATGTTGGTTCATGGATCAAGAAACTCTACCATTCTAAATTTCAAAACGATTGGATGTAAAATATAGCTTCTATAGAACTAACGGGCCAAATCGGACGAAACATATATATGGGAGCTATAGCTAAATCTTAACCGATTTTCTTCAAATTCGGCAATGTTGGTTCATGGATCAAGAAACTCTACCATTCTAAATTTCAAAACGATTGGATGTAAAATACAGCTTTTATAGAACTAAAAGGCCAAATCGGACGAAAGATATATATGGGAGCTATATCTAAATCTGAACCGATTTCAACCAAATTCAATAGCGATCTTAACAGCTGCGAAATACTCTAAACTGCAAAATTTCAGAACGATCGGAGTGAAATTGCGACATGTAGAAATCGACTCAGCTAGTGATTCTGAGTCGATCGGTATACTTTAAGGTGGATCTAGCTGTGTTATTTTCAGGTGTTACAAACATCTGCCGTGAAACAAACTTATAATACCCTGTACCACAGTGTGGTGTAGGGTATAAAAACGAAATCAGGAAACTTTTTAGCCCAAGATCCGCAATGAGTAATGAATTTGAGTAGCCTCACATTTCCTTTTATTTCAAGTTTCTTTTTAAATGCTGATTTTTAAAGCGTTTTGGTTTTTGAAAATTTTAGGAAATGCAGAGAATTTGTGCAACTGAATTAAATATTTATTTTGATCGATATATATTAATCAATACCAGTAATTTCCTTTTTAAAGAATTTTTTTATGCAAATGTTGAACACGGCTACGCTTCAGGTTGTCCATTCTGAACAACCTCGAAAGTTCTGCAGTCTAACACTTTTTCCCGTGAAAGGGCGGCTATTTTGCCAACTGTGATAACTTTGCGTCCCTTATGTTTTTTGATATTAAATATTTTCACATTTTTGGTGCCACTTTTTATACACGTCTACCACTTCTAATATTTTTGCACTATTTAAACAGCAATTTACGTACTAATGTACGTAAAGAATAGCAAGAAGAAAGTAAATTACCAAAAAGTAACTGTAAAATAAGTAATGTAAAATTTTTTATTATGTTTATCAATATTTTTATAAATTATTTCAGTACAAATTTGTAGAAAAATCTTCTTATATAAATGTATTTCAATTTTGACCAAAAATGTACTTCGTCCGTTTATCCATTACTATAGTCTTCAGGAATACTTTGTTGCAATGTACTAAAATGGATTTTTTATGTAAACCTTTTAATTTTTAAGCTTATTTTTGATTTTGTATTGTAGTTTTCTTTATATAAAAACCCTAAAACGTGTGCCACTTTATTTGATTGACGTGTGCCCCTTTTTTCGAAAAAAAACATATTGTGCACCTTTTTGAAATTTCCCAGCGGTAGCCCTGGTAGCAATCGTAAGGGCCAATGATGCCGCCGAATCATAAACCGCACCAAATATTGTAATTTTGCAGTAAAACCTCATGAACAGCCTCTGGTTGTTCTTCGGCAGAAATTCTCCAATTCTGACATAAAAATTGAGCCATTAGGACATTGGAAATATGGTAATTATAATAAAGGGTCCGCCAAATAACTTTTTTTTTTTGAAAACATCGAGTGTGACTTCGGCTGTGTGGCACGTAGCGCCGTCCTGTTGAAACCAAATAATGCCAATATCCTCCTCTTCAATTTTTGTGAACAAAAATTCGTTCAACATGGCCCGATAACGATCGCCATTGACTGTAACGACCACTCCTTGCTCATTTTCGAAGAAAAATGACCCAATTATGCCTCTGGACCAAAATCCGCACCAAACAGTGACTCGTTTTGGGTGTATCGGTTTTTCAATGTATGCGTGCGGGTTTTCTGTGCCCCAAATGCGACAATTTTGCTTGTTTACATACCCGCCAAGATCAAAATGAGCTTCATCTGAAAAGATGATTTTTTTTGGCAAAATCGGCATCTTCTGTAAGTCGATCGCTCCCAGCGTTGTTCAAGCGTATACACAACCATATTCGTTCAGCGGAAGGATAAAACTAATTATCTGTCAAAACAGACATGAGCTAAGTGTTACCATTCACGAAATAAGCACTAGTTGAAAAAAAAACGTATATTATATTATATAATATATATTAATTACATAATTGAATAAATTGCAAAACTAACGGCCAATTCCACAATCTCCGGTTATCCTATAGTTAGAGCTAACCTACAGTTATAGCTGTCAAATTGTATGAAATTTTTTAACTGTGAGTTAACTCTTACCGGAGATAGTGAAAATGGGGGTTAGTGAAAAAATCTGACAAAACTCAATAACCTTTTTAATCGACTATATTTTTTAATAATTTTTTTCAATACACTCTACAGAGAAGAGAATTTTCAATCAAATTCAATTAATTTTGTGGAAAAATTTGATTATTATTTTTGTCAATAAGAAGAATGGACAAAAGAATTATTGATTTGTTAATAGATATCCTTCAATTTTCATTCGATTTGAACCAAAATTTTTATTTAGACGTTTCATCACTCAAATTTAAATAATTTGAGTGCATATCAAAAATATGCAAAATATATGCACAAATATGCAAAAACTATACAAAATATACAAAAAATATGCAAAATATGAAAAAAATATGCAAAATAGGCAAATTTTTTTGGCGATATATGAATCAGAAATGTAAAATATCAGAAGGATATGTCGATACTATTTAAAAAATTGTGTCACAAAAATGAAAAATGAGTGATTTCAAAAATCATCCAAAAAAATATCATAAATATATGAACAATATGGGGTAATTCCAAATGAAACCGACCCACTCTGAATATTTACATATGTAGATTTGGATGCAATTTGGATATATTAAATATATATATATTAAAAGACAATGCGGAATTAAAGTCTTTTACAGTTTGACCAATTTCATAGTGGTTTAGATTTTATAGGGAGTCAAAGTTGGGTATCTAAAAATTTTTTTTACAAATTTAGCTATTTTGACGTCGACATAACTTTTGAACGGAATATCAGATTTGAATGATACAAGTACCATTTGAAAGATTTTAACATTCTCTCTAAGAATTACAAATTAAGTTAAAACATTTTGTGTATTAAGGTCTCAAAAGGACGAAAATATCCTTAAACCTTGATTATCCTGAAAAGCATATCTTCAATTTTCTTTTACATTTTTCAAAATTACCCACATATTTCCTAAAAATTTTTAAAATGTCAGCATTGGTCTCCATGGGTTAAAAAAAAACAAGTAAGAAAGTTCAGTCGGTTAAACCGACTAATCCCCTCTCCTTGAGTCTCAAAAAATAAAACCTGTTTACTTTTGGTACAAAATAGTCCATTTGTGTGGGAGGTACCAAAAGGGGCGCGACAATAACGCCCATTTTTCTCTGGACTCTTGGTACTATAAAAGCATTACACTGTACAAAATTTCAAGTATTTGTATGCACTGGTATTAAAGTTATAAACTGGTAACTTTTGGTACAAAATGGTCCATTTGTGTGGGATGTTCCAAAAGGAGCGTGGCATTAATGCCCATTTTTACGGTATTTTAGGTACTATTAAACCATTACACTGTACAAAATGTCAAGTCTTTGTATGCACTGGTATTAAAGTTATAAGCTGGTAACTTTTGGTTCAAAATTGTCCATTTGTATGGAAGGTACCAAAAGGGGGGTGGCAACTTCGCCCATTTTGCTCGAGGTAATAGTGACTAATAAACTAATACTATGTGTATAATTTCAAAGGATTCAAATAAGTAGTATAGAAGTTATTAAATAATCAATATTTCACCAAATGTTAACCCTTTGTGGGTGACAATGTAGTACTCGGCGAGACCAACACATTGATTTATCGCATGTGACAATCGACCTACAAACATAAAATTTACGATAAAAAAAACGACTTTGGGCCGAATCCGCGGGTTCGGAAAAAAATTAAAATTTTTTTGCGATTGTCTTGAAGTGAGCTTTCATATTCCTGCTCGCAATTGATAACTTTTTTTGATGACCCGATACGATAAAAAAAGACTTTGGGCCGATTCCGCGGGCTCGAAAAAAATTTAAAAAAATGTTTTTGCAATTATCTCGAGGTGGGCTTTAAAATTCCGCATCGCATTTGATAACTTTGTTGGTGACCCGGTCTAATGTATATTGCCTTATTATTCCGCAAATCTTTATTCAATTTAGCAGTGGAAAGTTTAATGAGCCAGTAATGAACTCAGCCAAATTTCATGGAAATCGTGTCTGATTTATATACAGCCACCATACGAGTATATAAATCCCAATAGCCCCCATTATTTATATAACACCATATCATGTGGCTGTCTAGCCTGGCTTCGCAGTAGCACATCCTGTCAACCCACGGACCTTCAACTTAAGGGCCTGAATCGTTAATGGATTCGTTGTCAAACAAGTCTAACGGCATCAAATCAAATTTTGCTTCACGCCTTTACAAAATTTGATTTGATCCCTATGTTGTGTCTAAGCGCTATAGAATCCGCATTTCCCATCAGCTCTACATACAAATTGCCAGTTAATGTTATCTTCTACCTGGAATAAACACTAGTAAAATTTAAGAAAACCGGTTCAGATTTAGGTATAGCTCTCATAACCCGATTTTGCATCTTCGGGCTATATAAGCCGCATTTGTGGACATATCTTTACAGAACATTA